>JAFBJQ010000852.1:111029-201241 GCA_016785345.1 Trinectes maculatus
GGGGGGGGGGGGGGGGGGGGGGGGGGGGGGGGGGGGGGGGGGGGGGGTATACTGATAATATACTGATAATCTGCGAGCGGCAGCTGTGAAGAGCATGAATGCATCCTTGAAATGCGACACAGACTGAAACGGAGCTCACGCTTCTTTTTACATGTTAATGCCTGACTCAATTAACTGCATTGCTTCAAACCCATCAAAAAAATAAAAAAAATAAACACATGAAACATTTGTCCTAGTTATGAGATCATCATCCACCACCAGCTGGTGCTGCTCACGAGAACAGTGAATCATAATTTAAATGGAATCATTCACACCCATGTTATCCAGCATTCGCCACGTTTTCTGACGCCGTTCGCTCAAGGTGCAGGTCGAGGCTGTAACGACAGGGTTACGAGGGGATAAAGAAAACGACCGTGTGGTCAATGGGGCAGTGCGGGTTCCCAAAACATGTCTGTTGACTTGTGTGTGGAATGTAGGCCTGGCCGTAAAATCTAAATAACCTTTACAAAGCTCGTGGCTGCCACATCTCAGGGAACCGCTGCGTCCCTGCACGCCACTTGCTCGGATTTAAATGAAGGCAACAAAACAGCCTCTAATTATTTTGTCTTTGGATGTGAAATGGGAATACCCATGGGGCCGCTGGTGGAGGTCTGAAACTGAAACTCATTTTCCCCGTTTCCCCGTGCTCGCTGTGCTTGCTGAGCTCGCACTCCGCAAACGCAGCGACAGTGAGAATTGGCCCATAGATTAGATTCCGCATTTAAGGCTTGGGAAAACAGAAAGGGCCTGGAGCCATTTGTTATTGTGTTGCTTTGGAGGAGTTTATCTGCGGCTGGTCCAAACGGCCCCCACCTACTGAAGGCTTTAATCAGATTTTTTTTCATTAACCTATCACTGCTGAGTTGTAAATGATAATAAAAACTGGCACTCTCTCGCCAAACACTATGGCCGCCTGCCATCGCTCTGTTCCCACATTCATTGGCATAACTGGAGTGGAAGAGGATGAGGGGTTTGCAGACGGGAATATCTCCCCTCTTTTCTCCCCTCAGGTTCAGAGCTCACCTTGACATCTCCATTTTCTATGTCTTTGTACATGCGCATGCTATTTTTGTGATTGAACTAATAACGGATTCTTAAAAGTAACTGTGCCAGTCTGTTTAAGATCGCTGAAGGAAACTTTACTTTATTTCCTTTTTTTTTATTTACTATTTTAAACCTGCATCCTCTACATCTTCATTATGTAAAACATAATTCCAATCTCATATATAGCAAATATTTAATGTATTTTCAATTTACTATAGTTGCTTGTTTCTAACTGGGGTAATTCATCAACATACTTTTTTTTCTCCACCTCTGCAGAAGCTACACAATTACAGAAAAACATAAATAACTCAACTCACCACTGTGCATCTGTATTTGATTTATTTATTTGATATCTTCTCCTGTTGGACTATGAAGTTGACTTTGCGACCATTAAATCTGCATTTCAAGTCATTTATGAGCAGATTTGTTTCAATTGGGGACGATTAAATAAGAACAGCATTAGATGAGGTGATTGGATTGTGGTTTATCTACACACATTTGCATAGTGGCTGCAGTTGTAGTTGTAGTTGCAGTTGTAGTTGTAGTTCAGGCAGTGCGGTGGAGTGTATACTCATTTGCGCTCTCTGCGGAGGTTACTCCCCACTGAGTGCATGATGCCTGTAAATATGTCACCTGAACAGCAGGAGATAACCGCTGCGCTTTCTTGGCTCTCAAGCCTCTGAAGCCCACCTTTGATTTTCCTTTGCTCTCAGCTTTGCATTGATGCCATCTGGCAGGAAGAGAGAGCGAGGGAGTTCGCGGAGAGGAGAGGGAAGAGGAATCGTGTAGTCTGATTAATCATGCTAATCAATGGTGAGGGGTTAGGAGTCCATTAGCCTGTTTGGAAACGGCACAGACGCAGCCATACACCACAGATGGGGGCGGGGGGGGGGGGGGGCGCCAAAAATCTCTTTTTTTCCCCTTTGAGGGTACGTAGTAAATATTTAATCAAATATTTTAAATCAGATATCACTTGAGTCCCTATGTGAGGTTTATACCCGGAAACAAAATCCAATTGAAAGGCAACAGGAAATAGGAAAGGCCAACGTCTGTTAACCGTCCTTTCCCACAGCAACGACCCGGATCATGGTTTGTAATCTATTGCACTTGGAAGCGTTGAATTCTATCCGGTGGCAATAACCCGGAGATTTCATCAAGTTAAAGTATTTCTGGTTGCGATCAAGGATCATTAAGGGACTCTGCCCTCGGCTCTGTTCTCTTCAGCTTTGGGAAAATTGATTTGTTTGTGTTCGCAAATCCAAATTGAGGAGAAGAAGGTTGAGAACACTTGGAACGCACTCACTTCCCGAAACCAGCAGTCTGTGGGGGACACGAGCTCCGACGTTCAAGCCTCTATCTGTCTCTTTATTTCACCGTGATAGCGTGAGTCTGCGTGTGTGTGTGTGTGTGTGTGTGTGTGTGCGTGGGTGTGGCAGCGTGCATGGGCGAGAGGTGCAGACTCCACAGGCGTTAGATCTTTCAGCGGGGATGAGCAGTTTGGAAAATAAACCACTACAGCTCAGGATGAGCGCGGCTGCAGCTGCCTTCACCCATTATGTCAAGAGCCGTTTCAGCCTGGTTTGCATCTGTCTACGCTTTCAGATACACAGCAGTGATGTCCCCCCCCCCCCCCCCCCCCCCTCCACCCAAACACACCCCCCCAACTGTACAATCACACACACGGCTTTACACTGAGTCACTTGCACACACTGCTATGAATAGTGTATCCTGTATGTGAACAACAATGTGAAAAATATAGTAATTAACGAGCATAACGAGCGTTTTCCAAGAAAAGACTAATCACTATAGACCCATACAACATGGCTATTAGCTATTAGCTATTAGCTATTGAAATGCCAAGGCCCTCAGAGTTTATATCTGTCCTCTGCACACCTGACAAATCCCAGATTACGTTCATCCAAACAATCACCTCTCCCAAGGCCATAGGCTACTTTCATTTTGCTTTCTCATAATTTCACTTTTTTTTTTTCCCAACGTCTCTCCACATACTCAAATTTCAATCAGGTTCTCAAATCGATTCCCTTGTCGGTGCTTTAAGGTAACCCGGCAACGCAAGCGGAGGAGAAACCTGTCACAAGCCCAACACGGTCAATATATCACTCAATGCTGTGTTCCTGGTCCAAGCCTGATAGGGTACAAGCCGGGAAATCTGGACTCGGAAGAAGGGGTCGGAACGCCGGATTTTGTTATTTATCGCTGTAACGGTAAAACAGGGAGGCAGATCAGAGGGGACGAGGGAGCAGTCATGTTAAGAAGAAGCCCGTATCACCATGGGAGTGATTGATGGGGATGAGGTACTGGCCCTGTCATAGTGCAATTATACCAGTCGGAAAGGATGCGTTTGAAGGACAGCGCCGGTGGAGTGAAACCCGGGAAGGATGAAGTGATTCATGCTGAATGAAAGCACGGCAACACAAATTCATGTCGGGATCTTGGCCGTGTGACAGTGATGAGACGCCATCGCTCGTGTTATGTTTAATGGATGATCCAAACAGGCGTCCTATTTGTTTTCACGCAATCCAAAATGTGAACCTCTCAGGGGAATCAAGTCGTTAGTATTCATCCAAAATATCAAGGCAATTTTACCAAAGTCTTAAATGAGGAGTGAGTAATTTCATGTAAAAGCTGCGGCTTAAGAAGCAGCATGAGCGGGAAAAATATCTTCATCTGGTTTCTTATAGTCTCGACTTGGAAAACGTCTCTTTTTTTTTTTTGTCCTACGGCAAAGCTAATGTTTGCACTCGTCTCCGATAAGGAGGAGCAAAAGCAAATGGAGCTTTCACCAAATGTAATAGAAAAGTTTTCATTATGCCAGTCGGTCAAATGAAGTCAGAGCATCGGTGTATGAGTTGGAAACAGTTGGATCAAATATCATCTCAAGACTTTTCCTGCCAGAAGCTTTGAACATTTCTCGAACTTCACAAAGCCAACGCTGGTCGCACACATCAGCACGGACACAAGGTAAAGCTGACCCTGCTCACGCGGAAAAAGCCGACTCAGCGGTTCTGCGTCGATAACTGAGTTGCAACTGACCCCTGGATTAGTTCAGTCCCCCGCGTGATTTGGGGAACTGGTGATGGATTTACAATATCCTGTCTTTTTTTTCCTCTCTCTCTCTCTCTCACTCTATTTTTTCTTCCCTACATCTTTTTTCCCCCCCATGTGACACCCCCTCCCCTATGTGTTTCCTCTCCTCCAGCATTTCTCCCTCCTCTCCAGTAGGTGTCAAAGAATTAAAGATAAATAAATGAATATTGATCTGTGCGCAGATCCACACCCCTGACGAAATTAGCTTTGAAAATGAAAAGTTGTGATATTTTCACAGCTTATCAGTATCTGTCACTGGTGACACGAGTGAATCATTGCATTGACTTTATTCTTATTATTATTGCATTTTCCAGAGACGTCCAACACCGATGCATCAGCAAAGTTAGACAAAGAGAAAATGCACAGCCTGCTATGAAATATTTGCTGTTGTCAGCTTTAGAAAATATGTACACAAGATGCAGACTCACTGACAACAAATCTTCAGTTGCACAAGCGTAAAATAACAGGAAAGACACGGATTCTTGGCGTTTCATTCAGTTGCACGTATGAAATATATTTAGGGCGGCAGCCTCCCAATGGACAGTTATCGCTCTGCGGTCTGGCTCAATAGATCTCAGCATTAATATGCAACAGTCCTTTAACTTTCATTCCGACCCTCTGGGCAGGAGCGCCATGTGGACGACACCGGACAAAGAGAAGAAACCCCAGCACCCGTGATGAGCTTGAGTGAGAAAATTCAATAGTGAGCTTAGGAAATGAAGAGAGCAGTTTGATAAGAGAATTTTTTTTCTTCTATCTCTTATTGTGAGCTGTCTTTACGGGCGATTCTGTTTTCCATGGAGCGATCTCCACCAGGCCATCTTCACGCTGACAGCTCCACTGCCTCCCATTGTCTTCCTCGCCTGGATCTGATTATCTCCATCGTTCCAAGTGGCCAGAACCACAGCACCTCATTGTTAAGAATACATTTGGACCAGGTCTGAGCTACGAATGACTCTGAATGGGTTCAACACAAAATCCACAGAGGACTGTATAATGACATTCATAACCTTTCCTGTGTCTCCTCCAGCAGCCGCCAATGGTGCATTTCCATTTGGACAGAATTAAAGGAGCTTGGCTAAGATGGCACGCCTTGATGTGCTATGCCAACCTTATACAACACTATATAAGGCAATTAAACAGTTAATTATCGTAAGTACCTGAATTCGCCACCGTGGTATTTTTTCCATGTCCATCAAAGTTAAATTAAATTAAACTACACACGTCACACTCTGCTCCCTGCAATTTAAACTTCAGTTCATATAATATATGAGGTTTATAATGATGCTCATGACAGATATAAATAACTAAAACCTGTAAAGTGTATTTAAGTTAATCAAGGAAAAAAAGACGAGATGGGAGGAGAAAGGAAATCTTTCCTGTCAGTCAGATCCGTTCCGATTTTTCACAAATTACTCCACAAAAAGCCGAGTTGAGTCTCGTCGCCATAACAACAACGTCATTATTCAGCCTGCTCGGCTCTGGGCGCACAATAGGCGCCGGATCTACGGCAGACAAAACCTCGGCCTGCAATCAGCCCAATCACCGCACAAGCCACTTATCACGCCGCATGCGCCGACGCCGCCCGAAGCGCAATCAGAGCCACCTCATGAATGAGCAAACCCAACCGGCGGCTGCCACTTTTAATTTGACTGAGCAAACAGTGGATTAGTGTGGGGTCTCGCTGGGACTGGGTTGGAACGGGCGAAAGACATGCAAACTGTATCATCAGTTATGACACTACTCCTCAAAGGTATCCATTAAAGCACTCAATCATAAAATATTCCTGTTGGGATACCCGGAGAGTCCTGCTGCATTCCCTACAGCACTGCTGAAAGAACAAATCTCCATATTTTATCCTGATGTCATTTGTCGCTCGGGCTCTGTCTAATTCCTGAAAGCCCCGTTCAGGTCGGCATTGCTTTTAAGTTATCTAAACTTGACGCGTTTGTATTTTTTGCACTGATATAAGCTTTTTTTTTCGCTCACATGTGATTGGAGGAGCCAACAAGGCATGGACGGAATTTTGATTTCAGTGGTGGTGGGGGGACACATGTGGCTTGAGTATTGAATTGCGTGGGGGGGGCACCGATTCAAACATGAATCTAAGATTTCAATCCGTTGACGTCACACAGCCAGATTAACACAGCTGGGAAAACTAGCAAACCGGAAAGTGCTGTTTACAACCTGATGGCGTGACAGCGGGGACGGCCAATCACACAAGAAACTGCAGAGCCAATCAGGGAGCTTGTGGGCGGTCTCAACTAAGGGAAACTTCAGCTTGAGCGTCCGTTTTCTGCTTGGTCCTAGTGCCTGACGCGTCTCTGTTTACTGTAGCGTAACATTGTTTTTGGACGGTATAGACTGCGGGGGACCAAAACTGCCCTTTGCAAAAGTTCCCCCCTTTCCCCCCCTCAAAATGACGTCCGTGCATGTAGGTCTTTTGTGTACAGAGCAGCATCTGAGCAAAAAAATAAATAAACACATGGAGAGCATGTCGGTGTGATGCGGCATCTTTTCAAGCAAAAAAAAAGTGGTCTCAAATGGCCTTTTCATCAAAGAGCTAAAATGCCCCCTCGCTGCTTCAGCTTTCACGGCACGGGGCTCGGGTTTTGTGGAGGGCTGCAGCACTTCTGAATTCAGAGCGGTCATGTAGAGCAAACTGTTTTTCTCCTCAGAGGGAAAAAAAACCCAACTCATCTTCTCTTTCTCTTTTTACGAAGAGAATGTATATATTGCATCATGTTTGTGCAGACTTTTCAAAAGGTCAATTGCTCCAACCACTTAATGAGCATCTCAGTGTCATATGAACAACATGAAGTGTTGAACATTCTTCACAGTGGTGTTTAAGAAGCTCTGTCTTTCATATGCAGTCATATTATCTGATATCACCATCGGTCCATCTTGATAATTGCTGAAAATTCCCTTTATGGTTGCTGCCGTGCCTCAGTGGTTGAGTTCAGATGGTTGAATTTGAATTGAAGGCTTCCCTCTTGTGAGAGCAGCACCATATTTATCATGCACTGTATTGGGGCTGATTGAAGTCACTTCCTGTGCGCTCCTCTCCACCACTTCCTGATTCCTAACACAGCATGGAGAGTCATGCAAATGCGACCAATCACATGGGCTGTTGCCATGCAGCTGCCTCTACAGCAGCCAACAGCAGCAAGAAGCATTTGATTTTTATTTCCCCATTGATTGAGTATTTTAAACAATATATTAATCACATTAAATGGAAAGTATCATTGTATAGCGGTGATTCTGATAAACATACTATAGGTGTTTACTGATTACAAATACCATCCTCTATCCTCTATTAGCATCCTCTCAGAGGATACAGATGTGGATGCTGTGCCAGAATCTCAACACAACACAGGATCAATGACAACCTCAGCTGAGTGGACATTTTGTAACCTAACCTTTATTTCGTCTCTTTCATCAAATGTTATTTAACCAGATGCTACCACTGATATTTGATGACCCTTTTTTTTCAGACCAAATCACGCTCTCCCTGTTGCATGCAAAGTAATGCAGTTATATTTTCCAAAAAAACAAAACAAAACAATTTAAGCTGATTTGCATCAAGGTGTCCTGTAATATTAATGAAGCGACGCTATTTCTGGGTGCTGGACGGTGAATGAATCAGCAGGCGCACGCCTGGCAGGGCTCCCAGTGTTGGGATTAATTACTGCAGCGTGGGTGATTCAGCACCTGCAGGTAACTCATTTACAGTTCTAACACATGGACACAATATGCAAGTATTTAGTTTGAGGCTCACAATAATATGTTATGTTATTGTGAGCATCGTGGACACAGATACACAACACAGATACATAACACTTTGCCCGCTGAAGTGTAGGCCTCCTCCAGTAATAGAGAATAAAGGCACCTTCATATCACACCTATGCAAATCTTTTTGTATGTGCATTTAAATCTAAATGTCACAATTCCCCTGCCTCATGCCTCTCCCCAAGTACACAACAGTCACCCAGCTCATTTTTCACCAAAATTGCACTGCGCTTTTTTGACTGTTACTATCGCGCCCACTTCCGCGCCCATGATGGAGCTCACGCGGTGACAGCAAAACACATAACAGGAACTGGTAAAAAAAAATAAATAAAAATAATAACCTGCATGCAGGGGAAGAAAATGCCACTTTAGCAGCAAACATCCTCCATGCAGTGCCATAAAAAACCATTTTCTAGCATGACCCCAGGACGAATAAAAGCAAATGTGCCTCAACTGCGAAGACGCCAGAGATGCAAAGTATTTTTATGATAACAGAGGCATCGTGATGAACGTCTGTTGTGCATCTTAGACACTTAACATGCTGATGATTTCTGACTGGCTTATTTATTTATTTATTTATTTATTGGGTAGAAATATCGTGACATTATCCAGGGTTCGTCGACAGTGTGTCTGACAAACGCACTTTCCTGACTCACACATTACGACTTTAAAAGCAAGTGCAGTGCATCTTTGCTCCATCGTCAGCGGTTCAGTCCCGTGTGATCCACTCCATCCAGGCCACTCCATCACTTCTTCACCCTCCATGAGAAATAGACGTGTTCTGATGCCAAGCGCTTTGTAAACAAATGGATGTCTTTTCTATAGCACACCAGCAGAAACGGACACCGCCTTTTGCTGAACCAGGAAAACCGCCTTGCTGTTTGTCACTTCGCAGGTCTATATCACGCTCCTCCGGCGATAGGTATTTTTCAGGAAGACGGATTGATACATCAGTCGCCTATTCTCTGCTTACTGCACTACAAATAACCTGTCCCTATCTATACATAGTCTGCACTTGTTTCAGAAGATAAACCACACTGTTCGCCCTCTCTTCCTTATTTTTTATTATTATTTTTTTTTGTCCCTGACACACTGGTATAAAAACACCTCGCTCCTCCGGATGACAATCAAGTACAGTGACTAAAACACTTTGCATTGAATACGTGTGAGAGGGAAGAAAAATGACAAGAAAGGAACGGAAAGTTCCAGTTGAGTCGACGTCAGTTCACTCACTCAGAAATAGAGTCAAATTAATGCATCAAAGGGAAGAAAAAAAAGACTGTGCTTGGCAGGTTTTTCTGAACTCACCTTTGTGGTAAACTACTTTGAGATGTCATTTGAAGCTATTTAAAAAAAAAAGTCTTACGTAAAGGTTTTCCAGTTAGGGCGACTTATCTCCCCTCGTTCTACTTTTCTGATTCGCAGGGGGGTTATTTATAGTGCAGAGTCAGATTTTGTAAAATACATATTCAAATTTTAAAAATGACATGATATTATCTGTGAATTCACCATTAAAGCACATGGATGGAGGGGCAACTATACACTTATGTCAAACCAATGAGAAATGATGGGTTTTGTTTTTTTTAAATCAGAACGCATCATTGCTTTGCCGTGTATCAAATAGACCTTGAAATTGTATTTCCAGTGGCTGATGTTATTGATAATATTAAACATTTGATTTTGTTTAGGTGCAAAGGAAGACTGGCTTAATGTAGTAAAAAAAAAAAAAAAAAAAATCGACCTCTATCGCTGTTTCCTCTCAGGCTGTTCTCTAAAAGGGCCATCTGTGATGCAGCACTACAAAAGGTGTCGCGGGTTTATTCTCATAGTGGGCAGGTATTTTTATCCGTGAAATTTGTAAAGAGGTGCAGTTTCCCTCTGCTATACACGGCCACGCACGCCAAACACACTGCAGTATGTAGTTTGAGAAACTTTGGTTTGGCCTTTCAACACTGGTCGAACCGTATGGGCGACCTCTTAGCACCAACAGCACCGGTGCAGGTGATAAATTGAGGTGTCAACGCAGCCGAGTATTACTACAACCAGGTGAGTGTTTTGTTGATGCCTGACAGTTTCAAGAAAAAGTAGCCATCGCTTCATAAATGAAGTTCTCCATTTTTCACTGGTAGTAATCTGTCTGGCTCTCGGCGTCTTCCTCCCTGGCCGATAATGAAGTGCCCCCAACCTCCCCCCAGGGCGTTTGTGAAGCAGCTCTGCCATATTTGCAATTTAAAAAAAAAAAAAAGAAAACACAAAAAATAAAACTTTATCTACTGAAATGGCAAAACATATCAGGAGAGCAATATATACATAGAACAGCTATGTCTGGCCACTCACAACCAACTGAGCCATGATACGATGTATGAATTCTACAAATGCTGCCACCAGCTGTAAGTTATGTGCGTAAGTTTTCAGACACCATAAAGAAATCCATCATACGTAGTGTTGTATTTTGTATAACAGAAAATCGTGCAGTCTTTATCATAGGGAGCATTAATCTCCATGTTTCCTCCAGCAGTCGGTGTAAGGCTCATTGTCTCTGACTGCACTCAGTTGTCTTAAACCCTGGATTTTTATCTCTGTCTGTGCATTTTCCATTGCAGACACCAACTGCTATCATTAAAGGGCAGCTATATTTAAACAATAAATCAGGACGGTGACTGTAATGGCGGTGAAGATGGATGCATCAGTATCAGCAGTAGCACATATAAATTAATAATAATTTATACGCCTAATAAGATTCCATGAATTAACCCATGGAATCGGCATCCGATAATTAAACAGACGCTTGTATATTAGCGTTGCCTCACCTGTTCTTTAAGTAACTAATGAAGAAAAATGTACATTGGCCTATACATTTTGAATTCTATGTTCTTTCATTTCTGTGTTAGCTTTGTCTCTGGTGGGAGACAGGAGCATTGTCTTTCCCGACAGAGGACAATACCCTATTTCTTTTTACAGCCTTTAATGTGAAAGGAGCCGGCTGCAACAGAGGAGCCAGACACGGTCACAGCACACTGAATGTTAAATATTCACCCGACCAAGAAGCCTTTAACTAAAGCAGCAGCACGAATCAGCACTCCATCTGAGATGAAACAACTGCAGGCCTACTGGAGTTAATGCAGCGTCCGCCATCCAATAACAATATCATTTCTCCCTACAAAGAGAATCCATAGTTCAAGCTCCTCATCACAAAGCAACACTACCTTAATGATCCACACGCCGACAGAGCGGGAGATAAAAGGAAACGCATGTATGTACAAGATGTTACAAATGTAATAGATTATCCACTTGAGATGAATTTAAATCTGCGATCTGAAAAAAGCAGCTGATTATATGAACCACCGCAGTGGGTGTGATTCTCCACAAGTGTCATTTTATAAAATAAATAAAGCTAATTCATGTCTTTATAACAACAGACGCTTTTCAAAAGCACATTTGTATTTGTAAGCAGGTGGAATTTTCCTCCAAACAACTGGTTGGTTATTAGCTAAGCATTAGTGGAGCCGGTGATAAATAGCATATCAATAAAGAGTGAATGACTGATGGTGGTCATTAAAGGTGCATGACAAGGTTTCGTCGTTAGATTGATCTTAGCGAGGTCACTGACATTGATTATGTCAAAGACAATCTGATGATTCAATCATATCGCAGTATGATAAAAAATGTTAATTACACTACAAGTATAAATGTACTGATGGACGACTCCCAGTGTCAGTACATAGAACTAATGTTCATGAAGACATTGCAAGCTGCATAAGTTTGCATTCGCCCTTCATATCTTCATGAACACGACCCACGTGTGTGTGTGTGTGTGTGTGCCGTGTCCAGTGCACCACCCATATGCTGTGCCATACACATCTGAGCATGAACACCGCCCCCCATAAACCCACGGACCATAAAACTTTAGAATCCCCTTAAAATGTGGCGTCGACTTAATTAAGACGAAAAAAACCGCAGTCCACTTCAGTACAAAGAACACTGCTGCTGACTCCAGCCATTCCAGACGGCTCCACCGCAGTTGCACTACATGGCCTGTAGTTGTTGCAGGCTGTAATTGTTTGGAACGTTCAGGGAGCCGGAGCGGGTGTTGGTGAGCAACAGTAGCAGGAAAAGGGCGCGCGTCTGTTGGAGATGCTCGCACTACAGATCGGGGTATTTCACTTTATTTGCAGCTTTTCCTGGCAAGAAAACACTCGCACAAATTAGCATACCATTATCGGCCTGAATTGCGTTATATATCGAGCTGATTATGCTGGTGTAATGGAGGCTGGTGATAAAACTGTGTTATCTGACAGACCTTGGCGGCAGCCTGGATAATATTCTCTGAATAATGGGGGGGGAAGGGGGAAAGTCGCTGTTTAGATTTGATCATTTATCGATGAGGAGATGTTTGTGGGCGCTTTAGCTGTAGTGTTTAAATGTTGTTCCAAATGCCTCTCTCTCTCTCCAGCCTACTAAGAAAAAATAAATAAATATACATATATAAAAACTGAAATGAAATGAGAATGAAAAACAATCAAACGTAACGACGTTTGAATTCCTGTCGGAAGCATATAACATTTACGGCGTGGAATTTTCAATCTGAATATAATGTTTGTTTTTTTACCTTCAGACGCCCAGAAAGGTCAAACTCTAACTTTTGAATGCAGTCGGTGGTCTACTTCGATTCTGTTCAACAAGAATGCACAAACACCGTCCTCTTATCAGACTCTGCATGCATAACCACAGCCAAACTGTGGGAAGCATCCTCCCTCCTCCGAGATCAAACAGGATGCTTTCCTTCCTCTATTCTCTCCCTCTATCAGAAGGACGGGGCCCGCCTCCACGCCTTTTTCTTTATCTTTCTCCTCAACCACCCAGACGCAGCAACAGGCTGTGTGTGTGTGTGTTGACTTGCTACAGATAACAGGATCATGTAAACAAGGAACGGTTTGTGGGCCTCACATACAGATGTTTGAAAACTTCATGGTGTGATCATCGCAAGATCAAGCCATCAGGGAGTCCATCCTTATTATTTTTGGCTTTATGACACATTTCATAATGTTGACAACAACTGTCATCATTATGAGTTGGGATGCAAATAGCGTGATAGTTCCACTGCTTTATGAATAATGAGCAATGTGTGATTTGATCAAATTTGGGCTTCAGACAAACTGAGCACAATCGAGCATCAGTCAATGTTTCCAGTATCAATTTGGGTGGAGATTGGATTTGTCCGTGCTGCATTCAAAAATTATTGTCAGAAATAACATCTTCATCAGACAGATGTCAGATAGATCATCTCCTCCATCATTAGAGGTGCAACACACTTTTTTTTTTTCACATCTCCACTGCGGGTTACATTAGCGCTCCACCGTGACCATTAGCCAAGACTGTGTTTACATGCTGCTGTGTAGCCAGGTAACGGTCATCTTTTCTCAAGCATGTAAAACGACTTCTTTAAATGTCACACTCGTGAGGAACCTGATTTCCCATGGCAGCCGTCTCTAGGAGAAGGCTACTTTCTTTGCTGTTTGTACAGGTAGCCAGGTTTTAAAAAACAACAGACCGCCGACGGGGGGAGCGGCTGGATGGAAGGAAAGATCAGCATGCGTCCACGTATTTGGAATAATCCTGCTTATGTCTGCTTAAAACCAATGACACGAGCTTGTAGCTTGTAGGATCCTGCACAAGTCACAATGGAGGATGGAGGATTTGTTCAAGTCAGCAAATACAAAGAGCCATTAACCAGTTTCTTCTGTGACTCAACAGCCAAAAACAATCCAACTTGCTCCGTTTACTGATCCGCTGCACATAAATAAATAAATAAATAAATAAATAAATAAATAAATAAATAAATAAATAAATAAATAAATAAATAAATATAAGATAAGATAAGATAAGATAAGATAAGATAAGATAAGATAAGATAAGAAAAGATAAGATAAGATAAGATAAGATAAGATAAGATAAGATAAGATAAGATAAGATAAGATAAGATAAGATAAGATAAGATAAGATAAGATAAGATATATCGAACCCCTCAGTGACCCGGGGCAGAATAGGTCCCTGATTGTAAGAGGTGATAAACGGGGCAGAATCGGATGTGTTGTAATGTAGTACAATGTAACGCGACGTGATATGTTGTAATCCAGTGTAAAACGATGTGTTATGTGATATGTGTAATGCGGTGTACATGGCGGTAATGCATCTATAAACTGTTCGCCTGCTGCCATTAAATAAAAAAGAAGCAGAAGATATGATATATAAAAATAAACCCTAACTGTTAATGCTTCCAAGAAGCACTGACAGACAGACTGAAACCTGAGACACCTTCTCATCAGACAGTGAAGAGTGTAAATGCATCCGTCTCTGTGAGACGCCTCATCTGGTCCGTCTGAAAAATGTTGTTTTTCTATTCCACCTTGAGAAAAAAAATCATCACCCATCTTTAAAATTCAGTGAAAACATGAAATCATATTTTTATGTCATTGTATCATTTTTGTAATAACAAATCATATTTTGGGGTTAAACCATAAATAACATGTAGTTCACATTTTGACCAGTCGGGATTAACTCTGGTTGAATGTACCTATGGAGATCTTTTACGTCTCAGACAGATACGCTGCTTTGTTTCTCGGTCACTTGGCAATGCCGGAGCATGTCGTTATAGAGAAGGTGGCTGCAGTGTTGTATTGTGTTGTATTGCCGTTCATTGTTTCATGAGATGAGCGACAGCAGGGACGCGGTAATGGCAGCGCCTCAATAAAATGCCTGAGAGCAGGTCGTATTTCTGATGGGGATTGTGATTGTTGCTGGTATAATGCAGACGGGGGAATGGCGGCAGACGATCACATTAACCTTCATTAGTGTGTTGACCAGGGCTGGTCAGTTTAAATGGAGTAATTACTGGTGACACAGCAACGATGATTAATGGTTAATGAATGATACTAATGTGTGGCATCTGTCAAATGCACATGAAGATCAGAGCAACCTTTCCCTCTCACCTGTCTACTGACGCCTGAATGCCAGAGGTCGTCTCCTTTCATTATTATTATTAGCATTATTATCATCATTATTGTTGTTGTTATAACATAAAAAGTTTTAATTGATCATATTTCCCAAGTCACAAAATTGGGCGGTAGAATTGATGTTGCATGTGCTAAAGGCAACTTCACCATATGGGGAATCTTTGGAGAATTTTATGGCTTCACTCTCACCACACTCAAACAGCAAAAACATGTCGGTTGTTTTGTTGCCTCAAACAGGCCACAAAAAAAAAATTATTTGTTGTCGTTTCAATATAAACTCAAACCAGAACCGTTCCCTCAAGGTGCTTTTGGGAAACTCATTTCACTATGCCAACACCCCCTATTCACACCCAACACTCACCTCACCCCCCCACCCTTCACACACCCCCCTTCACACAATGCAAGAGTTGCTGTCTGACTTTTTGGAGACTTTACTTTTTACTTTCCTTTTTTATTTTCGGCACGGAAAAGGGAATGATGCAAACTTTGCAATTACTGCACAGACAATCAACTTTGTGCCACATCATATTCAGAGACGCAAGCAAAACACACTTCAGCATACTGTACCCCCCCCCCCCCCCCCCCCCCCCCCCCATGATGCAACAGCGATGAAACACTGCCAGTCGCAGCCCTAGTGGGTGGTTGACAGTTATGTCCATATTGACATATGGTGCCATTAAGAACAAAAGCTCCTCCACCTCTCCGGCAGAGGCATGACAACAGTATCGCCACAGATCAGATTGGGCCACACATCTTTCCATTGTCATCCCTGACCTCTATATCTCTTCGCTCAAGACAGATGCATTTTCATGCCCCGCCTCCGGCGCTAATAGTCCATTGATTCATTTGCACCATGGCCCAGAGTCTCTGATTATTTATTTTCCTCTTGAAAAACACTCCCCCTCTTCTTTCGCATCCGTCTTATTAAAATGTAATGGCCAAAAAAATAAAAAATAGAAAATCCCAGACTCTCTCTATCTGATGTTGCACAGGGAAACAATTTGAAGGGATTGGTGACGGCTTCTAACCTATGGCTCCAGGAGGAGAAAACACTCAAGGGTCTTAGATGAGATAGACCTTTAAATCAATCACTACCACATGAGGATTCCTCACACTGATGCCCGAACTGATTGACAGACTTCAAATCTTTCCCAGTGACTATAAACCAAAACCAATCTCAACCCAGCTGCTTTGGTACGTGACACTTGATGCGCTGCTAATTAGTATGAACTTTAAGGTGTCTTGCTTTGTCGGCTATGGAAATAAAGCTATGCTTTTATTATTGCAGACGGAAGATATAATTTACCACCCATGAGTTGTGGCGTAGACAATTTTTGTGTAACATCTGACCATCTTAACCGGCTTTTTAAAAGCATGTCTGAGGAAACGTGTACGAGCAACCTCAGAATCTGTCATATGGAATCATTTTCGCCCAAGGTCATTTTTGGCCTCCTCTGTGGAATGTTACTTATATACTATGACTGGCATGTGATCTTAAACTCTGAGACATAGATGGTTTTTCCAGACTCTAATTGTGCATCTGGCAGCGCAGTTTGGCCTCTTTACATTCTCAAGGGGGTAGATAGCCAACCACATGTGTGGGGCACGCCCTGGCAGTGCTGAAATGACAGATGAGGGAAACCCGTGTCCCTAATGCCCATCTATTGGTACGCAGGCTCCCTAACGGGCTGGAATAGTTAACGTGATTGAAACCTTTAATTTAGCAGACAAAAAAAAAAGGTAGAATGGATGTGGCAGCAGTGATTTTAAAGTCTGACTGTAATAGAGACTCGGTCCTTTCTCATTTCCGTGATCATAAGGTAACACGACAGGTTTGGTTATTCCAATTTATCTGATAATGGAGGAGGGCGGGGGGTGGAGGGGTTGGGGGTGGGTGGGTGTTGTTGGGGTAAAATATGTAGAAAATTGTTGATTCACTATTCACGGCATACAGCAGATTTTAATTAGATATATTTGGCTGATCTGATGTGATGTTATGATGGGTCAACAATAAAATCTATATGTATGTATGTATGTATGTGTGTATATACACACACACACACATGACCCATATATATTTAAAACTGACTGTTGTAGTACACAATGGACACAATAAATCCATCACTGTTGGCACTGTATCCATATTCACATAGCAACAACACCTGTTACTAATGCCTCTGCCCTGTCTGCCATGAAACCTCAGTCTTTTCCAATGGGAGTAAAGGCACCAGCAGGAACGTCCACCTTCCACCACCCAGTGGCTATTTATTTTTATTCCAGTTAATTCTCCTGACTCTCAGGTGGCCCACAACTGGGGTAAAAAATGTCCTCGGGCTTTTCTAAATACGTGTTAGCAAATGTATTGTGCACTGTTAAAAAAAGAAGCGGGCAGTAAATTTAAAGGACAATGTCGTCAGCCATTTATCATAAGTACCACAACCTGACTGCTGTGCCAGACCTTCCATTAGTGTTAGCCTGCAGCTCGCTCCTGTCGCTGACTTTTCCGGATATTAAGACTTTCAATGATTTAGGCTTGGGAACCCTGTTGAGGGTTATAATTACTATGGCATCATCTCCATAGGAGGTAAAGGGGAAGTAGCTGAAGGTTAAAAGTGTTTCCACATGGCTGTGCTTCAGCTAAAAAGTAAAGATCAGGACTAAAACTAACGCAAACATGCAGATCATTAAAGAATGATGGAGTTTATTATCTACATAATAATAGATGGATGGAGACAGCAGCGTTAACTGGCAGGAGTCTCACTCACTGACATCATGGCCCAACATAATCTATAATGCCAAGCTCAACCAATCCCTAATATCAACAATCTGGATAGAAATGTAGTGACCATGTTGTTTCCATTTCTTTGCGCTCATTAAAATGGTGCAAATCCAGAAATGTGCTGCTGCAGACATCAAAATCATCCGTTGAAAATGTAATCTTTTGTTTACAGACATAATTATTATTATATGCTAGGAGTAAAAGCAGTCCACTCGTATCTACATTTCTTTGCGTGAACTGAATTTTCGGGTGCAGAGTATAGAAAAAAAAATCACCAGAGTGATTTTCTGCCTTCTACTTTTTGTCATTACACAAACTCATCTGTCATTTCCTGATCCCAGCAGCTGCAAACCAGCAGCTCAAACCCACAAGTCGTTATCAATATTTATGACAAAACTGAACAAAACCTGTTTAATACGGTTCCAAAGAAACTTGTGGTAACGTGACAGGTCTGCAGCCAAACTTGTAACTATTTTTTTTGCAATATATTTAAACATTTCAGTTATGTTATTGTTATCTTGCAACAAATGGCAAATACAGCTGTCTCTGGTACTGTAGGTTCAAAAAATCCAATATATGTATGCAAACATGGCGACCGTCTCTGAGCACACACACCTTATACAGTTATATGGGGCACATCCTGAAAATGCATACGACCTTCTTATAACGACTATACAGCAAACACAGACCTAATGTTTGTTATACTGCATGAACACAGATATAGGAAAATAGTATGTCTTCATGAATACTAATGCACGTGGAGGCTGCAGCTGCAGCACAGGAGAAAACATGTGGCCGTATCATAGTTACCGTATGTGATATGGACCAAAATTAAACCTATTAGCAAAAACATCTCTGGTAAAGTACAGAAATTCTTGGCAGCGAAATTGGCTTGAGTTGCCAAAACCAAACCAGTGCGTGTGACAAATTCCCTGTGGGCGCCTTCAGAAAGTGCCACTTTCTCCACCGATCGCCCCGACGTGCACAGCTGTTAAAATTGATCCCTTTTAGACTCAACAATTGTTCCCGAAAACACACTTTGATGGGAGGATAATGCGTTTCAGTCAACGCACTTTGACACCAGCACATAATGAAAACACACCTCGCGAGCCTTCGCTTTGTATTTTCGCACAGGACTTTTTGCACAGCAGACATTTTTACAAGTCAAAGCATGAGGAGCACAGGAGTAATTAACGTCATTAAAGACGGCGGTACTCCAGTTAAGTGAGCCAGCGCCGGGGTTTTGACGACGGTGACTCATTGGACAGGCTTCCTGGGGCTCCTAATGGAACCGAGTCATTGTTATGGTTGATGGGTCTACCTGTGCTTTTCATGCCATCAAGTCCAAATGTTTGCTTTGAGAAAGAGTCTTTAAAAATGGATGAACGTAAACTAGTGCCTTTCTAACCACATTTTGTAATTCTGGAGATCTATACACAACGTTATACAATATCCAATACAATGTTCATTATTAAATTACTAAAAATAGTCCCATCATTTTGTTCCCACCAGGAGCTCTTGGCATCAAATGAACCTACATTTGCATTATCTCTGTAATATCCTGTCGCAGGTGCTGAGCATTGTCAGTATATCACAAAGGCAGCCAAAGTAATACCTCATGAACATATGTAGCACTGCATTCATTTAAAGCCTCTCCTTACAGGTCTGTCTCACAACGCAGCTTTGACGTGGTGCCACAGTTCACACCAGTTCACATTTACATGCAGAAACGTACCGCTGTGTCGTGTTTTTTTATGCGCCAGCCACTGTTCCCAGTGAGCCAAACAGGAATAAAAGAATGTGTCTGGTACAAACACTGGTTTACTAATGAATCTTTAATGGGCATTATATTTGCTGCAAATAACTGTCCTGGCCCACAGTATTTATTGCCGACTGTGGTGCTGGGTGTTTTCCACACATTTAGTCGGAACAAAAGAACGGCGGCTACCAACATATTAAGGGGTCTCTTTCATCTAATGGACAGTGATTCATCACTCTGAGTCATGCAACACTGTCTCATTTGCAAATCTGATGCTAATGTGGTGTTTGTTTACAGTAATGAGTACTTGTAATTGGATTTTTATTTATTATACGAGGACTGGGCGAGTGGTGGGAAGGATTTTTGGCAGCATTAACGTCAGCGAAGGCATCGGTCTTAATGTCGGTGCATTTGTTGTGCTGAAAGGCGACTTTCAAAGAAAGTCATCCAGTTTTTGGGGGGGAAACGCGATGCCTCTTTAAACGGCTGTTCGGGGACGTTTGTGGCTCAGTTCAATCAAATCAAATCGTTGGGCTCTCACTTTAAGTGTCTGCCACTTTGCGCTGGGATTCATGCATCATTTGTATGTACAATGAATCCTCGTGTGCTGCTCAATCGATGTGGCCACACACAGTTAGCAGGGGCTGTTAGATGAATATCTCTCACCGCTCCCTCATCACCTGCGTGTTTCAGCAGCAGCAGAGAGCCAGGTGTGTTGATTTAGTACTAATACATTTTTTAATAAATTCTGCCGGATCTCCTTTGATCTTTCACTTGATACTATGTTGCAAAGTACATCACACATTACGATAAAGATGCACAGCAGCAAAACGTGGATGGGTACAAAACTGACATGAATAATAAATGGCCCGATGAGTCGTTTGTATCAAAGACTCACAATAAATACTCAAACAGTGCAAAACCAGGAAATGTGTCGGGATGCTGGAGGGAGCATGGGCAGGAAGGACAGATCTATTAGATGCAGTGAAGTTAGTGGACGAGTGGACAAAAGACGCAGACAGGCAACAGGTAGGTAGACACACACACACACACACACACACACACACATATACACACACATACAGACAAAGGGGGTGAAACGTGAGCAGGTGGATCTGGGACCAGAAAGGAAAAGTGCTGAGACATCTGTCTGGTGGGCGGCTGAAGCGCAGCAGGAATATGTAATAAAAACGTACTTTAGTCCTCTTTATTTTAAGCAACGTCAATGTCACCTTCCCCGGCTTTTTATTATCTTCTTCTATTATCCCACTGACTTTGTTTCATTATGTGCGAGTTAAACAAATCTTTTTCCCCCCTGGCTGGAAAAGACAGTCCTGCACTGTATATCCTGGCAAAAGGTGAAATTTCCCAAAGTGCAGATGACACATGTCAGAAAATCTGAAATCCTGCAACACATTCCTCGTAAACACCTCTAAAATCCCAGGTTTTCCAATGATGGAATCGGATTATTTAGAAAACCTTCCCACATCTCACAGTTCAGATAATATCTCCTGCAGGCTCATGCACAAAAACAGCTATGCCCCCAAACCCCCACCCCCTCTACACACACACACACACACACACACACACACACACACACACACAATTTTTTTTCTCCAGAACACAATGGTCTGAACTCTCATTCTCTTAACAAGAGTGAGCTGGAGCTCAGAATGCAATATCAAACTGGAAGCACTCCCAGCTCATGTTGCCATGGCGATCATGGTAGGATCCGTGGTCTCCTCTCCGCCATGTCAGTAATTCAGTTATTTTAGCATGAAAGATAGACACCGTCAGAGATACAGCCGAGCTGCAGAGAGCAGAATGAAATTCTCATGATAAATGTGTCCGCTCACCACATGCAGCGTGATTTAAAGATATACGCTGAGAGGACGTGCGAGCTAAATGGAATTTTTAAAAAAAAAACGATTAGTCGTCTTCACATCTGCTCATCTCCTCTCATGCCATCAAAAAAAAAACGACTTCTAGTGATGCTAATACACTGAATGAGTTTTGATATTGTTAAACTCCAGCACCAGCAGGATACAATGCACTTTATGTGAGACGCAGTAATATTCTACCACTTCCACAAGCCCGGCACTGTGATCTGTTCCACTGCGGTCCTCCGGGGCTCTCATGGCGTATGGGACCAGGGGCTCCAGTGGAGCGCCATATGTTCACAAAACACGAAATGTTCATAAATGTTGAATAGGTGGACGCACAATTTCAATTTAAAACAAAGTCAGCAGCAGTGGCACGACACAACCGTCCCTGTCAGACTGAACATCTGTGGATACATGTTCTGTCCGGGAAGTGCAGCTGAAAATACACTGTGTGGCTCTGGTCTGAATGTGCACTCGCACACACACACACACACACACACACACACACACACACACAGAGAAGGTCACGCTATTGCTCTATGTGCTTCAGCTCTAGATTTTTTCAGACGTAGTGGTTGTCTCATAAAAGTAAAAAAAAAAACCCACTATAAAAATATGTACCCCATCACAAGTAAAATATTACTTAAGAAAAAGTACAGTGTTTAAGTATTTAAGAAAGATACCTAAATATGTTCTCAGTACAGAGAAACAATTTGTGACCACTATTATAAATGTAAAATAAATATAACTTCACATGCTAGTAAAACTATATTATATACTATTACTACTACTATTTTAATACCCGCTAATCATGAGGTGAAAAAAAACTTAAACACTGTACTTCTTCTTAAGTAATATTTTACATATATAGACACACACACACACACACACACACACACACACACACACACACGTATACCAGATGGACATTTTGTATCTTGAAACTGAACAATGATTGAGACATCATCAAGGAAAGCTACAACAAGTAATTCCATTACAGTGTCCTTGAACGAGACTTTCATGGCAGCGCTGCATAAGTAAAATTATGGATCAAAGCTAATAAATGAATGCCTTCTTCATGACCTTGGTCTTTTGGGACTATTCTCTCACAAAGGCCAGCGAAGAGGTTTGAAGATCAAGCCCGCTTGATACGGGCCCCCTGCTGGATACAGTACCAGCCCCTCCCTGGGTGGACTTAAATTATCCGGCCTGATAAAGACAGCACTGGATGAAACCTCACTGGAATTTTAAAACTGCCAGTTCTCCAACCATAAACAAGGAGTATGCTACTTTTGGAGGTGGCAGTGGAGACAGCATGAGCTATTACTCTTGGGTCCACCGCTAACTGGCCGCCAGTCCTGTTCCTCCTCAATTATATTCCACCCTGCCCCCCCAACGCTCCCAGCTGGGAAATGGGATTTCACTCCATGGGGCATTACAGTACTGCGGTTGCATACATTACTGCAGTATTCCCTACGTTAGAAGTTGGGAACTAGGCGGGAGAAAACAAAACCACTGCACTTTTGACACAAGCTGTAACACTGTGATAAGACACCGACGCTGACAGAGATACCGAAACGTGACAATCTCCATACGCAGCCGCCACCTCGGCCTTCCCAGGATTAATGAGAAATAAATAAATAAATGAATGAATAAGCGGAATGGGTGGTGTCTCGCTGGCAACCTCGCCCCCAAGGGACGTTATCGGTGAGACAGGCCCGGTGTCATGTCGCTCTGAAATGTCAGACACGCACGCACGCGCCGCCGCTGTCGTCCATCCCTAATGACCCAAGACACCAATCAGGTTTGTTCAGTACCTGCCGACTTCATATTCTCCTCCTGAAGACGCACAATGTGCAGAGAGCAGGAGATGAAAGAAGAGGGAGTGCGTCCCTCTGAGCTGATATGAAATATGTAGGGAATTGCCATTATCTTCATAGCCCTGTCACTGTTGTTGTCAAAGCCTGTGTCTCCCTCTGACATCGTGTGCTTCCAGCCCAGTCTGTGTGGTTTGGTTGTAGAAAAAGGCACAACGGCTAATTTGGGCAGTGTGTGGTCCGTCTGGGACAGCACGGCATCGCGGGAACACCAATGAGAGCCGTGGTGAAACAGCTGAAGCTGGGGGATGAAATGTCCGTTCCCCGGAGCTTTGATCTGTCCAATTGTCAAAGCTGAGGCGCGTCCTGCTTCCCTCCCCGTTCCCGGCTCCTCTCTAATTCAGGATGATTGAAGGAAGTGCTTCCGGACGCTCTCTCAGACACGGTAAGACGCGGGACCACCGCAAAGCCTCTCTGGGTTAGGAACAGCTGGATGAGATTACGTCGTCGGTGAGTCGAACAGCGCTCCGATGACATGTTCCTCACTCCCATTGCTACGTCCCCAACAAAAATGGCCATATCCAACAGGATTAAAGAGCGATTCCCAAAAAAAAGATACTTTCCCAAATTATTCCCCATTATTATCTGAAGACAATGACAAATCTTGTTTTAACGCAAACAGCTCAGGGAAATACTATAAAAATAAAAACAGGATCTGTGGCTTTGAACATGTGATATAAATACGCAGCCTAATTCTGGCATCCACCTTCATCAGGGTGAAAGTCAAAGCTTCTTTTGTACCTTGTACCTGTGAGACAGGTACAAGGTACAAAATGTGAGACAGGTACAAGGTACAGGATTCAGCCGGTGAGAAAAAAAGCAAATGTCAGGCCTTTGTTTCGGGAGAAACGTGGAGGAAGTTCAGTGAACGTATTTCCGTGTTGCTGCCGCGGGAGCGCCGTGGCGCTGCCGGGGATCAAATGAAGCCCCTTTTTAACATGCATTGTGGATGGCGTATTAGTGACACTCTGTGATCACAGACGCCTGAGATGTGACAGACATGAGAGCACGCCACATTCTCACCGCCGTTTTTTCTTTTTTTTCTTCCTTCCTTCCTCAAGTCCTCAATTTTCTACATGATGAGACATTTCAACTGTTTATCTCGGTACGAATCACCGCCTGAGCCCTGTCGGCTGTCTGACCTCAGCTGCACTATCAGTTACACACCATCAGTTACAGTGCAGGAAGAAGAACGCACAACCTCACTTTGTTAACGTGGTCTTCAAAAGGACGAATCAGAGGATGAAGCAGAGGTTTTGTTGGTGAAGCTTCAGCTTGTGGACGGTGAAATCTATGTGGGCGTGTGCACCTGCATAATATCAAATAAAATATGTAAATATGCAGAACGTATTGTAACTAAAATTTAAAAAACACCACATACACACAACTGGAGAGCTCAAATCTCATGTCAGTGAAGAGTCTGCAATCAGCTGATGAACACATGGGAGCAGACTGGGAATGTGTGTGGATGTGAAACGGCGCAATAAACACGAGAAGGCAAATAGATACCAAGCCCAGAGAGAAATAAAGTATCTCTGAGAAGCTGTTGTTTTCCTTTTTCTTTTTTTTTTATCCCATTTTAATACTCGGTATTATTGTCATCGCTGCCTGAGTGCAAGTTGTCATCACATCCTCAGGCAGCGAGTACACAACTCGCTCTCTGATACACACTGCTGTTGACCAGCTGGCCACCAGATTGTTATCTTCACTTTTTTTTTTTTTTTTTTGGACACACTCTAATCCGCCTGGCCTCGTGTGTGTGTGTGCTCTTTGGCCTGAGAACTGGCTATGTTATCATGTCTCCTCAGACCGCCGACTGGCTCTGTCAGCCGCGTGGAGCAGGATCCCCGGGCTCTGCGGTGCTGCGGGTAATGCCGCTAATGAGTGCGAGGGGGCTGGGTAGCAGGGATCAGTGCTGTGAGCTGTGAGTCAGAGAAGCAGCCGCCCCAGACTGACCCCGCTGCTAGCCTACATGCACCGCAGCCCCGCTGACTGCAGCACTGCTGAGACTCAGTGGGTGACATCGAGTCTATGGGTGTCGACGTTTCTATAATCACCTGTTATCTCTCTCTCTCTCTCACAGAAACACCTGAGCCACTGATACTGTGTCCTACTCTACAAGTGACACTGTGGAGTCCTCTCTTTATTTTTATATTTGCTCAAGCAACACTGGCTGCATCAGGGTAAACAGGCCCGCTCGTTTGAATACACACTGTAATTATAATAACTGATCAGTGATCAATAAGATGCAGATGCAAAGACTTGGATAAAATTGAAGTCGACCATGTTTGTGATTTTCAGTAATTACATCACAAGATAAGGATGCGGGGGAAAACGCCAGCATGCGACAAGCCAATTTATTCATGCAGCTCCCTGCGCTGTTATCGTTTTGTCCACACAGTCTCACTTTCAAACCATCAAATAACTAACTAAATAAATAAATAAAACAACCAGTGCAGAGAGAAAGTATTTTTAAAAAGGGGGATAATGACTATGTAGCAAATGGGGAGAGTTGATTAGAGAAGCTCAATCATCGCCTATTAGAGGAATATAAGTTAACGACATTGACTTGACTCTCCATCAAGTTTTTCAGTCAGTGTCTTCAAGAATAAAAACCCTCGTCCAACAATTGTCTGGACATTGCGTTTGACATGGGGGGGGGGGATACAGTTGGTACAGTTTTCCTCATTGTTGCATCAATTTGCACCAAACAAACAGACTTTGAACCTGGGTTTTGGAAGCAGCAGCAATTTGTCACAGCGGAATGTTAAAAAAAAAAAAAAAAAAAAAAAACACCCACTTGCATCAGAGGCCAATTTCAGGATGGATTAAGGATCTTTGAGTGCTTCTCACAAACAGACTGTGATTTCACTCGCAGCGACTCGGCTGTGTCATCCAGCAGTTCAAGCAGCTCATGGGAGTGGGTGGATGTGAGTGGACCGGCGTGGACCGGCGTGGAAACGGGAGAGGAGGAGAGAGTGAAGCAGAAAACAGTGTTGTGGTGATTTATGGGATGTCGGCTCTGGATACTCTAAATCATCTAAGTCACCTGAAACATCGTTTTCCGAGCACATATAAAGTTTTAATCAGAAATTATGTCGTCGTTTTTATATTTAATACTAAAAAAGTATTTGTACCAATTACGCATAAACAGTATGACGTCATGGTCTCAAAGTTTTTTCGACACACACACGCACACACACACCATTAAGTGGAAGATAAAATAAGTAAGTGTAGCTGGTGTATACAGCTGAGAGCCAGATATTCCCTCAGGAGCCGCTCGGGATAATCAGAGCTTAATGGAGAGTAAACGTTGAGCTTACATTCACCACATGACTTCTAATAAACGCTAATGTTGTTTTGTGTTTTAGTGGATGCAGTGTGTGAGGCGGACGCTCTCTGCCAGTCTGAGAGGCCGCTTTTTTAAAAAAAAAAAAAAGAAAAAGGGTAGGTATGTTTGGAAATGAATAATGAAACGATCAAAAAGTGGAGCGATGGTTCAGTGTCGGTCTCGTCGAGTGGCGCTCTTTATCTCTATTTGTGGTGTTTTTGAAAATCGGTGAAGTGTTTTTTTTTGTCATGTTGATGGGATATCGACAGTCAGTGTCTTCAAGAATAAAAACCCTCGTCCAACAATTGTCTGGACATTGGGGGGGGGGGGGGGGGGGGGAATACAGTTGGTACAGTTTTCCTCATTGTTGCATCAATTTGCACCAAACAAACAGACTTTGAACCCGGGTTTTGGAAGCAGCAGCAATTTGTCACAGCGGAATGTTAAAAAAAAAAACAAAAAAAAAAAAACACCCACTTGCATCAGAGGCCAATTTCAGGATGGATTAAGGATCTTTGAGTGCTTCTCACAAACAGATTGTGATTTCACTCGCAGCGACTCGCCGGTGTCATCCAGCAGTTCAAGCAGCTCATGGGAGTGGGTGGATGTGAGTGGACCGGCGTGGAAACGGGAGAGGAGGAGAGAGTGAAGCAGAAAACAGTGTTGTGGTGATTTATGGGATGTCGGCTCTGGATACACTAAATCATCCAAGTCACCTGAAACATCGTTTTCCGAGCACATATAAAGTTTGAATCAGAAATGATGTCGTAGTTTTTATATTTAGTACTAAAAAAGTATTTGGTTTTTTTTGTTGTTTTTTTTATTTTTTTTGTTTTGTTTTTTATTTTTTTATTGTTTTTTTGTTTTTTTTTTTAAAGTATTTAAATATACCGATTACGCATAAACAGTATGACGTCATGGTCTCAAAGTTTTTTCGACACACACACGCACACACACACCATTAAGTGGAAGACAAAATAAGTAAGTGTAGCTGGTGTATACAGCTGAGAGCCAGATATTCCCTCAGGAGCCGCTCGGGATAATCAGAGCTTAATGGAGAGTAAACGTTGAGCTTACATTCACCACATGACTTCTAATAAACGCTAATGTTGTTTTGTGTTTTAGTGGATGCAGTGTGTGAGGCGGACGCTCTCTGCCAGTCTGAGAGGCCGCTTTTTTAAAAAAAAAAAAAAAGAAAAAAGGTAGGTATGTTTGGAAATGAATAATGAAACGATCAAAAAGTGGAGCGATGGTTCAGTGTCGGTCTCGTCGAGTGGCGCTCTTTATCTCTATTTGTGGTGTTTTTGAAAATCGGTGAAGTGGTTTTTTTTTGTCATGTTGATGGGATATCGATGTGCATAACACACACACACACAAAAAAAAAAAACCCTTCACTGTCATCACCATCATTGTCAGTTGTTTTTTTTTTTGTGTGTGTGCCTCAGAGCATTTTCTCATTCTTGTGCAAATGAATTGTAAAGTTAATTCAGAGTAATTGAGGTTGAGAGGGAACGAGAACACAGTAACAAATATGTGCTGCAGTGGTAGGATATGAGCCAAGTGACGATAAGAAATAAATAAATAAACCCACTTGTATCAGCGCAGGTCTCAAATGTCATCACTATTTGTTTTCCCTGCAGCCGGCTGTCCTAGATTTATATTTGGCAGAAGTTTAGTGTTGACAACTATAAATGGGGTTCAGACATTAGTTCACATGAATCTAAAAAGTGTCTCTCAGCGTTGTAAACAGCCGTCCTCGTTGACATTTCCCATCCATTGATTCCCATCATGGGTTCAACCTTTCGGAGGGCTTTGGTCTGACCTGCAGCTGCACCACGGGGAGGCGCCATGCCACCGAGACGCACACAAAGCAACCGCCTATCGATCAGCACGCGCCTAAAAATAAAGCCAGGGCCCAGGCGCTGGGAGAGAGGAGAGCAAAAAGCCTCTTACTGCCAATCGATGGTGACCTAGAATTTTATTTCCCTCCATCAATACATCGTGCTTCTCTTCCATGATCTAACGCGCTGGAGGATGCGTCTGCGTCTGTCACTCTTGGGAAGCGCGGACACAATATGTCGGGCGGAGAGCATGTGTCATCTTGGATTATTATGGAAACAGAAGAGAGTAGAAACTGCCTGTGTTTCGCAGTCGGACGTGAACATAACGTGGAGGAGGAGGAACGTCACGCTCGGCGCTTCGGGAATGTGTTATAGTTCTTCATTTGAACTTGAGCAAACAGACGTGACCTTCTCAGGTGATTTCGAACATCATCCACAGTTTGGAGGTGTTAATTGGCCCATGGTCATTCTGCCTTTATCTGCCTTTATCTGCTTTTCAGTCAACGTTCCCTCTCATTTCCCGCTTTTCCCGGGTTTTTCCTCCAGCTTCCTCCTCTATCACCCCCCCCCCCCCCCCCCCCCCCAGGTTTTTCCTCCACCCCCCCAACCCCCCATGCCTCGCAGCAGGGGTCCAGCTTGCTCAGGGCAATGCACAAACTCCTCATATTTCTCGGCGGTGAATATCTTATCTCCCCTTTCAAGCATCAATTTCACACTGAAAGAGCGGCTGTGTCTCACAGTGCCCCCCCCCCCGACCCCCCATCCCCCACTGCTTGACACTGTGAAACATCTCTGTTTCCGATGAGGTGACAATCTGTTTGCACGTTTGATCAGAGAACGCAGATCAGGATAGAAACAGAAGAGAGTAGAAACTGCAGTCAGTAGAAACTCGGACGTGAACATAACGCGGAGGAGGAGGAACATCACGCTCGGCGCTTCGGGAATGTGTTATAGTTCTTTATTTGAACTTGAGCAAACAGAGGTGACCTTCTCAGGTGATTTCGAACATCATCCACAGTTTGGAGGTGTTAATTGCCCCATGGTCATTCTGCCTTTATCTGCCTTTATCTGCTTTTCAGTCAACGTTCCCTCTCATTTCCCGCTTTTCCCAGGTTTTTCCTCCAGCTTCCCCCCTCTCCATGCCTCGCAGCAGGGGTCCAGCTTGCTCAGGGCAATGCACAAACTCCTCATATTTCTTGGCGGTGAATATCTTATCTCCCCTTTCAAGCATCAATTTCACACTGAAAGAGCGGCTGTGTCTCACAGTGCCGCCCCCCCCGACCCCCCATCCCCCACTGCTTGACACTGACTGCTTGACACTGTGAAACATCTCTGTTTCCGATGAGGTGACAATCTGTTTGCACGTTTGATCAGAGAACGCAGATCAGGATTATGATATATATATATATATTTTTTTTTTAGTGTGGTCATCTGGCAACAGGCTTACGTTTCAATGCTGTTCATGTGTATTGCGGCCTTTTGCAGCCTTACAGATAGACTACTCTGTGAAAACTGATTATTTTCTGTCTCTCTCTCTCTCTCTCCCTCTCTTCCTGTTTCTCTCTGAGTCATCGCACAGGATGTCAGTGATTTAAGCTGTCAGACATTTCACGGCCCGAACCCCTCGATTTAGCGACTTCACATTTAGGATCAGCGGATTCCACTTGTTTGCATTTGGCCAATGTTATATCCTCAGGTCACATTTCCTGGCTGCATAATGGTAATATTCCAATTTATTTTTTTCTTTTCACAGATAGAAAAGGGGTGAAATGGAAAAAGACAGATGGAGGAATAGGGACTACGGAATATTAGGTAAAGATAGGGGGGACGAAATCTCAAGAGCAATCTTTTAGTGTATTCATGAAGCTATATTTAAATAAAAAAAAATTTATGTGTTTATTCATAAATGTTTTATTCATTGGGCACATTCGCTGTTGTCGAGGAAAATAAGCAATATCTTTCTTTTGCAGCACTTTGGCCCGTGCATTAATTCAGTTTGACACTGTCCTCTGTGTGTGTGTGTGTGTGTGTGTGTGTGCGTGTGTGTGTGTGTGTGTTCATGTCCATTAAACCATGAACACATGCTGGGGCTGATGTGTGTCGGAACTGTACGAGCGTAAACATCACCTGGTTCATAGTTCGGGATCTGTTTTCAGAGCTCATGGGGATCACACGGGGCACAGAGCGTACATCAGGATTACCCATCATGCTTTATGTTACACCTCGCCGGCGTGACCTTTAACGCTGAAGGGACGGAAAGCACAAAAAAAAAAGAGACAAGAGGAGAGAAGGGGTGAGTCAAGAAATGACGGCGGCACTGACATAAAGAAGATTTCTTTAAAGAAAGACTCAGCCATAAATCATTTATTCCCAATGACTCTGAAGAAGTGATACATCACTAATGCAGTGTTGTGTATGGGGGGGCGGGGGGGGGGGGGCGCCGAGGCACTCGGATCTGGGTTGGGATTCAGCGGAGACAAAATCTGGGTTATTTAAAACTGCTGAAACCACAGGAAAAGGTCTTTTGATAGAATCACATGTTCAGCACTTACTGCTGGAAAATAGGATACACACACACACACACACATGCACACACACACACACACACACACACACACACAGTCCTGCCAGAGACTAATATTTGTCATTTGAGAGATTGTAATTTGGGTCCTTTTACTTACTACACCGGCAAAACTGCGACCTTGCTCTGTCGAGCATTTTATTCCAGGGAGATTTGTTATTTTTACAAGAAGTGATGATAATTACGACGCACAGCAGTAGAGTGTAGTACAGTGGTAAGTGTGGAAAACGTAACTGCACTAACAAATACCTGCAGGAAAGGACGTTTTCAGAACATGTACGTGAGTAAAAGTGAAAATAATTTGAATGAAAGCATCAAAATGCTTAATTAACTTCAATAAATAAAGCCCGCATTCACAATTTTGCATTTTAATTCATTGTGTCAATGTTAGATTGCACAGCTAATTTCACTTTTCATACAAATAGTTTGCATCATATCTTTTGCAATATATTAAAAATGGCAGCTACCTTCACAGACTAGATATCAAAAAATTAATTTTATTAACTAACTTGTAACTAAGTTATAATTTTTGATGAAAACTTGACTAATTATTTTAATACAGGCAAAGATTCACTGTCCTGAAAAGAATCAGCCATACAGTCGTCATCCTGTCACATGACCATCACATTTAGCTCACTCCTGTGAAATGAGGTCATCGGACACATCTTATAGCGCCGCCGCCTGAGATAACTGCTCAGGCCATAATAACCATCAGCCGCTCTCGCCACGCAAACACACAGGGTTTACAGCGGATATCTGCTAAAACCCGCTGCTTGGCTTGACACACATCCAATCTCCTGGTAGCTGTGTACGTGTGAGCATACACTGAAGTCATCAGGCTGCCCAGCAGGGCGGCGTGCCCACGCCTGATGGTCCCCGGACACGGCGAGGAACAGGGATGACTGGATATGACAGATGGGCGCTGAGATACCAGAGACCTCTGCGGCAGTCTCTTTCCCCCACAGACTGTGTGTGTGGTGACAGCAATGAGCCACCTATAAAGGAGGGTGGGGGGGGGGGGGGGATATGGGATATGTGGAAAAGAATGATGGGGATACAGGGATACTGCACTCGGCCACAGGCTTATGATTCACCTTGGGGTATCAGTCATGTAAGTCAGACAGACAGGAGCTGTGGATGAGAGGCCCTACCAGGGGAGGGGCGCATCCGAACACGAGCGCTCCAAACCCTGGTGCCAGTAGCGAGTCTGACCCCATTTAACCGCCCCTCGATGCTAATTGGGTCTGACGCGGTGTTGTGTCACTGCAGAGCTGCTGCTGTCAGTGACTGCACGGCTCAGGAATCGGAGGTGGCAAGGTCATCAAATCGTTTGTGCGACGCGCCGGAGCTGCCGAGCGACCGCGGGGGGACTCGAACCATGAGCGACACTGTCGAATGAATACAAACTGCACAACGGCTACTCTATCAAAGACCCACCCCCCACCCACCCACTGGCCCCCCCATGCCCCCCACTTTCAGCTAAGCCTGTCTGGGGTCCTGTATTTGAATTTCTTGGTGTCATTTGACAGCCTCCCTCAGGGTCTGACCGCTCATTTATATTTAAACAAAGCTGCTGTTTTGCATCACCTGTCGACTGTGGCGGGGAAACAAGGGCACAATCATCCTTTTCAGACATAGACTGCAGTTTGTGCTAAATCCTATGAGTGTGTGTGTGTGTGTAATTATTATATAGATAATTGATCATTGGGCAATGAGCTGCAGATTAAAAAAAACAACAACAAACAAATACACATTATCTAACGATAAAAGTACTTTGTAGTCTTCGCCTGCAAGACACTGGTCCATAATACATAAAGAAAGGTTGTCAGTTGTTGCCATGTCCTGTATGAATGTGTACATAATTCTTTACAGGCCGGACATGGACATCCTGCCGCTGCTTTTGGGGGTTTAATAAAAGTGTCCGCTGGCTCTGAGGAAATATGCTTCAAGATGAATGAGGTGGAAACGAGGACACGCAGTGCATCCCAACTCTGCTCCTGCAGCTTTTCATATTCCTAAGCGTCAGCATATTCGCACGTATATATTGCAACTGTGCACGGTGTGTTTTACTGCTACACAAGCTCGGGCCGATCTGTGATAGCTCATCATTACGCCCCTCCAACGATTTCACAGCTCATAGATTCATTTGGTCCAGTGAATGATGCCACGGAATCTGCGGGAGTGCCAATGAAATTCCTGCTGAGACGCACAGTCTGACATTAGCGAAGGAGATAAAGCGGAGACGCACTATAGCACGGTGCGTGTGTGTGTGTGAGTATGTGTGTGTTTGCGTGTGTGTGTTTATACGAGACACGATATGGAGGGAGAATGTGGCGTGATGACAGAAGTGCCACAGCACCACTGTTGCCAGTGACACGTTATTAACACAACAAGTTAACACGGAGGCCGTGTGATCGTTGGCGTGGAGAGAGAGAGAGAGAGAGAGAGAGAGAGAGAGAGAACTTATTAGACGAGACAACAACACCTCATTATCACCAGCTGAGACCACGGCCCAGACACTCCAGGGTTTGACACGGGGAAGCAGTCATCATTGTGTTTATCTATCACAGACATGCTGATCTCGGAATATCTCCATTCAAAGCTCCGGTTTGTGTCTGAGTCAGGAGTCGACACGTTACCAGCTGCTGCTCCAAGTCTTTCCATCATCAATATTTCCTCAGTTTGTGACAGGGCATCATCTGAAAGCAGACAGGAGCTTTGGTCTCTGGATCTCCCGGCAGCTGATTTATGAGCTGGAGTTTCTTGGCTCATGGAGCTGTGCAAAGACATTTTAAAATGTCGCACCTCCCAGGAAGTTCTTCAAACCGGGGGCATGATTTTCTGAACCCGAGTTGAAACGCGTTAACGATCAGGCACCACGTTAATGATAAAAGGGATATAATAAATATAATAAATGTTATAATGGATGTTTAAATGCCAACGGAATTCCACTGTTACGGATCAGTGCGACAGGACATCCAAGCAGTAATTACTGACAAACTTCAAACTAAAGGACGCAAGTTATTAAGTTACACTGTGTCACAGACAACACAGTACATTTACCAGCCTCATTTGATGGTAATATCTTAAAAAAAAAAACATACTAGACTTAAGCACCCAAACAATTCAGGAATCATGTTTATACGAGTCAGCCAGAAACACTCACACTGAGCCTGGGAGGTATTGTGCCTCCAGTTTAATAATTCATGCTCGTGGATTGATATTTCTTTTCTTTTTTTTTCTTTTTTTTTGGTGCCCACTGTGTCCAGACAATCCACAAAGACACTATGATGAAAAATAAAGTGTATTTGTGTAATGTGGGTTAGGCTTCTGATGAATGGAGGACGTCTGCCACGTTCCATTTAGTTGAAAAAAAAAGAAAAAAGAAACTGTTGTTTTGCTGTGATGAAAAGCGGCTTTGTTTGCTTCTGTGCGCCATCAAAGACCAGCGGTTTTTGGAAATTATTCTAAAATTTCACGTGGTAAATCGGCCAGGGTTGTCATGGCAACGTGCTTTCTGTTGCTGCGTTGCTGTGTTGCGGTGAAAGTCTTGACAGGTGGTGGGACGTCAGCAAACAATTATCTGAAAAACTTTTCTTCCTCCCCGCAAAACGGACAAGAAATCTTTACTCGCATGTCACGCGGCTGCGGCTGCGGCTAACGCCCAGGATATTAATCACTATGTTGTCATATCAAAACGAAAAGTGTTTGCTCCAAGTCATTTGAGCCATTACAGCAGCAGCGTGTGCAGGTCTGAGCTCCACTACAATGGACCGTGTAGCTACAACACAGGAAATGGAAGGACTGAACAAATAGCCCCTGTGCTACTTGGCTCTAAATGATGAAGAGGGTGAGAATATCAACACAAAATGTCATTTACAAAAAAGAAAAGATAAATGAGTTCGCAAGGAAGCGAGAGCAACAGCATTCATCATTTTGAAGACTGTCCGCTTAATTGTATTATGCTTTATCCCAAATAATCCAGAGATGCACAGCTCAGCAGTGCTCCTGTAGGCCCGGCCTTATGTTTTATGTCTTCCTCACTGGGGTGAATAAGATATCGGAATAAAAATGCAGATTGTAGAAACACAATGTGGCACAGATGTAAATGTGTTGCCTATAAAAATGCCATGTTGTTTTCCAATCTGAAAGAAAGTTTTCATATTTATAATTTGAAAAACAAATAGTATGATGGACTGGGAATATGATCAAAGATGGTTATTATTATATTTAAGACATTCATTTTTGGTAACGAGAAAACGTCTCGTCTCGTGCTGCCGTCGGTGCTGGAGCTGACTGACACCAGCTGGTGCAGCAGAGGACACTGAGCAGACACTGCTGTCTGCCCGCTCCTGGTTCCTTGCTCTTGAGAGATATGGCCTCTAAGTGGCTGTGGCAGCCTGTGATCCTGCAGGACCCTTCATGTACGTATGAGCGTTACATTTCTTTCATTAACTCCAGGTGCGCCACGCCATCTTTCCCCCGTCTGTCATCACCGGCAAGAGGCGAGCGGCGCAATCGACAAATTCCCCCAACGTGCAGCCACAGCACATGGACACGCGTGTCATACGGAGAGACACACAAAACTGCAGCCACAGAGGACAAGGCAGGTTTGAAAAGAAAAAAAAAAACAAAACAAAAAAAAAACACAGGGACTCAGGACCAGTTCCAAATCCGCCTCTGGCTGTCTTTGACGAACCTCCAGGCTAGATCCTCCTGGGTGGTCAAAGCAGAGAAGATTCATCTGGATGGTTGACAACTTCTGCACCACTCATCCAGGCTTCTCATGTCCCCACAGAAAGCACAGTTCACTGCCTTTACAGCAAAGCTGTCAGACAGTGACGTCCGACAAGGCTGGTTTTATCTGGTGTGCGCTTTGTTTTGGAGCTGTTTTTTTTTAGGAAGTAGAGTTTGAATTTCCACATTTGTTTGCTGATATAGTTTTTTTTTCATTTATCTACATGCTGCATCCCATATTTACTTCCATCACACTTACGTAATTCAACTCAACACCTAAGCGGTGAAATTGACAAAACACTATAGACAATATTATGTTTAGCCTGACAAAACAAGAATAATTCAATGCAACGACCAGAAAGAAAATGCGTTTTATCCAAACCCAGAAGGGTTCTATTAGAAGCATTAACAAAAAGTCCAGAGGGGTTCGTTACACTTGATTGTTGTGGTCCTTAAAAACCATGAGAGCCCTCAGGCCATCGTCTTTCAACAACAATGTGTTTTAGGAGATTAGTTTGCACCTCTGGGTCAATTTAAGCCAAACAACTGGCTCACAATTATGTTTTCCTAATTATGATTATTTCATGATTATATTAGAGAGCTCCTTTGCCACTGCAAACACAACATGGTCTCCACTACCGCTACTGACGGGGAAGAGGTGACGGTGTCACTGAAAGCAATTAAAAAGCTATCAGAGGGAGGTGGAAAGAAAACATTTCCCATTAGATTGCAAAGTTAACCACTGGCCTGAGCCGAGTGTGGCCACAGGAGCACTGAGATGTTATTGCTCTCTGCAGACGCTGTGTTGTTATTCCTCCGTGGCGTTGGATGCTAAAGTGGGCTCAAGTAATGACCACTTAAAGCAGTATGGCAGCAGCCGGGAGCAGTCAACGCTACTTGACTTGTCAATGCTCATACAGAGTTATCAAAGGGTTCTGGTCATTCTTAAATGTTGTGTGTGTGTGTGTGGGGGGGGGGGGGGGGGCCCCCCTCCCTGAAATCTGCCACCCCTCCATTAAACCAGCTCAAAATAAAGCCTTTGTCGTGCCTGTCCAAGTAATTGTTGTGTTGTTTATCTTTGTGTTTGTGCCGTTGATGACACTTTCTCTCTCGCTTTAGTCAACGTGCTATACAACAGAGAGTCACGCTAACGAGTGGAGAGGTCTGTCATCCCATTCTTTGAAAATCACACTCATTTTAGATTTTAAATCGTGTTTCTACCATATTACCATATTATCTACCATACTGTTTGGACTCACACTTTGAAGTATGACAAGAGTCTGTTCCTGAGAGTTTCTCATGTTTTTACTTCTCTGTACGCCTGTTAGATTACATGAAATATGCTTCACTGCAGAGTTGCCTTTGGTCTCATGTCTGCATTTGTATTATATAAACCAAACCCTCATCAGAAATATCCAATATGGTTTTCTCTAAAGGAGGAATCATACACCTGTAATGGTTGCCCTTTCACACGTGTTCAACACCAGAATGTGTCTACATGACACGTGTTCATGCCAAATCCTCCACGCGCTTTCGGAGAGAGGTGGAACTGTGGATGGAGGTGCAGGAGAAGCAACAGTAACATCAACAACACCTCCAACAGCTCACGGTGAATTCCCCAGTAAAATAACCAGCCTGGTTCACACATGACGTTCCACATAGGTATTACTGGGATGCTGTCATACGGCCATTTCAACACATCCAGACTGTTGTGTTCACAGACACAGCTCCTCTGGGTAATGTCAGGAAAAGCTGCAGTGCGCGTATGATAGAAAGTGTAACTGACACATTACATCCTTTTTTTGTCGCATCAGTAGAAAAAAAAAAGAAGTACGTCAGCGATTTGGTTCAGTTTTGAAAAGTACTGCACTTGGTCAAAAAGTTGTCTGACACGTAACCATTAACGATGGATAACCATTACTTTTGACAGAGCTTGCTGTGTCCCCGTTTTTAGACTTAGGCTAAGCATTCAAGCGTCATAGGTCATAAAAAGAAAAAATGGTATTTTCTCATTTTCAACAAGTTAAATAATTGTAATTGGGGGGTGTTATGGTACGTACATTTATGTCTCATGTTGGAATAAATATAAATAAAATGTTCAGCACAGAATTAAATCAGATCAAAACTGAAACTTTCAAGATAAGAAGACTGACAGAACAACACTGCAGGAGCTATAAAAGATGAAAGGATAATATTAGACGTCAAACTATGGATAAATAATTTAAACACATTCAAACTTTAATTAAAGACCAAAACAGAGCTTCAGCTACAGCTGTTTTCACCAAACACCTCAATGAATGAAAGTTCACTACATGAGAATAAATTCATGAGCATATTATTATTATTATTATTATGGTGATGATGAAAAGCAGTCTCAGAACCAGGTGGTGCCATTTTCTGTCAGTTATCTTATCAAATATGCAAATATCAGTGTATGACGTACAGTTCACTACATAAACCGACAAACTGAATGAATTATTGTGCAACTATTGTGCGGTAAATTGCACTTTCTCTGCAGGATATAGCACTTAGCTCAGGCACCAATATTCCTTCCTAGGATATCTAGGGGTTAAGGGGTCAAAGGGATTCACAGATGGTTCCCACAGCCCCTCCCAGTACTGCAGTTTGTTGCCTCACTACTGGGATCAATGTTGTGTATATATATTTATGTGCATGGGGGAATTTAAAAGTTGAGAATGCACCATCAATAAAACCCAGCTGGCTCCAGTCATCATGAAGGTCTTGGAAATAAGCTGAGGGCCCAGCAGGCGACTCGCGTAACAAGCCTGAACATCTGCGTCAGGAGTCTAAGGACCAGATTAAAGACAAGCTTTGATGGATATTAAACACATGCATTCCGCAAAAAAAAAAAAAAAAAAAAGATAAACAACTCGTCTTTGGGTTGATGATCCTGTTGTGTTCCACGAGTGTGCACGCTGATTTTAATGCTCTCCAGATAATCAGGTTGGGGTGGAGGATGGAAACCGCCAGCGGTGACAGTGGGAGTGACAGCACCGGCAGCTGCACTTGGACACCTGTCACCTCCCTAAGCAATGCTTACGTCTCAGGTTCTGTAAGTCGCCCGACCACCCTGAGGGGACAGGTCCCTTCAGTGAGCGATCACAAGCTGGGCAACATCATTAGGCAGTTGCTGTGTGGCAGCGGCTCCTTGGCAGAGTGATAAGCAGAAACGCTTCACTGGGAAATGCTTACAATGCACTTAGAGCTGACAAGGATAATACGGGCCACGCACTTGTTCGTCTCAACGGAGCTGTGCATCATCTGTGCACTGCAGCTATAAATAATGATTTGTCACAAACCAAGATGTGGTCGGCGGACGATGTGCTGAGCCGCAATCATCCCAAATCCAATAATTGCTCATTGACTCTTTATGAAGCCTGAATGCCAAATGTCCTCCTGTAGCTTCGAGGCCGTAGTGAGAGTGATTATGGGGTTAGTGTGAAGGGTGAGGTAAAGTGGATTATCAACAGGTTTGTCTCCTCTTGCACAGAGAGCAAAAATAATATAAATAATGATGCGGTCGTTGTCTATTTCCCTCTATTGAACTGTCAACTCTTCTAACAACAACAACAACACAACCTCTAGACATCTTACCTGTATAGGTTATGTGCTTGAGTGAGGTTAGCCTATAGGTTATGATCGGAAACACAAACAAAATCATACAAATACAAAAAAAACCTGGATGGGTCCTGGATGCTAACAAAGTGCTATGGCTAACCTGGTCGGAATTGGATTTGGGGAGGGAATGTGAAGGTGTTACATACAAACAAGCCCTAAAAGTATTTTCTCCAAAAAAAAAAAGAAAAAAGAAAAATAGAACCTGCTGAGAGTATTAATGGAAAACCTCGGCCTTCAGATCACCCCCTCCCCACCCCACCCCACCATAACAGAGATCAGCAGCAGCATGCATAAAGAGCTTCAGTCCTTATTGACATACTTCAAAAGACCTGGATAGATAATATCCACATGTTGAATCCATTTTATATATACACACACGCACACACACACACATATATATTCACACATTCTGTAATTTCCCAATTTGGGATCAATAAAGTATATCTATCTATCTATCTATATATATATTTTTTTTTTTCTTTTTTCTTCTTCTTTTTTTTAATGTACTGGTCTATTTTTCCCATCAAGACCCTTATTAAAACCATCACAACCAAGGCTGGGTAAACATGACCACCATTGAAACACAAGATAAAAACAGTGGTGTTATCCTACCTATTGTATGTAGCAGTGGTTGGATCCGGCTGTCTGTCCAGTCCTCATGTATATTCCTGTTCATCCATATGGGTCCACAAGAGTTTCCCATTCCAGGTATTCCAACATGTTAATATTCCAGTTCATTGTTAACAGCTTGTTAATATTCCAGTGCAGGTTTTTAGGCAACATTAGCTTCTTTTCCTCTCGTCATTAATCCAGGAAAACGGACAATTCCTTCCCAACTGTCTTAGCAGCTAAAACACTGGAACAACCAACGGCAAACTAAGTTTCATTAAAACTGCTGCGTCACTGAAAACTGAAAGATGAAATTCTGCTATGAAACAGGATTTAATTTTTAAACACGTCGCTTTTTGTTTTTTGTTTAGTTTTGTTTTGTTTTCCCGGTGATTTCCGCACGTCTGTCACTTTGACGCCTGTAAATGACGCTCATCCGCTCCTCATTGAAAACACCTGGGGCAGAAACCGCAATTTAGCTTACGGAGTTATTTGATTGGTGATTGCTTTTTTCTGGACCCGCCCACTCGGCGTATCAAAACCTGATTGGCTAATACACTTGTCAGCACACGCAGTAATGACGTATATGGGGTTAGCGTCTCTGTTCCGGGTATTAAGTGCTAGCCTCGAGCTCGCTAGCAGTAACATAAACAAACTATTTATGTTAAACAGTGTTTGTGGTTTTAGAGCAAACAGTTTATGAAAAACAGAAACAGAGGAGAACAATTATTGAGTGAAAACGATTTTTTTAAAAAAGAGTTTAGCCACAGAACTGTAAAATATTAATTATGCAGTTTGTAAATACTGCCAGGGATGAACTAAGATCCAGCTAACTGTCAGGCTAACATGTAGCTAGTCTAAGATCTGTCTTGTTTGTAAATATGTAAGCTAACTAATATTAAATATTATATGATTATTATATTATCTAATATAAAATATTATTATTATTATTAAAGCATAAAAGCAGTGAAACGATGTTGTGCACAATTCATTTTTGCAGATAAAAAAATCTATAAATTCATTTCTTCTGTACAATAGTTTTTGTAACATTAGAGAACCACAGAGTAGTTTTGACTTTAGTGTGTTGTGATTGTATCCTCTTTCCCACTGGTTATTATTCTCTCTCTGTGTGCGTGTGCTTTTGATGCCTTCTGATGCAGGAGAAGCTGTAACAGCTTTCATGGGCAGCAGACACCTTCACACAGTCATTCTCTCACAGCCCTGCAGTCAAGTTTCCTGCGATGTCAGAGCGTTAAGAGGAAAACAATAGCAACAAGCAGCGTCTCTCCGCTGACAAGTTGACAAGCAGCCATTAAACTCAGCTGAAAGTGCTGATGTGAAGTCGCGGCACCAAAAATAGTCAGATGGGGGTTGGAGAAGTGATCTAACTGCTGAGGATGGGAACAAAAACACACACACACACACATGCACACACATGCACAAAAGCAGCATTTACTGACAGGATGTGTTATCTCTAAAGGACAATTTGTGTAATTATGCAAGAGGTTTTTTTTTTTTTACAGTGACAGTTAAGAGTTTGACTATTGCAGCAGCAGATATCTGTCATCCATAATGAAGAACACACAGCATTTCTATCTCTGGATAAGGCTCATTAGCCATTTCTTATCGTCAGCGACATAAAAACACAAACTCAACGCATTAACTAAATATCCATCCATCTCTTTACCTTGACCTAATACGCAACCCCACACCACTGAGCGGCTGCCACGTGAGCCGGAGATGAGACGATTGCTATCTTGCCTTCACTCGCCATTTTTAATGAGACATCAGAAAGAGCAGCAGAGTGTAATTGCCCTTGTCCAGTGTACAAGCAGGCCTCCTCCATTTGCCACACAACGAATCTCATTCTCTGAATATGCAGCGTGGTGAATGAGCAATGAATTACTTTTTTGCATCAGCACCACTCAGTGACAGCGATTCGGATGTAGTAATACATTATCTCCCCTTTGTGGTGGCCTCATTTATCCACAAAATGACATTCGATGGAAAATGAGCATCACACCCCCCTTTATCAAAGCTGCTAATAACCAAACTTTCCAACAGCAGGATATATATATTTTTTTGTCTCAGACTTTATGTGGGTCAGGCTTTGGGAAAAATGCTTCGCCGCCTTTTCATTATGTAAAGGCACGTTTCTGAGTTTGACTTGTGAGCGCTGTCATTTCGAAAAAGGGAAGAAATAAATGAGGGTCACATCAAGTGATGCAATCAGCCGTGGTTAAACCCGGATCTCCAGAAGTTTGATTATATCAGCTCTTAATTGTGTTGACATTTCTACCAAAAATCAAACTGGTGGAAAAAAAAAGATTCATATGTGTGAGGATGGATGGATGGATGGATGGATGGATGGATGGATGGATGGATGGATGGATGGATAGATGGATAGATGGATAGATGGATAGATGGATAGATAGATAGATAGATAGATAGATAGATAGATAGATGTTGAAATAGAAGGGAGATGAAAAAAACAGAACGTAGGTGCATCAGACAGGGAGAAAGGTTTCAAGTCAACAAGAAGAAAAGACAACAATCTTTATTTCAACCTTTCAAACCTGTAATTAAGAGTTACACTCTCAAAAGGGAAGTTTGGCAGACAACAATACAGATTCACTGTAATAATCCAGATGACCACTGGGTGTTTAAACAGGTGTGCCTGGGTGCACAATCAGCATATTTGACAATGGCAGAGGCATAATAACGTTGCAGGTTTTGCGGTAAATGAGCTAATAGCTGAGAAGATGAATCGTCATTTGGGGTGATATGTGTTCAGTAATTCAGTATGGACCTAAGGATGTGATAAAGACAGAAGCGGCTTTCCAAACTCTGGATTAGGGATTATCTTGAATTAATGACAGAATAAACAGCTCAGAACACTGAAGGTCCACTTAGCAGTATATTCAGTTGTCATGATGCAAGACATGGTTGAAAGCTTAAAAGAAGTGGACCTTGAGTGAAGATTGCTGTGTTCCCAAGGTGAAGGATGAACTTTCCCACTCATTCATCACTATGAATTCAACGTGCCCTTGAGAGAAATCCTTCTTCCATCCTCCCTCAATCCACTAGTTATTCCAAACTTTTACATCCTTGGAGCTCAGCACATTAAAATAAAACATCAAGGTTTCGAATGAGCAAGGTAAATGTAGTACAGGCATTATATAAAAAAAAAACTGTTCGACATTCATGGAAATGGTTTTTCACTTCACATTAAAAGTCTGTAAATATGAAAGTAGAGCAGGAAGCGGATTATCTTAGCTGACTGAAACAGGAAGCTCAGTTAAACATACTGAACTGCTACCTGTCAAGTATTTGCTGTACTTGACATGTGACTGGTATTTACTGTATTAATTAAATCTCAGCAGAAAGGCCGAGTCAGCAAATTTCCCCCAAAATGCTGAACAACTACTTTAAAGTAATTACCAGGACTAGCTCTTATTACACTGAGAAATTGGCTTCAGCGGGAATTAAGCCAAATGTGGAAACATGGTGGTTACTGAACACAAGAGGCTTTTAGGATCTCACAGGTTTGAAGTGGACATGGCTGCAAAATCCAGCAAGGCGCTGTATGCGGTGCATTTTTCATGAAAATATCAGACTGGATCAAAAAGTTATTAGGATTCTCTTTTTTTCCCCAAAGAAAGCGGCCAGGTGAATTCAGGAGAAAGCAATAACCCTTACTCTATTTCAGCTAATACATAAACTTTAGTCACAAGGGTAGGAAAATAGGATATAGCAGGATTTATAAGCCTTTAGCCGACTGACGATAGTGGATTTTAACAAAAGGGGGAAAAAAACAGGGAAAACGAGTGGAAAGACAGTACTAATATTTTTCACTTGTAGTCTGTGTCTCAGTGCACTGGGATGTAAACTTCAACCTGCTTACTGAATTCAATATAGGAACCAGTGATGGAGCACAGGCTGAAATATGGAAACAGACAGACCCAGTCTATCTGATGTTTATCAGCTGTAAATAGCTGCAAGAGCTACGAATGCATGTTACGGAAGTCTGCTATAAGTATAGGCACAGCTCGTCTATATTTAGAACTCTGAGCTGCTTCTACATTTTACAGACCGATACCAATTAGCACACCAACTTTTCTTTCCCTCAACTGTCTACATGAAAGCACGCTAACAGGTGGCTTGCATTAGGAATAAGATGAAACACACAACTGTCTCGGCACGTCACAAAAACAAGAATTATTTTCAGGCAATAAGAGACTGGAATGGAAAATGCACAATTCATTTATGGCAGAGTTTCCATCTTGGGCACTTCCTGTGCTTTCGACAAACATCAATCCCTATAAATTTGGCTTGGGGGGCAAGTTAAGAAATACAAAATGCTGCTGTGCGTTTTTCTGATTCAGTCTGAAGGCAAGATTTATCTTTCTCTGCCACTGCAGAATAAAGGAGAATAAAAACAATGGAACATTTTTGGATAAAAAGAAAATAGAACAAGTGGATTCAAAACAACAACATAGCAGTGTCAGAGAAAGGGCCACACGCCACATGGAACAGACCTGCTAATTGGTCGAATGGTAATAAAGTGGTATGTTTGGTTCGCAGTCCTGTCCTGTCCTGTCTTAGCAGGTTTGCCACATCAGTGTTAACCTTCAAGTCGCCCCTGGAAATTAAAACACACCAGCAGAGGAAGCAATCTTAACGTTGACAATCTACTCTCTGCCTTTAGCTTCTCCGGTTTCTTATTTATCTTTACATCTATTGTGCCTTAACATTTTTATCCGGTGTCCGTTCTGACGCCTCTACTATACGTTTGATGTATTTTCATCTTTCCATTGCTCCGTGAAGAACTTTGTAACTTTTGTTTGAATTGGTGCCGCACAAATCAGGCATTGACGCTCCCTATACAGGGCTTATTTTTGGGCACCTGACCTTACACACCGACACGCAGAACTCAAGCATAGGAGAACAGTCTGTGTTAGAGGGGCTTTCGTTGGAAGTGAGATGAAAAACAAAGAAGCACAGCAGTAATACATTGATATGTCTTTGAGTTTCATTTCACTGCACTTGACTAGGCCTACCATCCTCTCTGCAGCAGGAGCCCCTGTGTTAATCTGTTTTCTTCTCATCAGGATCCTTTACTCCCAAATCGTCTTCCTCGTTCTCTCCGTCCTCGGGGCCCTCCAGCTCAGCAGCGCGTTGCCTCTCCTCCTCCTCCTCTTCCTCCTCCTCCTCGTCAGTCAGGCCCTCCCTCTTCAGCGCATCCATATCTTCTGAACTGTCATAGGACTCTGCTGTGCAGATGCCGTAGCACATCAGGCTAATTACACCCAGCGGTAGGCCGAACAAGAAGCAGCCGAGCAGTGGAGAGCTGCGGAACACTGACTAACGTTGGAAAGGAGAGCAGAAAACACAAGCAGCAAAAGTGAGAGGGGTAGTGTCAGGGAGGGAGGGAGAAAAGGAAAGATGCAGCCATAACAGAAAGATGAGAGAACAAGGAAGGACATTAGTGTAAAGAATATGTGAGCTTTCTTATAGAATATTATGGACATTTAACACTGGTAACTATAAAACTATAGAAGAAATGAGCTCTGATTTTCTCATATGCAACTATTTCACAACATCTCTCTCGAAACCGTAACCCTCCAAAATCCTGTTTAAAGGGTGGATCAAAAACTATCTGTGGGGAAATTACAGACGGCCTTTCTTATTTCTAGTGTCGATGATGCATTTTTATGAATTCATTTATTCATTAATTTGCATTGTGCCATTAAACTTGCATTAAAGTGAGTGCACATAGAAGGCAAGTCACAAATCGTTTGCAGAAACACAGGCAGCCTGCAATATTCTGGTATTAATTAAATTTATGTCATGCAATTTTGGTAAGATTGTATTAGGTTGCACTGTTTGTGTTGTCTCTCTTGTGCTGTGCCAGCCATGTTTTCCTTTTGTACCACGCTGAGAACAACCCCGGAGAGTTTTAACCCTGTGTCTGTAACCCTTTTGTACAAACAGATTGAAACGAAATGTATTATGAAAAAGTCTCAAGCATCAATCACAAGCAAAAGTCCACCTTCAAAATTCAGGTATGCGTGGAATTTCTGTACCTACGTTTGTGCAAAGGTAACGTGCACTCATTCACATGCTGTGAATACTACTCTTATGTTCTGCGACCTAAGGGTCTGCACACAGTGAACGGAAGTGTCAGCATATCAAATACAGTAAATGCACAGAGCCAACAGGTTGTTCAGAGCAGATCTGCTCTCCGCTCATTATCAAAGCATCATGCATAACCCATGATCCCTCATCTCCCGTGGGCGCAACAGTCGAGTCACTGAAGGACAACTCTGCAAGTTCTCCTCCTAACTTATATCAGTAACAAATAAGTCTTTTGGCCTTAACATAGCAGGATCCATTAGACAAGGGAGCTGGAGGCAGAGTATTCAGTCACATCTGGTGTCAGGCAGTGAACTGAGAAGAGGAGGAAATGTTCACGTTCCCTCCAGTCATTGCCACGGGAAGAGAGATGGTAATTGCCGGTGCTCTGTGATGCTAGATAAAGTAGAGATGGGTATGCTATGCTAACACAGCTGGCTATGAGCCATTGGGTGTAATGTGGCCGCTTCATCACGCCACTGTCAGATGTGCAGTTAGACGGCGTCTCCGGGGGCGAGATGATGGCTGCTGCCTGTCTGCTGTGAATCATATCACGTCACTTGTCACTGCGATGATAATAACATCACCTTTCTCTTACTTATTTATTAATTTTGTATTAAAACCTTAACCTGCCTTTGACTGGGGTCCTTCTTTTCCATTAAAAAAAAAAGACTTATAGACTACTTACTCTAAAAGACTTATTTATGCAGCAGGGTTCGATTCCAGGAATCATTATACCGTCTATGTCGGCTTGTTCCTCAATTAAACTTTCCATTAGAGAGCTTCAACCTCCCGACAAAGACAGTTTTAAGGGCAGGGTTAAGCTTTATCCACAGTTACAGCACCGCTGTGCCAACAGAGAGCCATTACACAACACAGCTGTATTTACATTCCCTGTACACCCATGGTAAAATAAACACCAGCTCTTCTACTTAGAGTAAAAGTGGGAGTTAGAGCGGCTTCAGCCTTTTGACCTTCTCCCCCTCCCTCATCACTCCACCTTCTCCGACTCTGCTGCCTGCTCCTCCGTGCCCATTCTCTGTTTACAGCCTGCATGGTACTGTATATTCTCACTTGTCTGGTCTGGTCCTCGGAGCGCTGTGTTTCTGCCAGAGGGACGTGCAGAGCACTCGGGACAAAGGGATCTCGGATTTGAAATAGTTCAGTGGTGACTCACACATCTATCACCAAACTCTACAGTTTCTCCCACCTTTACAAAACATCTCTGTTTTGTGTTGGTCCCTGGTTTTACAGGCCACGGTGTTACTGTTACTGCTCTGCTTCACTCTCACTGCTCTCCACAACAGTGTTTCACAGCGAAACCCGGTGTTGATAAAAGCTTTAGAGTGTAGAGACAGAGTCAGAAGCTGAGTCAGATGTTCCCCGATGAGCTGGTGCAGAACCAAACAGAACTAACTGTGAATACTGAGATTAAATATGCCAGGTCGTCAAACTGTGAGGACAGTCATCCAGGTCATGGTATCTTTGAGAATTACAGGTGTAGGCTGGGGCTAGCCTGCATCTCCTGAATACATTTGACCTTTCACCCTTCTTCAAGGAAAAAAAACCCACACTTTCATGTGTGGGTCTTGTGTTTACAGCTTATTGTGCTGCTCCCGAGAAACAAAACAAAACGGTACCTCAAATAATTAGTCTTTAGGTTTTGGACAGAGATACTGACTACTTTTGATTATCCATTATTAAATGATTTAGGTAAACATAAAATATATCTAACATACTGCTGGCGATACGGTCTGAGTATTAGCAACTTCAACAAAGTAGATCACCCAAAGGAAAATGTTCTGTCTCAATGTCACAGCATAGAATCATTACCCACTTACCATGATGGTGGATCTGGCATCAAAGGCCACACGTTTGATTCTCTGAATGACGCCATCCCCTCCATACGCCTACAGGGAGACAGACCGGTTAATGGAAACAGAGACACTGCCGTTTCTGATTCACCGCCTATGGAGTACATGAACAGCGTTTTTTTTTTCCCCCCATTGTACAGTCTGAAATCTCCACTTTGATGCAATTACTTGGGTACAATTCCTAAACAACAAAACAACTGTCGATATGCCAATAAAACACTTTTCAGGCTGACTGTGCAGTATGCATGTCGAATAAGCAAAGTCTCAGGGATCCAGCTTTGTGCTCAATGCATCCCAGGCATATTAAACAATAAGAGTGTATTGTATCACGTGTGTGTGTGTGTGTGCATCAGTGTCCAGCAGTCCTTCTCTGTCTGAGCTCATTTCCTGGCAAAGGCACCTGGACAGTAAAGTGATCTGTCCTGATGCTAATTCATCAGGACGGCCAATTAGTGAGCTCTGACCAGGCAGGACATCTGTGGAGGAGCTGAAGGTGGGCAGGAGAGGATTTTCCTGGAAGCAGCTGTTGCACAGATTTTTGAGACTGTTGTGCGTGGACTGCATAAGTAGTTTCAGAAGTTTTTATATGGAAAACTTTCAGAGCATGTTGCTCGAATTCAACCTTAACTGCAGAGGAGCAGAGAAAATAGGACTGAAGCAGAGGGCATTTCTGCATGGAGCACAAAGCAGCCTGAAGACAACATCAGCCCAGACGCGAGCAGCATGACGTGAAGAGGCTGAAGCTGTCCAGACTTCGGCCGACTGCAGAAACATAAAGGCTTCTGTTGCTGTTTATTTGGAGGGAGGTGGTTTGTTTAGCCAAGCAAAAATAGCACAGACCTTTCCTGGAAGAAAAGGACAGGACCTCTGGCTGTTTGGCTTATGGTTTCATACAGTACATCTGGTGAGTGCAGGGCAGGAAGAGCGATGGCATTTCTTTTCGGGATTAGTGGACATACTGTAATACCGGATAATGTAATAATCTCAGAAGACAGAACTATTGAAGATAAGCTGATCAGAAGGGATAGTAATATAAAATCTAAACATGTAAAGGGAGATTGCAAGAATACCTCATGAGGTGAAAATATTTTCCACCGAGGACTTAAAATGTAAGGCATGCTTACATTTCATGCACATGCTTGATTAATGGAGGCTACCGGTGTGATTACAATGGTACTACACCAGGGGATGTGTGTGTGTGTGTGTGTGTGTGTGTTCTGGGGGGGATGCTACACTGAGCTGAATGTGTAAACAAAAAGCGAGAGAGAAAAGGGGAGGGCGGATTTTAACCTGAGCAGAACCGTTCAGAACACTGCTGATGAACTGGACCAGCTGCTCCATGGTCTCGATCGGCTCACTGGGCAGGAAGTACTGCTCGTTGGATGTGTTGAGGATGATTACCGAGGGCACTGTCACCTCGCTGAGGAGATTAACAAGAAAACAGGAAACAGGAAACACCACTTTTAATCTTTTTCACCTTAGCACCTTGCACATTATCAAAGTGCATCATTAGATGCTAATCAATGTTTCTTTTTAAGAACTAATTGCTACAGAGAGAATACAAAAGTGAGATAAACAATGCCTTTGTGCTCAGAGCAACCTAACTTCTCCCAGGGGTATTTTTCATAGAGAGGATTTCTTTTTTTCCCCAAAAGGAAAAAGGCGATGCAGCCTCGCCTATCTCAGAGTGGCATTTTGTCTATCTTTTATGCAAACAGCGTGCAACTCCGGGGCTTTGTGGTTCTGTGCCGGTCACGGTTAAAGAGACCTTTACAAATTACAGCTGACAAGTGAATCACAAGGAGTCCAGAGCAAAGCTATTCTGCATCCATGGCGAGACCAAGACAAAACATACACACAAATACGCCCAGAGATCCAGTGATTCATTAAAACAGAGAATACAGAAACAGAGGTGTGTACACACACCACACACGTTCTGCAGACCACTAATTTCAACAAATCAGCCGAGGAATTACAAACCTGAGAGACAGATAACTAACAAGGTCACATAAACAAGCTATTCCTCTTTCTCGTGTCTCGTACAACACCACGGCGTGGCTTAGATAAAGTATCCTGGCGTTTGATGCGCACACAGGGACACAAACAGTCCATCATGGCACTGCAACCTCACATCCCCACCGTGTTCCTCAGGTTGTCAACAAATTGCACACATGCACGCACATATACATCACTGTCCCCCCATCCACCACCCAGCTGAGACCAGGAGTCCAAACCCACAACTCTGCACTGCTGCGTCCCACTGAGAGTCACACACACGCACGCACGCACGCACACAGAATGTGTACTTCCATCTGACATTCCACCTACTCCAACCAGATGGCATCCATTTAAACAGATTAGTCTGTTCACCTCAGTGACTGGGGACCGCAGCGCCTAATGAAGGGTCATATACTGTTCTCTATAGATACAGAGCTGGCACATGGCACATATCGTATATCCAATGACCAGAGTTACTGTAGACTTTAAAAAAATAAAAAATAAAAACATTCAGTGATAAAATCCAGGTTTGCATTGGAAGCATCCGGTAGTTGCCCCACCTTTTTGTTGAAGCCCTAGCTCATTATCTTCAGTTCATTAGCTCTTTTTCTGCAAGTTTTTCTTTTCACATTTACATTCTATTACCTGAAGCATTTCCTGAGCTTTAATTATTGCAAGAGAGCTTCATTAAAAAAACAGTGACAATAATGATTATTCACGGTGCATCTAGGAAAAAAAAAACACATTTTGAAAGAATGAGGACAGATAGAAATATCAAAGACACCGTTTTTTCTTCATAGAAATTATAAATACTGAAAAACAGAATAGAATCATGTAGTCACTATTTACTGTACACCAAACACTTTATTGTATACCAAAAGTAAATATACTAGAGGTTCCTCAACAGGCTTGTTTGCATGGCTTTAATGACCTTTCTTGTCATTCACCTTGCCTTTACACACAGATGTTCCAGTCTGCTCACATCACTTTTAGTATCTGGCAGCCCACGGTGCATTCTATATGAGGGGCTAACGATAATCCTACATTTAAACAGAGGCAGAGGCAGCGCTGGGGTTGAGAGTGGCGCTCGTGTTGTGGGTGTGCGTCTGTGTGTAGTTCAAAGTGTGTCTACGAGCCTCTGGTGAGAGCAGGAGCAGCCTTACGTCAGACGGGCCGCTGCCAGAACACAGTAATCGCTATGATGACAGAAAGAGGGATAACAAGCCATCAGATTTATTTCCATGGTCCTCCTAAGGGAGAGGATTAGTGGACATTGACAGGCCAGGATTTCATTCCTCAAAGGACGGCAATTAATCCTGAGCTACAGCGGCCAAATTCAGTCCAGTAAAACCCCAGCCAGATACATATTGTATGTACTTATACAATATTAGGAAGGCTAATCATCCCTTTCAACCTTAAATAAAAATGTATAAACACCGCCCGTCTAATTTCTGCCGCGCGCCAGAAGCGCGTGAGATGAATGCAATGGCGACTTTTACTGTACTCGCTGACACGCTCACTTTTAATTACGCAGAACTTCGGGGACCGTGTCTGCTCTAATCTCCCTCATGCAAACAATAACGTGCCCAAATTAAAATAACATCCTGCAGCGGCCTATTGGCGCTCGCAGACTGTCACACAAACATAAACACGACATCATACAAAAAGACGCACGTAATTAGACCCTGTGCGTTGGTTTGACACAAAACAGACATGCCGACTGCCATCAGACCTGCTGGCCTGGAACACTAGTGGGGTTTTGTCTAATTAAAAGTGTGGGATGTCAGCAGTAGGGGGCTCTCTGTGCTTGACGACCCAACAGTCTGCCTCGGTCTAAGCACGGAGCTGCTGCAGCCAGATCCTGTTGAATCATTAGTGCTGCTTTTTGTCAAGCTATTAAAAGCCCTGGCTGCTATAGATTTAATCCAGCCTTAATGTAAATTGCCCATATATACAGTATCCCGCACTCGCACAAGCTGTTCTGCAAGAGCACACGCACGTGTTTGTGTCCTCTATTCCCATATGCATGTGTGTATGTGTGTGTGTGCGTGTGTGATGACGTGAAGGTTGAACATCGCCGAGAACACCAGAAGAGAAATGACAGTCCGCCTGGGTAATTGACTTCTCAACGAGAGAGCATCTTTAACGACGGAGGCCGGCGTTACAAGTCAGCGCGGATGTGGATAAGTAGCTGACATAAGGTAACACGAGGTAGAGGAAAGGGAGGATGACAGGAGAAGAGCGAGGGAGCCTGGATATGAGACACTTACCCCATAATGAGGCTGTTAATGTAGTCGTTCCCATCCATGTGGCCAAACTGGAAGTCTCTGGAGGAGTGAGACAAATCAGAGCCATGAGAAAGCAAAATTGTGCTTCACAAAAAAAAAAAAACAACACAATAGAGTAAAGTTTTTTTTCTTTCTGTCTCAGTGGACTGCATAACCTAGAACAAACTGGGACACAAAATACTCAGCACAATAGGACACAAATGTGAAACTACGCTGAATAGAATCAGGTGTCCTCTCTGTGGAAAGCCCGGGATCACTTCCATCTATTCCCCAAAGCTCTGTCATATGCCAACTCGGCTTCCTCCTCATCTTTCCTACCACAGAGAAGACTGAGGTGATTTATCTAAACGATAAAGCAGGAGGTGGAATTCAATTTGTATCTCATTGGACTGCACTATGTCTGAGCAGAGAGAGCACTAGGGAAGAGAGGGAGAGGGAAGCACCAGTCCAGGGAAGCCGGTGACTTCCAGGGAATGACTGATTACGGGCCCTCTATATACAGTATATATTAAATTCATACTGAATCATGGCCACGTCTCGCACTTTTGTCCCCTGGGTGCTCAAGAGCACTGACTGGGGTTACTTCAACGACATGGTTATGAAGAGACTGAACTACATAATAAATCCATTGGATGCAATATGAAATCATTCTGTGTCTGTGATAATAACCACAGTGGAGTGGCGTTGCTCGGAAGGCGCTGCCGAACAGGAAAAAGGCAAACTGTAAAGGGCTCTGAGTGGGCGACAGACAAGGAAAGTGCTATATAAATGGAGACAATGGACCAGACTTAAGGTATAAAGGTCTTCAGAAAGTCAGCTTCTAACTTTTGCTCTGAGAACAGCAGTTCTGTGAGTTATGGATGAGATCTAGTTCAACATGCCCCGCAGTATTGGGGATTTGGGATGTGAGATTGAAACAAACACGATATGATGTTAAACTTAAACACAACTTTATGGAAATGTTGTCCACTCAGTAACTCCCACCCCCTGCATGTCCACATCTTAATCCCAGACTTCTTGGCTGGTCTGGTCAAGAACTGTATAAAACTTGCATATATGTAATAGAACAAAATGAAAACAAAAATGTTGATGCTCTAGAATATTCACCATGGAAATAGAAAAGAGCCTGATTTAGCCATTGGACTTAAAAAAAAAAGAAACATTTAAAATAGTCATATGTTTACAGACCCAATTGTTAAGTTTATATTGACTCCTTATTTAGATCCAGCTTGATCAAAACTCTGTCCCTCTAGCTGCTCCGCTATGTTTGGAAGCCATAAAAACAACACACTGAACGGGCTGAGGCGCAGCGCAAAGCTAGTGAGACGAGTGAAGCTTTACACATTTAAACACAGTCTTAGAAAACCACTGATTTAAGATGTTCTGCAATGTTAAAAATCTAACAGGGTCCAGAATCATTCAGAAAAGTAGGTCAAAGGCTTTGAGTCATGACAAAGCAACTTCGTCCACTATATTAATTCAGGATGCACCAACCGTCTGTGCATAAAAACCACAACAGTAATGAGTAGCGCAGAATTTCAACCTCATCAAAGACCACAAACCTGTAGACCAGTAAGCATGTGCCCACTGATCCCCTCACACCTGAGATTTGCATTCACTTCTCTATCAAATGCTACAAATGGGAGATGAACTGAATACCACGACATTTATTAGTGCATCTCATTCAAATGTCAGTCAAAACCTATAATCTTTTGAGCATGCTGCCCTCCACCCACCACTGGGGGGGTCAAGTCTGCGACTTGTAATTTTAAGTACCGACTGGGTGTATCAGAATACCACAGCAGCTCTGATCTCAGCGGGGGCTCTCAAATTCAAAAGCCTTTAAAAAAAAAAAAAAAAAGAAACAGGATGGAGCGGTGTGACTGATAGATGATAGGGATCCGTGCGATTCAATCGGCGCTAATTGGGAAATGCCCGGGGAGGAAGAAACACTTTGATCACGGTGGTTTGAGAGAATTTATCTGATAAAGCGGCGTGGTCGATGACGGGGCACGTTAGGCACTTTAAGACAACGCAATGATGAAAACGCGATATGTTTTGGTGTTAATCATTGTCATCTGTCGCCCTGCCAGGGGTGGTCAGAGATAAGGGTCACCTACAGAACAGCTGTCCTGGAGATGATTTATATTCAAGGCCCTTCTGCCAAGCAGGTTTTAGCTTTAACCTGAGATCTTCAGCTGAAGGATAACCTGCCAGCTGCGCTCGCTAAATCATCCTGCTAAACACATACAGAGCTCTCTTCGGTCTGACCTCTTATCATCTCTGTCTACTGCGTCTCCTAACAACGAGACCATTACCAAAATATACATTTTGAATGCATTTCCAGCATTTGTATTTGGTGTCTTGTCAAATCAGTTCCTCTCCAGTAACGGAACAGGTCGAACAAGTCGAAAACCAAACGCAAGCATCTCATCTCCGATTGTTATTGCATGACTGAACCTGGAGAAAAACATAAAATTATGCATTAATCCGAGCCGGGCTGAGATGTTGACTGACAGCTGAAAAGAACGCCTGTATTTGGAAGCTGACATTTTGCATAATTACCTTTCAGCTGAACCTCGACAAAAACAGACATGCAGCCCCCAGTGAGCGTGCCATCCCAGAATAAACAGTATTAAATTGGATTTTCATCTCTGACCTCATCACGTGTCCGTGCCTTACCTGTTAAAATGATCTCTGTACTCCGTCGCCACCCTCTGAATCAAACTCTTTAATCTGAAAGCAAATGAGAAGAGAGTGAAATACCGCACGAGTCTGAGTCTAAAGCCCTTTTTTTAGCTGGTGCCTGCAATTTGTGGGACGATCCAAACAATGACCGCATGTCTTATCATTATTCGAAAGCCGTGCACTTAAGGACAAGCACTGTGGTAAGTGTGGGAGTGTATGGGTGTAATCTACATGGAGCCCTGCTTTTTAATTTCAGTGTTTATTGTACCTGCCACTCTCCTCTGTGGGGTCCTCATCGATGACTGCAATCGCCACCAATTTGCCTGAGGTGGCAGACGGGGATTACAAATCACATACACACACACAAAGATAGGGTGAGAAGACAATGGCAGGCAGATAAGAGGCTCTGGAGGACACACATCAGCTTTCAATGGGGACAGGGTGGGGTGGGGGGAGAAGACACAGAGAGCTCTTTACTCTTTCATCACTCCAACATTAAACCAGCTCAGGCTTTCAACTCAGTTGAGCAGGAAACAAGTGGTCACTCTCTGGTGGAGGAGCTATTTCAGTGCCATACAAAACCCAAAACCCACAACATGACAAACAGCCCAGCTTAAAAAAAAAACAAACAAAAAAAAACTGACACAACTTAAAAGCTGTGTTATTCTAATTCGTACGGTTTGTGGCTTGGGTGAGAGTGGCAGCCTGCCCCCTTGTGGTCACTCATGTAGCTATATGGCATGGTTATTGTTAAGTGGGTATAGTGAACATAGCATCATGAAGGGTTCTTCTTTCAACAAGGATACAGTCTACAAGACCATTTTAAAGCCACTGTAAATTTGGATGCATTCATATGTGGTTACTGGAAAGCTGTGAAATATATTAATTTATTGTTTACGTCTCTAAAGTGCCTTTGCAAGGGAATACAACCTCTGAAAATGTGCATAATTAAATCAGGGCAGTCTTGCAGTGTCTGAGGAGGTGTAGTCAATCTAGTGTAGATATAGTTTAATTAAATACAATCCACAATAGTCGTATTCATGCGATCATAAAAAACTCTTGATTCATAGATCATTCCAATGAACATGATTTGAGTTCTTGGATGTTTGGGCAAACTTTTATTCCTGTGTCTAATACAGGCATAAAAATACTTTAAAAAAGATCTAATGGTATTATTTCAAATCCTAGACCACGGTGAAGATCTTGCTTAATGGTTTAACCTCAGAAAGCATCTCGACAACACTGCGTGCTCCAGGGCTTTATGCCTTAAAGCCCTAGTTCTTCTAGTAAACGCTTTTATCAGAAACCATGTATTGGCTCATGGCTCTTTTTTAATCCTATTGACTGTCTTATAAACTCCTGTCATATTTAATCAGTGTGGATCCTCTATTGACAAAGGTTTACATTTTTAAATCCTTTAATTAAAAAGGTAAATAAGATAAGATACAGATCAAGGCTTCTGCTTATTTTACTGATGCCCACTGTGCCAGTAATAAATCTCCCATAACTAACTTATAGACATTATGTCTCACCTCAAGCGCTCATCTGTGAATATTACGCTCCCTAAATACATCCACGGCATATTAGATGCCGTTGCCCTCTGGTTGCTAACGGTAATTAGTCATTATCCTCTGGCTATTCGCTGGCATTCAACTGCTTTTAAAAAACTAGTCTCAACGCATTAAATTAAAACTGCTATACATTCAACTTAAGTCATTAAAAAGACACTGGTTTTACATGTTACAGTGGATCTGAATCTCTATTTTGATTCAGTCAAATACATGTTTCTTTCCATTTGCTGCAAATCCTTCACTCCATCACCACTTTAGAGAAATGGGGATCAAGTTCTGTGTCAGTATAACTTACAATGTGCGTGATGGGGCTTTTACAGCTTTAACGTCCCCAAGTGTACAGTGTGAAATCTGATCGTTGGTCGAGACGCCTTTAGAGACAGGGCTTAAACTGTTTTCACAAATTCACTTTGATTGAAACTCTACAGAGTTAATTCAGCAGACTGAAGCCACAGTCTGTGTCATATTTAATCAGTCAGACTCAATTAAGATGCCGTGGTGATTGTTTTGTTTGCAGAACTACAAGTACCTAGCAAAGAATTTGGCATATTTAAATTAAAAAGTAAATGTAAGCAGCAGCATATGTAAGCAATACACATTTGTTGCTGCTGAGCATCACTGATCTCGATTACCTGCATGTGAAAAGGTAAATACTGTGTCTAACAGAAAGCTCAGCTTCCTCTGCACACAGCATCAATTTACTGCTGTTTAAGAGACCGTATGCGTTTCAGTCTTCAGCTTATATTTCCTGTGGGGAGTATGTGCATCTGAACAAGTGCAGAAACATGATCTGTCTAGGGGAGATGAAAACAGTTTTCTATCACCACCAGCCAAATTCACAGCTTCATTTGCATTACCTCATTTGGAAGATGTTTTTTATGCAACGTGCAAGTTAAAGTCTTAAGTCACATCAGCAATTTATATATGTTGTCTATTTTTTTTACTTTCATTCATTAGTCATTAATTAATTTCCCTTCGGAGATGAATAAAGTAATCTATCTATCTATCTATTAAAAAGGACTAAAAAAAGAGAAATTTTACACAAGCTATCTAATACAAACAGCTGCTAGTCTCTGCCTTTAAAAATAATGTTTCTATATATGTATATATGGATTTTGAATCAACAAATCATGATTAGATACACTTTGTGTGATTCTAATTAAAGAAAAACTAAAAACCAAAAAGGAATGTGCAGTGTTTTATAAATGACAAATCTGATGCATACGCCACCTGTTTCTCCAAGCTCATAGAGCGTAAAGCCATCGATTTGCAGATAACCTTGGAAGCGCTCCTTGTTCACCCACGATGACAAACTACCATCCTCATACTCTGCAACACAGAGACAGAAACTTTCAGGTGGAAACGCACAAAACACAATAAGCATTCAGCACACAAACTGTCAATATTAAAAGCAATGCACAGCGGTGTGTTGATGGCCGGATGGTAAGATCACAGTGTTTATCACCTGTTTGCTCACCGAGGAACAAAGAGTGTGAGCGTCTATGGACAGAAGTCAGCTAAACAACAATCAGACATTATTTTGAGATAGGGCAGCCTAGTGATTAGACAGCAATGGAGGCTATTTATCAAATAACTGGTTGTCAAGAATGTTATAACAGTAATTTTCCTTCATAATAGATGCTGTATTTTCTGGGACCATTATGCCTCTTTCTTTAAAAAAAAAAACATTTGGTTTGTAAATCTCTCTCCACACATACCTACCGGTACATTTATTTATTTTCAGGACACGTTTTCAAAAGAGTTTCAGGCTTTTGGAGAAAATGCATAATTCAACAGATGCATCGGGACCAAAAAAAAAAAACATTAAGTGCAAAAAAATAAAAAAAAGCCAAATAAAATAACGGATTGTTTCCTGAATGTGAACCACATGTTGTTGCTGCCCTGACATCTGGAGGCAAAAAGCAAACATGAACCAGTCTGTCTCTGGGGTGTGTAAATACGGTGTAGCAAAGCTGCTTCAACAACACTGATTTCTGCGGCTGAGAGAGGTTACTGGATGCTCATAATTGATGTCAAATGTAGCTGAGACCTCATTATGACATGTTAATAAGTTATCCTGACCTTTCTGCTACCATTATAGTAATTACACAAACACTGATGACTTTTACATGGTTCTTACGCTGCAGGGCCCCCGAGGAGCTGCAAGTCTAATACGGAACATGACAACATAAACCTGGAACACGTTTTTAAAAACCCAAGGTCGGAGCTTATAGCCGCGTTAAAATCAAAATGACCTTAATGCAACGCAGTGAACTTCCCAGTGCTGCTGGGAAGAGGCTGCTGAGTCAGTAAATCTGGACGACTTTCCAAAGAGTTCTTTCCACAGATGTTGCAACTTTACAGCCAGGATGCAGCTGCCCGACACGCTGCTCCCATGAGCGAGAGAGACAGAGATGAAGCCCCCATATTGGGATGGTACAGCCTGATGAAGCTCCACACCGACTGAACCTGCTTCACCTTGAAACAAATTAGAGCTGCTATCTTCCTGGGCGCCAGTCTCGCTATCTCCAGGCAGCCCTACAGGAGCCTGTCAGCCCAGAGTTCACACAGCAGGAGACATGAGGGAAAGATGAAGGGCAGGAGGGGGAATACAGACAGACAGTGGGTGGAGTGTGGATCATCGCGTGTCAAGAGCTTGGAGCTGAGGGAAGAGGCAGCTCTGGCACATTTCAAGGATGAAGGTTAATGGCACAGAAAACCTCCGAGACAATGCAAACAGAGAAGAAACAAAATCAGAGGGAGGAACATGGGAGAGTGGGACAGGGTATAATCATCAAAAGATGACTCAAACAGGCCAAGACACAGAGGATGGCAGAGGATGAAAAGATCCATGTATTTAGGAGAAACGGAAAGCGAGACGCATTCACCTGTCATTTCAATTACTGTGGCAAAGACAGAAACCTTTAAACCATAACTGGAGTTGGGTAGTTGCCAAAAATAAACACAACAAAAGCTATAGTGTTGTGGGCGATTAGAATAATATTGGGTTTTCTGCTAAATATGCGCTGTTTACTTGCAGAGTTGACTACTGCATGTGGAGGAAAGCAGGCAATACACAATAAATGATTGGATTTGGACAAGTGTCAAAGTCAAAATTAGTCTTAATGTTCTTTCAGGAAATGAATGTGAAGATTAACCAGACTGAAAACAAAGGCAAATTTGGGCCACACATGAGATCACTTCCATCCCTGTCTCATTCACACTGACCCCGCTGTTGTTGACGATTCAGATAACTGTGACCGCCGCCATCTTTGTGTTATCAACTCTTAAAGTGCGATCTCATCTTGTCATCACAGTCACGGACTGTTTATTGCTTCCAACTCACATGCGCAAAGTAGTTTGGTCTCCCAGCAGGCTGCACTATGCACAGTGCCTTTCCATACATGGAGCGGCTGAAACAGAAAGCCTATTGTGGATCTGTGCATTAACTACTGCAGATTTACAGCCAGAAACATGTTTGAAATAGCACGTCTGTGTACTCTCTCACATCCATCCTAATTATTTCTCCGGTTTCTTACAGCACAGGCCCAGTGGTTTTCACCACAGAGTCACAGTGATCAAATACATCCTGGCTCTGAAAGCACAATAACACTGCAAACCTGTGTAACAGTATGAAACTGAGGATTGGAGAATTAAATATGTATGAGTCTCTGTGCTGTATTATATTTTAACAGCGCTCTTCAGAAGGAACGTCGTCGTTCGCAGTGCGATATAAACCAATCAAAGCTGAACCGCAATATGTCAAATATCATTTTACATAATGTGAGTGGCTGTATTTGGACAGTGTGGCTTTGATCGGTGGCATCTATGCTATGAAAACACTACAACGTGTGAACATTATGAGCATATATAATCATATTCAGGGAAATAAATAAATTATATGAATGAATGAATGCTTCTTCACAAAACAAATTTTAAAAAAAGGCAGGTGATAAAAGTTGCTTCGTATATTCTAGGAACAGCCAGTTTCAGTAGCTGGTAGATAAAACATTACAGCTCATTAAAATGCATGTTTTATATACACAGCATCATTGTGTCAGAACACTGTCACATGGTGCCTATGCAAATGTGTCTCATGAATACAGCCGGATAACATTTGACAAAGCTTCTCACAGAACCTCATGCAAAGTGGGCAAATACAAAACCACATCAGGAGCCGGATCCAACTTCCAGTCAGCGGATTGTGACTGAGATCAGTTCTCTCAGAAACATTGCGGAGCACAGCTGGACACAGGCCAGATGCTGAGGACTACTGACGGTGCATAAAAGGAGACTAGGCAAAGTTCTTTCTACAACCCAGAGAGAAGAAGTATCTTGCAGGACAACAACAGTATAATAAGCTCCAGTCCAATTATTATGCAAACAATACGACGGGACTGTTTTGCTTTTTCTTTTCTATTTTTTAAAACTTCCTTTTAAAAAAGAAGAGGCGAAATCTTCACAGTGTGAAGAAGGGCACAATTATGTCATTTCGCTGTGATGCTCCCCTGCTCAGTCCTCCACAAGCTTAATATGCTGTCACCATGGCAATGCTAGACATTTCCCACAACCTCCGTATCAGGGTCCTGGAGGACTCTGCAGAGTGTGGACTTTTTGTCATTACTGTCTGCTGCGGCGAGCCTCGTCTGCTGGAGTTCTGGTGCAGGAAACCAGCCTTTCGTAATGGTCAGGTGGAGCAAATAGTGGTGAACTCACACACTGTGGCGGAGATGGATTTTATTCTCCAGGTGCTGCACCGTGCACCAAACCTGCCCAACAGACACTACTGGGCTCCGTTTGTGTTGACGTTGTGCCTCGATGCTCTTCACTTCCGCTTCCGCCTCCCGCCTCAGGCTAACAGTGGCAGTAAAATGCAAGGCATCATGGAAGAATGTGGTGAACTGACACTGTTCCGGTAAGGAAGGTAACTCCTCAAATCCCCCTCATAATTTTCACTAATACCTGACAGCTGCTTCAGCTTTGTCTGACTCTATATGCAGCAGCAGCAGCAGCTCTGCGCTGGTTTCTTTGGCCTAAACTGTGGTCTATCACACCCACGCAGACCAGTCCATCCACCCCAGCTTGCTATGTGTGCCCGCCCAGAGACAAAACCACCACAACATCACTGGACCCACCGCACACACAATAGTGGGCAGAGCCGGGGGTGCTTTATGATGGGCCCGGCACACCACAACTCGGTGTGGTGAGGAAGATGACAGAGCAGCAGCAGGAACGGGAAAACTAAAGTAACACGGCTCCAGTTACAGGGATTATCTGAGAGGAGGACAGGAGAGGAAACAGGCGGGAGGGTTTGTGGACAGCGCAGCACCCTGCCGGCCTTAAACACTAACATTGAATCGAAGAAAACTGCCTTAAGACAGTAACAGACATAGGCAGGACTATACTCACCATCATAGGTAAAGTAGGCTCCATCCTTAAACACTACAACCGCAGGAAGTTCTGGTAAAGTGACTGACTGGTGAGAAAAAAACAACAACAAACATTTAAAACCAAGTTAAATGAATCATCTTCACTCTTTGAATGGATGTGCGCTTCGTAAATATGACACTGTCTGCACTACAGCACAGCAGCAAACACTCACACGATGACACAAAGATAACAATGCATCGAAAATACACTTCAAGACTGAGAAATAGCATAAAGTGCACACACACACACACACACACACACACACACACATATATCACACATATATGTATATACACACACACACACATATATATCACACATATATGTATACACACACACACACACACACATATATTTATACTGTACATACATACATACATACATGATTTCAATGCAATAATAATACTTAAATACGTGTTACCTCTGGTAAGGCTTCCTCTGAAGCCGAGAAGAAATACGTGTAGACAATGAGCTCCGAGGCCACATCGTTGTACTTCTCCTGCAACAGCGAATGGGTGTTTCAGCGTTTACACAATGGCTTTCAATAAATCAGCGTTTAACAGTTGTAAAAGCTGAGTCACTACAAGGTGTTAGACACAATCCGTTCTTTTCTTGAACCACGTTACAATGGCAGCAGAGCGGCGCTTCTGTCTTTCAATCAATACATACACAGTTTAGAAGGGAGGGCTGTCTGAAGAGGCTGTGTGCTTAGAATATAAGAGAGGTAATGAAATATGGCAGGGTGGTGTAAATGGTGCTTACTCTGAGGGGAGACTCTCCGCCCACGTACACAAAAAGCACATCATGCCGTTTCATCATGTGCTCAAACATCTGCTTGCTGGGCAGCGCTCTGACGGCCGGTCTGCAGGAATAAAACCCACAGAGATTAGTTCAATGAGCATTCAAATTAAAACTTAAGATGGCAAAGACGTTGCACACTAATCTATGAAGGCCACCATATATGAGGTGTTGATTGGTGTGGCACTGGCACCACCCAGTGGGGACTGAACGAGTTGCAGCCCCGGACTCAATCGAGAGCCAAGCTTTTGATCAGCCCCTCAGTCACGGTTTGAGCCCGATTTCCCTCAAGGAGGGGAAAATCTGTCAGGCTTAGCTGATACAGTGGTTTAAACTGGAGCATTAGCGGCAGGAATCCACTGAGCTGTAAAAGAACCGTGGCCTGCATCAATAAGCCTGGTTTGATGTTTCTTAAAGAAAGTCTCCCTGTGAAATAAGGGGAAGACCTAAATGCTAATGAAGCAGTTTCTTGTCATTTCTTTTTGTGTGAGGCGCTGACTGCAGGCTGTGACTTACCCCGACACCCTATTTGCAAACTCCACAATGTCATCTTTTGTCCTCGGCCCCTTGTAATTATAGGCTAGGTCGCCCTTTAACCTGAGACAGGAACAAAAATGAGAATGAAAGGCTGATTATTTCACTGTAAAGCCTACTCATGACAGACTGGGAATAAGTTGACAACCGATTAATAGTTTAAACAAGAAAATGTGACAGATAGTAGCTGTTTTACAGCTTTACAGAGGTTTTACTGATTTTCTCTGCACAACCAGTGGCCTCTTTCAAAGCTATACCCTTTACCCAAGGGTAGGACCCCAACTCCACCCCCCATCCTAAATCCCCCTCTTTTCCTCCAGAACAGCTTGAATTATTCGTAGCATGAAATCATTCCTTGGAGATTCGGGCCCATTGGCCAGCTGCACATTGATGCTGTGAATTTCCTGTTCCACCACATCCCAAAGGTGCTCTCCTGGATTTAGATCCAGTCACATAAACTGTGGCATTTAAACTGTGCTCAGCTGGTATTAAGGAGCCTGATGCTTGCCAAGAAACTACTCCCCACGCCATCACATCGACACCAGCCAGGCCAGGATCTGCAGATTAATACAATTATCGTGCTGCGGCAGAAATCGAGACAAGGTTCTGTTTTTCCAGTCAGGTCTCTGTCAACTCCAGGAAAGAAACCCACGAGATCAGCAGTTTCACATAAAACCACATAAACCAATAATCATTCAAAAGTTCAAGTCATTTCAATCATATTTCTCTACCCCTGTGAAGTCTTGTGTGAATATCTGCTTTGGTTGTTTTCATGTTCCTAGTTGGTGCTTCATATGAACCCTCACCAACATTACACATTTGATGAACAAAACAATTCATGACGAGTCATAAAGATAACTGGCAGTTCAATCAATATTATAAATATTCATTAGCTGCAGCCTTACTTCAGCCCTTTGAAGACTGAAACTTTGTCTTTCTTGCCATCTGAGCATTGCAGTGACAAGCTGTCTCTTCCAAGATGTTCTGTCAAAACAGGAAATCTTTACCGCAAAGGTCAACTTCATCTAAACTGTTGCAGCTCAAACTATAAATAAATAAAATAATGATGCTCGCTAATTGAGTCCAAGCCAAGGAAACTGCTCAGGTCGATCTCCTACAACAGGCAGAATGCGTCAAGGATTTCTAATGTTGCATCAGTCCACAGGGCTCAATGAACTCTGGGGGAAACAGAACTCTAAATCAAGTCTCCCTCTGCCACCGGGGGAGACCTCGTGTTCTTCGATGGATGTTTCATCACTTGCTTGGTTCAATGTTACGAACCCTGCCGTGATCCCGCGGCAGTTTACCAAATGAACGGGGTGAAAACTAAATGGAGAGACCATTATGGCAGCGTGAAGATGAATGATTCCGCTTCAAATATATGAGGGAAATTCTGCATGTGTCATCTGAAATGATCTTTCCTCCCAAGTTGACATGAGCCAAGCAGCTGGCATCTACCTACATTCATTAATTTTATATGAAACGATGTCACCAGCAGCTCGAGACACAATTTGTAAAAAGTTTCAGGAATAATAGTTCACTGCTGGAAAAGAAATCACACAGACCACATTTACCGATTCATATATCATCAGATACATCAAAGCAATTTGCAGGCAAACTTGAGAAAGATCAAGTATATACAACAACCAACTCCGCATTTATATACAACAACCAACCAACTACATTTAAACTGCTAAAGCTAAATCGTCTACAAGAAATGCATCATTAACAGATTCCAAATGTGTCACAGCTAATGAAGTTAAGATTGGTAGGTGTGAACAGTTTGGCACATTCATATGCCTTGAGGAGACGACAACAACACCTTAATCTCTCCTGAATTCTTCATCCAGGGGCATCTCAAAACGGCCAAATGTCAAGGGAAGAGACATCAGTGGAGCAAAGCATCTTAATAATAACAACACGACCTTATGTAAAGACACTAAGGGAGGTGGCAAAGTAAAAGCTACTGCACACAGTATAACATTTAAAACTACTGAACTAATTTTTTATCAGATATTACAAGGGTGGGGAATGAACCAAGGAAGTAACCATTTAATATTAGAGGATCCACGTAAATGGCAGCTGCAGAAATTATTTTTTGTATAGTTTGTACAAAATAAATGAGCCACTTACAGTTTTATCGTGGGGTAACCGCGAACCCCGAACTCTGACGCCATTCCTGCAACATAGACAGAAAACATATCAGCCCAATGAAAACATGACCCTTTAGTATGGTTTCAACATCCGATAAGTCTTTGGGAGTTCAAATAAACATGTGCATTAAGAAAGACGTTTAACTGCTTTAACAATCACTAACCAGAGTAAGCCGTAGCATCCATCTTTCCCACACGCACCGGCGCACCGGAGCTTTTCAGCTCAGCTCCCACCTCGTGCCATATTGGCTCTAGTTTCTTGCAGTAACCACACCACGGTGCGTAAAACTGAAAATGACGCAGAGAAGAGAGGAAACGTTCGACGATTCTGCTCATACATGTATGATCGTGCAAAACATTACATTATTTATGATAAGTAAAACAAATACTAAAACACCATGTTTGTCTGAAACATCCCGATTACGTTATTTACATTTGGAACTAACTTTCGTTTCAGTTGTTGACAGGGTTTTAAAAACAAATTGACACAATATTGTTGTGTATGTCAGGATTCAATGTGATTTAAAGACTGGTGATGATTGGTGGAGCTTTGTAAGTATGAAGTAGAGCTGTTACAGAGTTATAAGTGGCTGGCAGCCTTCCCTGCTTTGCCCAGCATGCATGACTTCTCATTCACTAATTACAAATACAGATCACAGTCTGCACTTCCCTACATCCCCCCAACTGATGCCATTTCCCCAAAGGATGATTAGGACAGTGGTGCACTGGGCAGGAAATAAAGCATAGCTCAATAGACCCAGACTGGATGTGTATGTGCCTGTGTGATCACAATGTCAGACTTACATCAACCAGCCAGATGTCATTCACTCTTGTTTCTTTAAATCTGTCAGAAAGCGGGCAGAAAAATCAGATTCAATTTCAGTTTTCATCATAATTATTGGAAGTTAATCATTTGCGACACAGTGTTTACTGAATCAGTGATGCAGCAGGTTCACTGCTATATTTGAATAATCCAAAACTAATTCCACAGTGGACAGAACAACAATTGCTGTAAGTGCATTGTGGATATAAATCACAAAAAATATCATTAATCGCTGCTCGTCAAACATTCATTGCAGTTGACAAGAGTACAATGTGATGTATTAAAATGATTTGCTTTGCCCAACTAACACTCTAGAGGCAAAACTTGTTTATTTTCTTGTGTGACAAGGACATTCATTATATTGACGTTTTATTCTAAAAGACTTCTGGTGTCAATCTCTGCACAGTGGAGCACACACAACCAATCAAAGTGACATATTTTATTAAATTGGACTTTAAACCCCGACAAAATGTATGATTTGATTATCAAAATAGTTGTGGCCAATTTGTAATAAGTCATTAACACAAACAAACATAACACAAAGTAGCGATAGTCCCCCCCCACAATTAAAAGATGTAATTAGAAACACACATGGGACATAACCTTCAGAGACCTTGCATCTAATTGCAGGAGCGGGGACACCTGAGATGACTACCTGAGGAGATCTAGACTACCTCCATCTTTTCCTGAAAACACAGCTTACTTGTCCAATCAAAATATCACAACATATGATATGACATCAGTCGTCAGTTTATTAGACACGTCAAACACCACAAATGCAACTGGGGACACGCAGCCCTACAGTTAATCCTATTTTCACGTTGTGTTGAAGCAGTGTCCAAGGGCTGTTGATTCAACACACTGTCATTTTGTGTTTGTTATTTAGCCTCTGTTCATTAATTTAAATGAGGTGATCAAAGCAACAAAAACAGCCTACAGCACTACAAACAGCAAAAAATCATCATACACTTTAACCACCACAAACATAAAATTATAACCTCAAGAAAGGCTGGATTATTGCACAACTGCCATATTAGGCTTCATTAATAACAACAAGGTGTACCTAATAAATTGCCATCTGAGTGTGTATAATAATAAAACATACTGAAAAGAATTTACTTTTAATTTTCTGCACATTGAAAATAAATTATTTGAAATTTAGGACACATGCACTTTTACATCAAACATTTTCCCCCACACAGTTAAACTGCAGCTTTTACTTTTATAAGCCTGTAGCCATTTTATAAAATGTGATGTACCCTGCTTTTTTTTTTTTTTAAATAGTTACAGTCGTTGACAACATGCACAAAACCTGGATGATTATAGGAAGCAGGTAGTTCACTGAACTTGGATATGCATCCGCAGAAAGCGGGTTTGAACACCAGGAAGTGGCATTATGGCAGAAAGATGAAGCAGATCATTCAGGTTTGAATCACTTACGTGTCATCTAGATCCTCAACAAACGCAAACACCGCTGAACTTAGGAAGGCAGCTATTACTGTAACGGAAAGAGAGACACTGAATCAGGAGGTAAACACGCTGGTGTTCATGTGAACGAGAGCTTTGACAGTTTATAACCATACAAACGCTGCAGCCTGAGACCTCATGACTGGAGCATCACTAGCTAAATGCTGTCGGCTAACTGTGCATCTCTCTCTCTCCCTGCTCCGCAAATTCCGCAGCAGCTGCTTTAATGGACGTTTGAACACACACAAGTGTGGCGCAGTTTAACGCCACTTAATGTTCAATTATATTAAAAAATGTGAACGTACCTCCGCAGATCAATGAAGCCTTCACTTCTGCCATTGCTCCGAGTGGAAACCGCAAACAGGAAATACAGCGGCTAAATCACATCCCTCTGCGCATGCGCGGGGCACGCAGCCTCCAGCCGTTCAACCGTCATCAGCTGGATATGGTGTCTATATGCTTTTATTTTGAAAGTCCATTTCCGGAAATCGCTAGTTTCTCTCAAATAAAAGCCCCAATGAAGGTTTTACATTTATTTGAATTATTTATTTATTTTGAAAATTAAGGGCTGGTACAGTTTTGCATATGTTATCTTGTTAATATAGTTGGTGCAAAACATGTCATACGCCTTTTATTGCAACTATACTCTATTTTATATGTCTGCATTTGAGCATGTGTGTCATTAATCTGTACACCTTGCATGTATTTATTTTTTTCATTTTTAAAATTGTTTAATCAGGTTCATTTATTAAACAATGAAATGTGTTTAACAATATTGAATTAAGTACTGTACAGTACTGTATATAATAATGACAAGTGCCGATACTCACCACAGGGTGGCGTAGTAAGATCATTAAAATGGCCAAACGATTTACTACTACTTACAACTTACTACTTCTAATTATACTGTATCTATATTCTAAGTGTTAAAATGTTACACTCAAATACAGTGAATGTATTTATGTATAATAAAAGACACCACACAGTTATATTTTATTGAAAACATATTTATTTGTTCTGAGAAGCTTTGAGAATAATAAACTGTATCTAATACTGTAGATAAAGTTATCAAACACTTCATTTCATCATTAAGATTTTCTCCATTCAAACTTGTCTGACACATTTACACATCCGCCACACAAACACATCAGCATAAAACGCGTCACAAGACAGAGCGGTTGGCTTCACAGAGAGTAGCAGGAAATAAATAAAAACATTCCATATTAGCGGTCCTCTGAATCCAAACACTCTTGGTTGTTAATAATAGGCAAAATGATATAAATGAGAAAAGAAAATCTGTGAAACTGCTTAAATGTGAGAACCAGCATTTTGTTACTCATTCCTGTTAATGCACTAAATCAGCTGAGTACCATTTTAGTCATAACTTGGATAACTGTGGCAGAATATTTATCATGCATTGACTGGAGCAGCTGGCAAAGTGGCTCTTGGTTGACAGAAGGCTGTTATGTATTCTTTGATCTTTAAAACTATGAGCTCATACAGGAAACACCAAGCAGCTCTTTGCAGAGAAAATCTGACCTTGGTACCAAATTCCAGTTTCTTGTTTCTAAATCGTCTTAATCAATGTCTGTATATGTACGACAACAGGAACCATTATGTCCATAGAATATCCGTCAATTGAAGACGTCATTCCGAAAGAAAAGTCAGACCAAAAAGGAAGACGTTGAACACCCGGAGAAGAGCTGTACTTTCTCACGGGGTGAACAGTGATCATGACTGTGTTACCAAATAGACCCATGCAGAGGACCGTCCTGTTGGGGACTGCTGTGCCAAGTTTGTGCGGGTTGAATGCCTTTGTATTTAGAAGAGTGGGAAACTGGACACAAGCTGTTAACCCACATTGTAAGGCCACATTGACTTCAGCACTGACAACACTTCCAAAACAAATGAATGCAAATTAAATTCCATACAGTTAAGCGTCAAAACAAAGTATTATTTACATCAGAGTTACATTTAAAACCCATGTAATTGTCCATTGAGTTCAACAGTTTCACTAACAGAAGTGAAAACAAACTTCTGGTTGTATAAGGACCCATAAAATATACAAAACCCATGGATTATAATCAAATGTTTGTTCTATTTTACAAATTTCTCCTAGAAAGTACAGCAAGGTTGTTTGTCTTTAGAAAAAGAGAAGACTTGTTCCCACTTTGCAGACTCCCACATTCACCAGAGAGCCCACGCACGTCATCTTACAGATATGACCTCAACCGACCCATAAACAAAGCTTTCTTTGCCCTGGTTCATCTTCAGAATGGCACCACTCATTCTCTGGTCTGGTACATTTACGTATTTCTTATTTTTAGAAACAGTACATGCTACACAGCTAACACTTAACTCATTTTAATATACAGTATTATTCAGACAAAACTTCTCTTAAAAATCCCACCAATATCCAAAAAGGCAGCATGAAATTCTCACTTTGGAAAGAGTTTGTTGTAGCAAAATGATAATGGCACTTTATGTTCTTTAACTTAAACATAGGCACATATCTACAATTATAAAATGCTCATTTCATTATATCTGAATTTAACAACGTCCCAAGCATTTGTTTGTTTGTTTGTTTTTTTCTTAAGTTTAAATGACTATACTCCTTTACAATTTCTGTATATTTAGCTTAGAGGTAGCTACATGTTCTTCTGAGAACACAGGACTTGGTTTTTGTCGAGTTTAACCAGGATCCTCTACGGATATTCTCATGTCAAAGATTTTGCTGCATATCACAACAAAATAAAATTTGTTTTAAGCTGGTATAAAAAAAAACAAAATTAAATGCTGGTGAAATCTGCACCATAAACAGAGGCTTATCTGCATGTATATCTTATTTGAAATGATTTGAATACACTCAGGTAAGGATGTGTGGAGTTGACGTCTTTTCGATAGTTGCATATTTTACTGTTGCCCGACGCAAAGCGGCAACAATAAGTTGTAGAAGGTATGTGCAGCGCTGCATAGAGCTTGAACCTGTTGAAGCATGCGTTTTCCTCAGTCACAACATGAGCTGTCCGTTAGCGATTGTGTGTTGTGCGCGTTCCTCATTCCAGGATGTCCGTTTCAAACGGGACCAGATGGTAGTAGGAAAGGTTGGTGACATACGCTTCGGCTTCCTCGTCACACAGGTCTGATTCCATTGGCAAAAACTCCGTTCCATCCTCATACCTGGCAACAACATGACAGATATGTATATTACACCAAGGACAGGATACACTCATGCAGTTGGATGTGAGAATCCAAAACATTTGATGACTTAGTACTAAAGCCTGTTGTGAACAACATCATCCTGTGGTTTTGCCCGCACAAGATCAGAGAATTGCAGTTGGAGAAAAAAGAATTAAGCTGCTTAAGAGGGATGCAAAGTGTTGTTTTGTGTGAATCACCAAGAGGAATGTGTTCCTCTTTTGTTTCCTACACACACCCAGGGAAGGAAGTGGTGCACAGACACACTTCCTGTGGTGCATTAAGGGGGGGTTGGATTCAAGGACTTCTTCACTCAACAGGGCACTTACTTACTATACACTGCAGAGCAAACAAGGAAATCCCAACATGTGTGGATAACAAGCAAGGAATGTGTGTTAGTACTGCAAATAGCTTCTAGTACAAATTTGACCCCTCGGGGATATAATGCAGATTATATTCAAGCTCATGAGACAGTTTAGAGATAGTACAGTTTTATACTACATGCAAACTACACACACACACACACACACACACACATATATGTAGACACACACTTACGTATGCTCCACAGAGTCTGTGGATGAAGGCCGCTCCTTCTCTTCAGGGACACTGTGATCAAACACGATGGTTTCTGTATTCGCCAGACAGAATCCATTCGACCGCATGATTTCTGAAAGGCAACGTGACCTCACCGGTTGAGTCACCGTGACATTATGGCTGACACCATGTCATGATGAGATGTTGCAGACATCCCATAAAAAAAATGAGGCTACGAGACACGTACCTGATATCTTGATTGGACTCTGAAAGCACGGCTGGATCCTGTGGACTTTGTCATTCCTCAGCACTTGGTCCAGCGGCGACCGCTCGAAGAATGTCAACATCACCTCTGACCTGGAATACTGCAGAGTGTTGATTTTCATTATGTCTACGTGGCTGCAAGTTTCCCAACGTCCAACTTTCACCCAACAGCAAAAAGCAAAGTCTCATCCAATAGAACAAACACATAGTGAATACAGACCTAAGATATTATTTGAAGAGCTGAATGACCTACCTTGCAGGGCATGTTGATAGCATTCTTCAATAGTCTCTCCACCTCATTCAGTTTCTCTTCAATATCGTTTGCCTCTTTGATTTTAACCAGTCCTGAAACAGATACAGTATAGAAGATTTCATCATAGAGATAAGTTTGCTAATATCCAGGTTTTGTTTTGTTCAGCCACATAAATAGCTGCCATGTTTACATGCTGAAATAATCAATCCATTCACTGATTCACTCAACTACGGAATTATAATTAACTCTAACTGTTTACATGCTATATTGATGCTATAATTAACATGACACCAGATACATTTCAACAAAGCATGAACTCGAACAGAAAGCTCCCGACTATTTCTGTGGCTGACTGATAGAAAAAGGGCAACTCCTGTGACCTTTACTGCCATCAGGCTATTATTCATCTATAGGTCAGGTCACACAAAGCAAGACAGGGTCGAATTTATTCCCCGTCTGAAAAATGAGAGAAAAGGTGGTAGCCTGCTTACAGTAACCTTTTTGTTAACAATGCCTCCTGATATTCATCCGAAGTAAAGGGAGGAAAAGAAACAACTACTTATCACTGTCTACAGAACAAGAACAAAGGGAACTGTGTTTTGTGATTCTGTCAGTCTGACAGTGTAAATGTTGGCATTTGTATAACACCAGTAATAACAGAGGGGAGCAATAAACAGTGGGTAGAGAAGCTACACATACTGTAACAGTGTAGCAACAATGCTGCAACAAAAATCAGCACTTTCAGTTCAAGATTGCTGCCCGTGTGAGTCAGCAGCCGGCGGAGCATCATTTACTGCCCCGATGATACAGGGTTGAGGTGGAGAGAATAATGATGATGAGTGCAGCCGCATTGATGAGACTCAACAAAACGTCAGTGGTTCCTGCAACATGGAAGCACTGAGTCAGAGCCCTAAGTACCACTCCTCACATCCATTTATACTGACCCACAGTGATGACATCATACCCAAAGGGATGTGAAAACCGATTGGGGCAGTTATGTCATCACTTGGAATTGTTTATACTTCCCACTTCGTTGGAACCTCATTACTCCTCCAGTCCCTTTAAACATGTCTTTAAAAAAAATAATAAAGCCAGCATGAGCCAAGAAACTCAGAGAGACTCAGACCTGTTGGTTACTACCTTTATAAACGGATAACGGAAATGGAGTTTGTTCATTTTATGGATCAGGTACACACATACACAAACACAGGCAATCTCAGGACATCATCCCTGCTCTGATCCCCACTGACACACTCATCTGATCTCCTATATTTATTACAATTACAGGGTGGCTCTCTGGAAAAAGTCTTTATACAAACTGACACTAAAATGTTTTTCTTACCACAGTCTAAAAGCCTTTTTTCTCCTTTTTCCCTGTATGTGGGCTCATTGGCTACGGTGGTCGTTGTGGTATAAATAAATAATCAACATTTTCTGTCCTCTTTCTGTGATTATTCATTCTGTTTGTTTGGCCTCAGAATGATTATTCTCTAAACAAGACTATTTTAGACAGGAAGCAGTTGTGGTTTTCCCCTAATAGCCTTCACTCTTGATTTTCTCCTTTTTGGACCATTGGCTAAATTGGCTACATTTACCTCATTCAACAGCGTCATGGTTAAATGTAACAGACAGTAATTACACAGAGCTCCCACCTCGCAGTTTTTCGTAATCACATACTGAGGTCACCCATCTGTTAGTCTTCTGACAGCACCCCATGTTAACAAGCAACTCTGTTTACTGTAACAGCTGAAATAACACAATGTGAGTAGGTTCACAACAGAACCGTGTCCAAGTCATCGTCTCACACCTTAATCACAACAGTCATCAGATGTTGTAAGCGCCGACTATTTCACAGCTATCTGCTGCATGGATCTGATAAGCACATGTCAGCAGCAACACACTTTGCAATCTAACCACTAACCAACTGCAGTTTTGTCATCCAGTTATTTCTGGGCGCCTCGGTCAACAAGCTGAGGACATCAAACCTCAGCACACAATTTGTGCGAGTACATGTAATGTTTGTGTTTGTTTCCAAGTCACTACTTATACTTAAAGCTGTTCAAGATGAATATTTACAATCTTGCCAGTGTACATACAGTACATTCATGAAAACAGAAAAACATGGTAATATGATTATACATAACCATTCAGCTACAGTATAGAGAATTTGACATAAAGGTAGGAGTGAATGAAGCAAAGTGGGAGTTATTTTGGACACAGCGCATATCGACATTCCCAACCAATTACTGTCTCAGACTGAGCGTGAGCATTCCCTTCCTGTCTGCGCTCACTCTGAGGTCACATGTCAGGTGAATGTGACGAGGGACTAAATATGGGAAGTCCACTTCCCTGCCAGTCGTGACATAAGTCTGCAAGCTCTGCACGCCTTCGCTGTTGCCCGGCTGCAGAGGAGAAACAGGACAACAAAGTGGACAGAGAACAGAGAGAGGCCAAAGCTCCGTGTCTTCTCATGAGTGGCAATTAGACGGGATGCAAATGAAATATTGAGCAGAGGTAGGAATTAAGGAACGGCCATTAGGGGGAATGTTATTAACCTTGTGGCTTGCGATCCATCAATGAAGCTGTCAAACCAGCTTGAGTCACGACTAAAACACTGATGTCTCCTTTGACGTCAATATCCCGGCCCCATTTCGCTTTTAGCCGTAACGAGGATACGAGCGGTGGCCGACAGCAAAGAAAGAGGTGAAAAGTGAGTCATGATATCTGAAATCTCTCTTCCCAAAATGCACTGCACGCCATACTGGCAGCGAGCTGTCAAACAAGCTGTCAGCTATTTCGGTCTGGGCAGGGAGCAGAGCTTTCCAGTCGCCACTAAAGGGATGTTTCCAAAACATCCCTATAGGATTAGTGCTAAGAGACAAAAGGGGGAAGTGGCAAGGAGACAAGAACAAGGCCAGGGCACCACAGTGTCAGATCCAAACCATGTGGATCCAAACCACTGCCCTCTGCAAAGAGACTTCAATGACCCTTCACATGCAACTTTTCTTTTTCCTTTTCCCACACACCAAACACCTGCGTTAGTCATCATGAATGTTTCTGCTGCTGCAGTGTCCAGGCTTCAGAGCTGCTTTTTCCCCCTGAATACCAACCACTAGTTTCCCAAATAGTTTGGATTCAGAGAGCACATTTCCACTTTTTCAGTATTTTCCCATGAATCCAGATTTCAGAGTTAGGGTTAGAGAACGTGGAAGAGGAGGATGTTTCCCACACACATTCAGGTCCTAAATATCGACAGGGACTGTAAACATACTGTCAATGTGTTGGTCTTGTGGTCTATGTGACAGGTCTGCTAATGTAACATCCCAAAGTCTGTTTTGTTAATTATTAAGCTGTTCAAACAAAAGCATGTGAATCTAGGCTCTGAAGCAGTTTGATTCAGATTTTCCTCCAAAATCCATATTAACTGTGTTATTTTTTTCCCCCTATTTTCATTCAACTCCTTTAAACCAATGAATAACATCGCCTAAATACTATGGATTCTGGTTATAATGTGGTTTATACTAAATGCCTTGTCTGGATACATTCAATGTGTGGGTGCCATCAGTTGTAAATTTAGAAATGACTCATTTGACAAAAATGTAAAGGGGGAAAAGCAGATAGCAGCAGCTGTTCTGCCGGTCATGGATGTAAACAGGGATACAACATTGCAGGAGTTTTAGTGTTGGCAGCAAAGTTTTCTCACCACAACGACAAACTGCCACTAAATCTGAGTGAGTCCAAAAAGTAACAGGAAAAAATCAAATGATGAAGCAGTTTTTTAAATATCTTAAAAAACTTATTTAAAAAGTAGTGTGATGGTTGCAGCTTTACTTGTCAGTAAATAATTAATTTACTGGGAAGCATCATCAATAGTATGATGAAGATATTTTCGTAGTTTTGTTTATTGGGAATGAAAACAATCAAAAGTAGCGTCAGGGGGGGGGAGGGGGGTGTCCCGTATGGCCCCAGAAATGATATCTACGCCCCTGTTGATCATAGAAACAAAGTTACATGCGCTGTCATATACGCACCGTCTATGAGCGGAGACTTGGACAGGTCTCTTCTGTCCTCGGGAAAGGACTCCACCAGTCTCTTAAACAGTCGACCCAGGTCGGAATAACTCCGGTGCAGGTATAAGATGTTCCTGTCGGACCACTCGGTCCGGATCTCGAAGAAGTCCTCCTCCTCTCCCCGCTGGCTGATGATCAGTCTCCGGATCCCGTTCACCCAGCAGTCCCGCACGAACATGTTGACCAGAGACGTCCCCTCAAACACAGCCGATGCCATGTCTGTCCTCGGGGGGGTCGGGGTGGGGGGGTCAGTCCAGCATGCTGGTCCGGGCCGGAGGTCGGGGGTCTGGGCGGTTGATCGGGTCCAGGACGCAGACTGTGCCGTGGGGACTTGGTCTCTCAGAGGTCTGAGAGTGGGATGATCAGCGCTGCTCGCTCAGCCCCATCACGAGGCGTCATCTCAACGTGGCATGATTATCAAAAAAAAACTAAAAAAAAAAAAAACAGACAAGACTTTAGAGTGAAAGATGACGTCACGTCAACCCCTCTGTGTGATCAATAATCCGATTGGTTGTCCAGAGAGATCCATAAATCTCTGGTGTGTTTCCCAAATCCACAGCTTTTCCCCTCACACTGTCTGGATAAGTAGTTTTCCTCCCCTCTCCTCCCCTCCCTCCTTCTCCTCCCTCCTCCCTCCTTCTCCTCCCTCCTCCCTCCTTCCTCCCTATTATTATGCAAAGGCTGCAAAAACAAAAACTGTCCATTATAACCAGGAAGGACAAGATTTTTTTTCCAGTTAACTATTAGTGACCATGAATTTAGACTTAATCTGGAAATGAGATGTTTGAAAATAATCACAGGGGGGGGGAAGTGGCAAAGAGGCTGATGATCTGAAATCCTGTTTTTTTTTTGTTGTTTTTTTTTTCCAGTTTAGGAGCAGAAGTTTCTGACCTCACATAACTCTTGTCCTCACAAAAACACAACACCTCCAGCCAAAGCTGAACCACAGTGAACCACTGTGATCCATCGAGCAGCCCTCTACTGTTTCACTGAGTCGCAGAGACAGAGCTTTACAGGAAACCATTGCAAAGTCAAGTAATGACGACTCAGCTGTGGGCTAATTAACCGCTGCACTGTGGGAAAATGACTCCCTGGCAAACGCAATTAACATCATCCCAGTGCAGGAGACATGTTAGATACCTCGCTGTGCGTGCGCACAAATGCTTGTGGCCTACTGGTACATGTTGCTTTTCAGATCAGAAGGCGTAACAGAGTACTGATGGGCACATTGAGTTTTATGACAAGGACAGATGGTAGGTGTAAACATCTGCCTTCATCACGCCTCTGGTAATCACAACTATTAGTCTCGCTATATGGCAAAACACGTGGTTTAACAGTGAAGAAGTGAAAACTGTAATGTTTCAATTTGCCATGTTCGAGCAGACATAAGCGATCCCCCTAACGTCTGATGGTTTTATATTCAGCTGTTTTGTAGTTTCTTGTTGTCAGTGCAGAGAAATGGTGCCATGTGGTGCCAAAGTTGTCAACCACAGCTAACGTTTCACTGTGCACATCACATGTCATGTTCTTTTTCCCTGCAGGGTTCAGTTCTATTGTTTCAGCAAACCGTTGTCTAACCACTCACTGAAAGTGTTTTTATGTACATTTCAATGGCGCCACATTTCAGGAATATCCAGCTATACTATTACAAATGCAATGGACTAATGCATGAATCTAGTATTACAGAATGAACTGAATCATATGAGCTCCCTCACACACTGCTCTTCGTGCAGTATGCGCCATTAATATGATTATGCATATTACAACAACAGTAAAAATCTCCCACTGAGATGCAGCGTCACACCGAACATGTGCACGTTGAGCTGTCACGCTGTGGCCAGGCTGTGAAATGCTTTGTTTCGCAATGTTGTGCAGAAACACAGCTGAATCATGAGGGGAAATAAAAAATGAACTAACCAGAGTCAAGACATATTCATCCTGTGGGGAGAACAGATGATTGTGTGTGTATATATAGCAACTTCATTTCATTTCAGCACGGACTAAACTGACAGGTCATCAAAAACAAAGCACGTATGCTCTTCTCGGAAATAATGCATTGCTTCATATTTCATTTAGAGTGCAAGCGGTTCACGAACAATCTGAATTACGTGGAGAAACCACGGCGGTGTTATCAGAAATCCCCTTCTCCCCTTGTTTAATAACAGGATCTGTGTGTTTTGAGCCGGGCTTCAATCTGCGGTGCGGCCACATTTCCACAGTCAGCACATTCTGCCCCAGGACCTCATTCCAATGAAACAGTCCAACTTTCAACGGAAAAATCAACTTTTGCCGCGTCATCCTTCAAGCCCCGGCTCAGGCGGCATTCGAAACACATTTGTCTCTCGTTACAACTCGGTGAGGGGGAATTAAGAGAGAAGCAGGAAATGGTAACGACTGGTTTTGAAATGAAAGACTTGTGTAACCAGATGGAGACACAGTTGTCAAATGAAGAAAAACGGGGCTGGAGATAAGAATTTGTAAAAACAAATTTTTACAAATTTGTTTTTACAAATTTGCTTCTGATTAGTTCAAAAAAACACCATGTTTTAGTAGCACAGCTTTATTTAAAATATAAAAATAAGTAATTATATTTTTTAAAAACTGAAAGTACACTGGTTCCAGGCCGCACCCATGTTGGTGGACGTACGTTACAGTTTTCATGCCTTTTATATTTTGTAACTCATGTAACATCATGTTACATCAACTCAGACAGCTGAGAGGAGGAAAATTAGGTCTTACACAGCTCCTGTTTTCCGAATTTCAGCCACACCCTGATCCTGCACTGATGTTGTTAACACAGATGTGTGTATCTTCTGTGATGACAACAGTGAAAACTGTCTACAGTTTCAGAGTCAGTCTACTTCAGTATTCCCAATGTAAACTGGCTTCCTCATCTCTTTCCCTTAACGCACACATAAATCCAACCCTCTGACTGGTCCATATGTTCAGGGCATATTTCCAAACCCACTTCTTTACCCCTGTAAATCCTCCGCTCCCGTATCCTCTTGGAAAACCCAACATCAGAGGCTCGTGAAAAGCTGTTCAGAAAGAAAAACACATCTGTCAGAAAACACAGAACATCTGCGCTGATGGAGGCAGACGCTCTGGTTTTATTGAGAAGCATTGTGCGCTGTGGCGCAGCTTCACTCAGAGGAAGTCACTCGGAGCCATAACTCTGGGCCTGCTCACCACCACAAGACAAAACCCAGAGAAGGGAGCAGGGGCCGGGGGGACGGCGGGTTAGAGAGTGTTTTTGACTGACTCTATAATGGTGGTCGCTTTCACCGAGCATCTGTTGGACCTCGTCTTTTATGGCCTCGTCCTCATTGTGTTCCCAGTGCAGCTTGGAGAGTTGGAGACCACTTCCTTCACTTATTTATCTGCAGCTGCGTTCCACTACTAACCATGTCTTATCTACAGCACATATTTAGAAAGGTACTGGTGTTCCCATGCAAGAAAAAGTATTTCTCCAAAATGCCAAACTGCTGCTTTGAGGTTTGAAGTTGCAAAACAGACGCATTTAAACGACAAAGCCACAAAGTTGATTTATTATCCTTCTACAGGCTCAGATCATACTGAGAAAACACTGGGCTCCCTCCAAAAATATATCTGCTTTAGCCAAAGCTAAATCTTTGCAAACGGGTCACACAGAGTTCTAAATCCTAAACTGTATGACACACTGAACATTCATAGTGCTGATTTACTGGGCACACTGGGACAGAGGTCTGAACTAATGGAATATCTAATGTCTTCATGCCAGACACTTTAATCTGTGCTCAGATCTCCACCTTGCAACTTATGGAATATACTGTGTAAATGTGAGATACAGTGTAACACAGCAGAAGGTCCAGACCATAAGATACAACAGCCACCGGATACATACAGTGTACTTTGATATGAACTATTGATATAAAACTGTCAGTTGTGGATCATAGCAACCCAATGAATGCTGAGGCATCCTTGAGATTAAAGTGATGAGCTGCGTTCAAGGCTGCTGCTTAATTATGCATATATTTTTTTATTGTACATATTATGAGGCAACACATGAAATCAGATGTGGTGTTAGTATTTGATGTAGTACTGTAATTTCCCAATTTGGGATCAATAAAGTCTATCTATCTATCTATCTATCTATCTATCTATCTATCTATCTATCTATCTATCTATCTATCTATCTATCTATTTCTATACCTTACAAATAACAAATAAACAGTGGATTTACAATGTGAGAATGGACATGTGTTTGCATGTGCAGATATTCTCAGGGGTTTTGATGCATATCAATGAAATCAGGCTAATTATGTTGTTATACTTGAATGCTGTTGTACTGTTGTGTTTCTGCAGGGGGGGGCATCATATTTGTTGTTTCATACTGTGCACACACATTATTACAGTATCAAAACATACTTTAACTGTGTGGATGACAGATATGAGTCGGTTACTACATGGTTACTCACCTGCACGTCTCCACATGCCTGCATGGAAACTGTAATAACACAGTCGTGCACCCTGGTGGACAATACGCAAACCTCAGTGCACAGACCCACACTGCAGTGCACCCACCAGCACAACAGAGGGCCTGACCGTGGTCTCATAACGCTGCAGCTCTGTAGTCTAAACAGTCGAAGAAGAAAAGGCCCCCTCAGCTGAGGAAAATGGCCGACGTTGAGATGGACATCACATCCAGAAGAATGAATAATGGCAACGAACACGTGTAGGTGGCTTCGTTTACGATAAGGCGCTCGTATGAATGAGACATAAGTGATTTTCCCGTCCGAAACGAAAGGGCGACCGTTTTGTCAGTTAGCAGCGCGGAGGATAAATGGGGCAGATTCACGTTGTTGCCGGGGCTAGCTTAATCACACCTCAGCGGCTAGCTAGCGCACTTAGCCAGCCAGCTAATGCTCTGGAGCTCACCTGGCGTCAAGTTTCGCTAAACGCATTGTAAACGTATGTTCTCTAACATACATGTCAGGCAGCACAGTCGATATGCAGTCAAACGCCGACGTGTGTGTGACAGCAGGCAACGTCCCCGTCAGTCATGTTAGCATGCCTAGTGGCTACCGCAGGATGTAGCTTCTCATCTCCGAGTTTGCTAGGAGCGGTTAGCATATCCGAGCTAATGAGATGTAGCTTCTTGACGGCCGAGTTCAAGAGGAGAGCGAGACAACAACACATGCTGACAAATATCTGTCTTTGCCACATTACTTTAATGAACGTTATCTCGTACGTTTATTTAATAAAACTATTATTGTTTCTGTAATTTTTAGCTAAATGGAGTACGTTATGTAACTACGGTTTATCCAGTGTTTCCTCTTTGTTTTGTAGTAATTAACGTTGTCGTATGGGCCCCAGCTTTATCCTGGACGTGTCAGATGAGTTTACTCGGAGTTAACTTAGTTTCACAACACGTCTGACAATCATGATCAATCTTGAAAGAGAATTGTTGCAGTGGCGTTTTCACGTGTAACAACTAGTAAATCCACATATAGCTTCTGTTTATTTAAGTGTTGTTTTCACCACACTGTCTGATACAAAGTGGATTTGACCACAGGACTGAAAGTTGGTGGTTTTACATAATAATAACAACAACAACACATAATCTCTCTCTCCTCTTGGTTGCTAATGGTTACTGGTGTAGGAGGCGACACAACAGTGTCTCTAGGCTCTATGTCCTCAGTGTGCATTAAAGGATCAAAACATCAAAGTAATATAACAGCAGCTAACTATTACTGGCCACGCTTATTACCCAAAGCCCAGGATGAGTATTAAAAATGTATTTTCAAATTATTGGACCGTAATACAAAGATGGTGTGTTCTTTCAGAACAAGCAACTGTCATAATCAGTGAATATTTTTCTGTTGATTAGCTAATCGGTTAATGAGGTAATTATTGTAGCCCTGTGACATAAGGTAGTTGTTATTATTAATCATTAATAATGAAATCATCGACAAATTAATGAAAGCTGCAATTATTAGTCAGTTAAGTGTATCTGTAATGCTTCTTTAATGATGTCGCTCATGTATTGAAAGTGACTTGTGGTACTAGTGTTTGATGCCATCAGCTCAACAGTTATGTGACACTGCTGTTCTCCAATAAACAGGAAGCAGGATCTGGAAAGCCATGAAAGAAGTGGGAATGAGGACAGCGGAGACATGTCTGAAGAAGAGGAGGAAGAGGTAGGAATGGACAACAGCAGGCCTAAATACCTTCAGTGGTATGATGTGCACGATTGTGATTATTTTTCATCATTGTTCGTAATACTGTTGTCCACCTTTATTCAGTGGATGCAGTCTGGATGAGTGCATCCTTATGAAATTGATGGCGGGGGGAGGGGGGCTGGTCACAACATATCTGAAATTTTAAAAGCTTTAATCCAACCACGTCTCATTCCAGGAGGAGGCAGAAACTAACGGTGAGAAGACAGAGGATGGCTCCAAACATCACAGCAGCAGTGGGAAACACAAGAGGAAAAAACACAAGCATCGTAGTAAGCACAAAAAACACAAACATGCCTTGGATGACGACAAGGACCGCAAACGCAAGCATCGTCATAAACACAGGAAACACAAACGCAAAGAGGGCTCCCCTCCCTCTGGTGCTGGTATTTTTGGCCCCTCCAGTCATAGAAAAGTCGAATCCTCTCCCTCCTCTGGAAACCCAAGCCTGGACGACAGGGCCTTGCTGGAGGACTTGGAGAAACAAAGGGCCATGATCAAAGCTGAGCTAGACAGCCAGCTGATGGAGGGCAAGGTTCAGTCCGGGATGGGCCTGATCCTTCAGGGATATAACTCTGGATCGGAAGAGGATGGAGATGCAAGGGTACGAAATGGAGAACAATGTCAAAGGGGAAGTTCAGGTAAACCCATATCTCCCAGAGCAGGAAAGGGTGGGAAATCGAGACGAGACTCAACCGAGGGCAGTAAGTCCAGCACCAAGCGTCGTAGTCGGAGTAAGTCTGCAGACAGGCCTGCTAAGGAGACTAAGCAGGAAAAGGTGACCAAAAGCAACAAGGACACAGGTGTTAAGGACAGGGCCCGCGGCAGGAGCACGTCGAAGGACAAAAAGCATTCAGACAGCACTGATAGGTCCAAGGAAAGAAGGAAGTCTAACTCTCCCTCCACCTGGAGAGGAGAGCAGAAAGGCAGCCGCACCGATAAACGTTCCTCTCCTCAGCGGGATGACAGACCAAATCAAGAAAGAGCAACTCGAAGGTCCAGATCACCAGGAAGAGAGCGACCTAGTCGCTCTGATGCTGACCGAGACAAGCGGCCAGCCAAGTCACCGTCCAAGGATGCTTCATCTGGGAAAGAGAACCGCTCCCCTCATAGACGGGGACCTCACAGCCCCATGAGGAAACGTAGTGCTTCCCCTCGCCGCAGAGATGCCCGCCACCCCTCAGCGAGCGCCACAGACAGGACAGCCAAGCCAAGCCACTCTCCACCCAGAACAAGGCCCTCCCCCAGGAGAGGCCGCAGTCGCTCACCAGATGCCAGAAGGAGGGACTCTGAAAGGCAGGAATCACCATTAAGGTTGGTAGTTGAGGAGCAGTAATTATAAGTTGAGTCTGAGTGACTGATTTTTAAAGATGCAGGTAAGTTAAAATGCAAATTTGAAGAGATGAGAAATTTGGTTGTCCATTGTTCATTCTGAAACTTAAGATCATTAAATTGTTCACTTAATTATTGTCCATTGCATCAGCCTGGTTGCAATCACATTGTGAAATCTCCAGTTCATCCTGTCAATCCACTCCTCCTATGTTTGTACAGGAAACGATCAAGGGCAGAAGCAGGGCCAGGCAGAGACAGATCACGAGAAAACAGTCCCAGAGCATCCTCCCGCCGCAGGATGAGTCGCTCTCCTCTGAGACGGAGGTCCCCATCACCCCGAAGACGCTCCCGCTCTTCCCCTCGCAGACGGAGCAGGTCTCCACTGAGACACAGGTGGCAAGTGTCACTCATCTATGCTCACAGGCAGAGGATTTTTTGACTTGAACATATTGTATTTACTACAATTATAACTAACTATCCTTCCTTGACTTTTGGTCCCACAGGTCGGGAGACAGAGATAGGTATGGTAGGCTTAGACAATACCGACGTTCAATATCCCGCGATCGTGAGAGGAGACGAAGGCGCAGCAGAGATGAAGATAAGTTCAAGGGTAGCCTTTCAGAGGGCATGAAGGTCGACCAGGAATCCTCAGAGGAAGAAGTGTGAGTGGAGAAGGATTTTGAAAACTCAGTTTCTTTGCAGTACACGTTAAGGAAATGCCCTGCTGCTGCAGTGGATTCAGCTTGCGAATCCTGGCTACTGATCCATGATCCAACTGATCGCGTATCAACAAATCCTGTAGTGATGGACCGATTCCATTCACAGGAAATTGTGTTCTTTTGTGAAAGCGTTGTTTGTGTTTGCAGGTTGGAAGACTTTGATAGTGAGGAAATAGATGAAGAAGCGCTTATTGAACAGCGTCGCCAGCAGCGTATGGCCATCGTCCAGGTCTGTGCACATGTACACTAAAAGCAGAAGCACTGTTATTAGTTATATGTGAAGATAAAATGTTTTCAAATTCAGAAGTTATCTGTCGTCCTCTTTAGTGCAACAGCTAATGTAGACAACATGTGCCGGTCTCTCTGTTCCTGACAAACAGAAATACAAAGTTGGGAATGAAGACACCAACATGGTGTCGGAGCCCAGCAGCCCACAGAGCAGCACACGCAGCCGTTCACCCTCACCTGACGACATCCTTGAGCGAGTGGCTGCAGACGTCAAGGAGTATGAACGCGAGAACCTCAACACCTTTGAGGCCAACATCAAAGCCAAGCACAACCTCATCGCCCAGGAGAAAGACGGTAATGTCACGCTCAGGATTCTCATGTCTGTTGGCATACAAGGCCAACTGAATGAACCACACTATTACACATATGCTCTCTAGTTTACTGCCACCGGCCACATGCAAGCAAGTTTTTAAGAAATAAAGGCCAGAGGCCTGTTGTCGCAGGTTACAAAAATCCTAACTTTTTGGCTGGTGTAAACGTTCATTCATGCTGGTAAACACTAAAGTGGTTTTACTGATTGGGCACATTACTGCAGGGCATATTAAGACAAATACATTCTCTGTAAACAATGCATGTGGGTCACTGCATCACTGCTCCTCTCATCCTTCAAAAACACAGCCCTCTACGATATGAAGAAGATCTTTGGAAAGACACTTGCAGGGATTGCAGGGATTTTAATTTGTTTCTTTTTGTCATGTGTTCATTCAGTTGCTGGCTTGTAATCCAAAGCCTGGGTGTCTCTGCCACCTGCAGCATGTTTTGATCTCTGCAGAGTATGTGAATCAAACACGTTCCAGATATTCTGCTTTACAACACCGTGGATAATTTGAAACCCATCATGTGGTGTTTTATTGTGCTTTGTTTCAGGTGCCAATCCAAAGAAGCCGTCTGCCCCTGACATGTTTACAGAGTCAGATGACATGTTTGCTGCCGACTTTGATGTGAGTAATTAAAATTTAATTTTTGTGGCTTTAGTAACTACTTTCTCTGGTTAGTTATAGAAGAGCACAGAATAATCTGATTGACCTGATTTTTGTTCTGTTTCTGCAGAGTGCCAGGATGAGAGCAGCAGGTGTAGGAAAGGACTTCAAGGAGAACCCCAACCTCAGGGACAACTGGACTGATGCTGAGGGATACTACAGTAAGTGATGGCTTTGCTATTTCATTTCAGATTTTGAACTCTTAGTGGAAACACCGATCAATGCTATATTACAACTTAGCAGTACTTCCAACACAACTTTTTTTTGTTATACAGGGGTGAACATAGGGGAGACACTGGACAAGCGTTACGATGTGTATGGCTACACAGGCCAGGGTGTGTTCAGCAACGTGATCAGGGCCAGGGACACTGCAAGGGGCGGCCAGGAGGTGGCAGTCAAGATCATTCGAAACAACGAGCTCATGTGAGTGGACAAACAAATGTCAGATTTTTCATAAAATAAATATGGATACTTAGAAAGGAAATATAATTATAAATTCTGGATATCTAGCTTTGCATTCATGAAACAACATATATGACCTTCTGTTGAACAGGCAGAAGACCGGCTTGAAAGAGCTCGAATTCCTCAAGAAGCTGAACGATGCAGATCCAGATGACAAGTTTCATTGCCTTCGCCTTTTCAGGCACTTCTACCACAAGCAGCATCTTTGTCTGGTGTTCGAGCCGCTCAGGTACTGAAACGGGAAACTTTCTTTCTCCTCATCAGGGGCATCATCTGGTGCTGGGATCATTCATGCGAAGGTCTCACATGTTAATGACCTGTTGAATTTTGTGTTTTTTAGTATGAATTTACGAGAGGTGCTGAAAAAATATGGGAAAGATGTTGGGCTCCACATCAAGGCCGTTCGTTCCTACAGCCAGCAGCTCTTCCTGGCTCTCAAGCTACTCAAACGATGCAACATCCTCCATGCTGACATCAAGCCAGACAATATCCTGGTATGCTTCATATACTTACTTGCTTAAAATCCAGATAGATCTTAGATCCTAGTGTTTATGAGCAAACGAGGTCAGACAGTAAGCAGCTATGGGATCTTTTACATACAAATACACACGAATGATCAGATTAAAATTTATGTTCTGAGAAGTATTTCTGGTGCTAGCTACGCAGGATCTAACATCCCAATGTGTTCATTCTCACAAGGTGAATGAGTCAAAGACCATTTTAAAGCTATGTGACTTTGGCTCTGCGTCCCACATTGCTGACAACGACATCACTCCGTACCTTGTCAGCAGGTTTTACAGAGCTCCTGAAATCAGTAAGTTCCATTATTAGCATTTAAATAAAAAAAGTTAAAATACATTGAAACTTCCTCACAATGTCTTTCTGTCTCAGTCATAGGAAAGCCGTATGACTATGGGATTGACATGTGGTCTGTTGGCTGCACTTTGTACGAGCTTTACACTGGCAAAATCCTATTTCCTGGATCTTCCAACAATCACATGATCAAACTAGCTATGGACCTTAAGGGAAAGATGCCCAACAAGGTAAAGTTTCATCATATCATTTCAGCTTCCGTGGCTGTTGTTTTTCCTCGCTAGATAAAGTGACATGTGTTGCTGGAAGTTTTCAAGAAGTTAAAACTGATGCAACACTGTGGTTTTCTTTCCCCAGATGATCCGTAAAGGTTTGTTCAAAGACCAGCACTTCGATCAGAATTTGAACTTCCTGTACATTGAAGTAGACAAAGTAACAGAAAGGGTAAGGACTTCCTGACTGACTGACATATCCTGTAAAATTAATAACAAACCTAAAATACTTGTTTAATGTGAGAAGTATCTGACTTGGTCTGAAAAAGATCCACAATTATAGAAATGTGTCACGCTCAATCAGCATCCTTTTTCCATTTCTTTGTACCATCAGGAGAAGGTGACGGTGATGAGCACCATCAACCCCACCAAAGACCTGCTGGCGGACATGATAGGAGGCCAGCGACTGCCTGAGGACCAGAGGAAGAAGGTAATGCAGCTGAAGGACCTACTGGATGGCACCCTGATGCTGGACCCAGCCAAACGTATCAGTATCAACCAGGCTCTGCAACATCCCTTTATTCAGGAGAAGATTTAACAACCTGAACGCCACACACTCCCAGAGCAGACGGAGAAACGACCACTGAACCAGCTCTGACAGGGACTCTGCAGCGAGGCTGCCACCCCACAGACTTCTATTCAGAATATAATGGATTTTGGTTCTTCCTCAACATTATTTTGTTTATGGATACACACTTGTGTTTTATTGTAAATAATTAATTGAAATAATGGTAGCCATTCTTGAAAATTTCTCTTTTTGTTTTTTTTTTGTTTTTTTGGATTCATTCTTGTAAACTGTTCCTCATAACCGGCAATGCAGTTATGGACTTTTTTTTGTTCTTTTTTAACTGGCATTGGAGTCAAACATCTTCAAACGACAAACTGAATTCCTGTAAATACCGTACGTCTGTCGCATTAACAATCTTGAGCAGAGGACAGTTCATTTTTGTCATGGTGACAGATGTGTAACGACATCGGTCATTTTATACCACATTGCTCATCGTGGGGCGATGCATGCTTTTGAATGTGCACCCTTTGTGCTCTAGATTTCTGTGGTGCAGGCCTGTTTAAATGCTCTGTATGTGCATCAGTGTCCCACACGTGACAGCAACTGCCCCCCTGCCCCCCCTGCCCCTACCCTATACAACTTTCCAGGCCCTGAGGTCTGTGCTGAAGGAATAGGTTCATACTATGTACTCCTTGCAAACAGTTTTTGTTTTTTCATTTCAAAGCAGGTAGTCCTTGTTTTCTGTCGCTGGACATTTCCATGCGTTTTTTAACCTCTCCTCTCCCTCCAGCTCTCCGGCTCTTAAGGCTCTCACATTCAAGTGCCTCCTGTATGAGCCTGGGTGTTAAAACACCAAACAATGCTGGCCTGTTGAAGCCACACCTGTGACCCTCCTCTCCCACTGTTGTAAATAGTACTCCATAGTTACTGTCATTTCATGTATGATTACATTTTTTTTTCCATTAAGTGGTTAAAAAAAACTATCTTGTGATTTCAATAAAGAATAGTTGTGGAAACTCTGTTGAAAGAGCACCTTCAATATAAGACGTTTTTTCATAATAAAATGTTTCCTATTGTTTACCAAACCCCCCTTTCTTCTTTTTATCCCCATCACGTTGGTACTGTGGAGGGAATTAAGTGTTCTACGCAGTATATTTAGATAGTGAAGTGGTGGCTAAGCAGATAAACTGTCACATAACAAATCTGTACAAAGTTGATATTCACTCACCCAAAAGTGCTTTTGACTTTGTAAGATAAGATCCTTGTGCACCAGTAAGTATGTGTAGTCTAGAGATAGAAGGGAGCGTCAGAAAGGTGGTGACGGGGTTTTTTTTTAAGGTGAAATTTGTTTTTGACAGAAGGAGCTGCAGCTTCACAGCATCAGAAGTAATAACGATCCATCTCATATCCACTTTGAACAATTTCTGGGCTCTCGTGCTCCCTCTCTGCCGTGCAAAGCCTAACTCTAGCCTCCATTTCCCCCCTCGCATGATTGCACTCGTGTTGAGCTTGTAAAAAAGCATAATGGGAGACTCACTTGGAAAAGCTTACCGCTTGACTCTGTCCGGAAAGTTAGGGAATGATTCAGACTCTCTCTGCTTGCATGGTGCCTGAGGAAAGGACTTGTGATGGGAGCTGATGGGCTGCCAGCTGTAAGGCATCTGTAAATACATGCAGGCTGTAGTGGCAGAACCACTGGTAAAGAGGTTAGTGTGAATAAGCAAGGATGCTGGCTCAGTCTCCACATACAGAGACGAGCGTGTAGCTGCATTCCATCTGAATACACAACCAACGTATAACCATGTGTTTTAAATAGGATGAAATTTACCCACTTGAATAGCTCCTGCCTGACAGCATAAGTGTAATTTGTTGTCATGGTCAGAAGAGGGCATCAGCCGCACTAGGTATTATCTGTGAATAAAGACATATGGAAGCTTTACAACTGTAAATTGTATTGTATGTTATTTTATTAATGTTTAAAATCAAATATATATATATTACTTAAAAAGATGTATAAAAATAGTATGTACATTGTTTTGACTATGGATTTATGGTCTTGGCAGTTTTTATTGCAGCTACATGATTTTGGATATAATGTAATAATAAGACGTATTAAATTAAAGTACCAGTTATTATAAGGTGTCCAGGAAATTACAAAAGTGGCTTTATCATTTATCTTCTATCTTGGGTTAGTAAAGAAGAAAAAAACAAAAAAGGTAATTCAAGGCAGTGCATTTCATATAAGCCTACAAAGAGGAAAAGAGACTTAAAATATAATTTCCATTTTTATTAAAACCATACAAACATTTGTGGGCAGTTATAAAAGAGCAAAGTGGCTCCTTTGGCGGAGGTCAGTGCTGGGCACATGAAGCTCCGCTCTGAGCCAGATCTGTCTGGCCTCCATCCAGGGCCTGGGAATCCCTGCTTTCAAAGTCAGTTCTCTACTGGCCCCGGGATTCTTCCCATTTCCTCTGCTAAACCTACAGAAAGAGTACTGTATTTACATGTTA
>JAFBJQ010000852.1:207909-233872 GCA_016785345.1 Trinectes maculatus
CTCTCTCTCTCTGTGGAAATCTTGAGAAAGACAGGCGAGGAAAACAGACTGGCTCAGCCTCACTGTCCGATCGGAACGGGATTTTCAAATAGAACCCTGTCACTTGGCATCATCCTGTGCCGTCGGCCGCTCGGCGACAGGAGCTGACAGTTGTGCTGCCGTGGCAACTTCCAATCTGACGCTCATGGGGGGGGGTGAAGTTCGGCAAAGAGCTTTACAACTCCGGCCAAGCATCATATGTTTCCTCTTTTCTCCATAAGTGTCCAGTAAAACAGGGTAAATGGACGTTTCACAGGAATGAAGAACAAATAAAAAAAAAACAACAACACACATGCAGTTGTGGAGCCTCTGGGGATGAAGTTAACATCTGGCTCCTTCTCACAGACAGCACTGTGTGGTGTCCTCTGAAGAGCCTCTCTGACAGACACAATATCCTGACCAACACAAACCGGCATTATTACATTCCTCGGCAGCGCGGAGGAATCTTTTTACCTCGGGGGTGAGTGGAGACGGCCGGATGGCAACCGGAGCGATGGAGGGAGATAAATGGAGACTTGACTTTGAATGCTCTTCAGTATCTGGGGAAAAGGCGGCGCTTCCTTTGAGCGGCCGCTTGCAAAACTGTTGAGCTATAAAACATGCAGGACCAAAGCACATAAAGAATCCAGGGTCAGTTTCCCTGGAGGCAGGACGCCGCTCTCACAGTGGCGTCTTTGTACCTTCCCACTGCCCTGCCCACCGGCCAGGTCGTGACCCCACACTGAACTATGACCCTGACATCCAACAGAACCCGCCTCACTTTTCATCTTTTTTTTTGTAGAGTCAGAGTCTCTTTTAACTACAAACCACGGCCCTCGCTTCCGCGTGACGCCAAAGGAGGAGTTTCGACAAATGAGTCAGCGCAGTCGCGGCGCGGTGGCGAAAAAGCAAAGAGCGTAAGACTGACACTAATATATCTGCAAAGGACCTCCATTATTCTCACTTGACATTTTTTTAATTCCAAAAGTGACAAAACAAGACTAATTCCAGGGGGAAGTGATTGGGGACTGGATGACCACGGACATTAGTGAAGTTTCCCCCCCAAGATTGATCTCCTCCCCGCCTCGGTCAGAGCCTCGGAAAACCCGCACCCGTCTCCTCGTGCTCTGCCTCTCGCTGAGGGAATCCCTGTGGCAAGCGATCGGTCTGTGGCGAGCAGCGTTCAATATCCCCCGGCGGAGAGCGATGGGAGAGCGCGGCGGTGCTGGATCACTCCGGTGGCGGGCACGACAAGAGTTCACACACACACACACAGATACACACACAGATACACAGTGGCGGGCTGTTTGCACAGATGAAGGAGGCCGTTGACGGGCGTGATGCATGAGCCTCGCCGCTGACAGAGAGGCGGACAGACAGCGCGGGGAGAGGGGGCTGCAGAGAAACCTAATGGCATGATCTAATGGCAATTTTTATTGGATCAATAATCTCCATGCTGAGCAGACAAGGCCCCGTCGGCCGGCGAAATCGACAAACAGGTGCTGATAGCGGCGCGCGGCAGCTTATTCATCTTCCCCCTGCCAGCTTATCGGCCAACAACTGTAAAAACGCCACCAAGATGGATTTAGGAGGGAGTCGCACGACACGGACACAGGGGACACTGAGGCCGTCTGTGACGCATGAGACACACACACACACACACACACACAGGTGCAGACACCCTTGCTGTTTAGGTGCACGGCCAAAAAAACACTCATTAACATAAATACCACTGACACCTTTTTTTAATACTTGGATTTGATGGTTTTTTTTGTTTGTTTACGTTTTCTTTTTTTGAAAAAAAGAAAAAAGAACGCGATTGATTTCGATTTATGTTTCTGGGCCTCTGTGCTCCAAACCCACGCACCCTTACGATCCGTCCTGTAATGCACATCTTTTTCTTTTTTTTTGGTTTTGTTTTCAGCGTTCGCCCACTTCAGTATCCATCTCCATGTCTCCTTATCAAACTCTCTCCGGGACGCCGGCCGCATGCATTAGAATGCGAGCGTGCATGAAACGGCTTCGCCTTGTTTACAAGGCAATTCCACTAAGCTGTGGGACCCGCAACACCGTTTAGCTTTATCAAACACTGCCTAATAAATCATATGCTCTTTTGTGATGTCACATGCTGAAGTGCTTTGTGTGAAACGAGAGAAGGGGGGGTAAAAAAAACACAGTGTGAAAAAGGCAAAGAGGGGAGGGAGTAAATGGGGGAGAGAGGGAAGGAAGGAAGGAAGGAGGGAGGATGAGAGTGAGCGAGTGAGCGAGAAGGGGGCAGGGAGATGGAATTGGCATGTGTAATTCACCACAGTCTTTTCATCTCACACTGAGATACTGCAGACAGATAAAGAACCTAATCCTTCTCCTGATCAAGAAAAATCTGCATTTTACCAATTAAAGGCCTGTGCCAGCAGCCAGAGAGGGGGGGGGTGGGGGCGATGAGGGGGGGGGGGTCTGTGCCCTGGGGGGGGGGGGGGGGGGGTCTGTGCCCTGCGTTTATCTCCCTGTTACACCAGGGAGGTGCACAGCAGCTCCTCAACAGGGAGAACCAGCTCCCACCTCAGGAGAAGAACTTCACAACACCCGGCCATTCAGACGACCTGCAACTGACCGGGGGTCTGTGGTCAGAACACACACACACACACACACACACACACACACACACACACACAGGGAGAGAGAGAGAGAGAGACCACCAACCAGTGCCTGGGTGCACGACATCATGTGTTTCTTGTCATAGTTTCCCCAAAGATGAATAATCTCTAAAAAATATTCTGTACAATATAAACTATGAATCAATCTTGGAAGATGGCTAAAACATCTTTTGCACTTGACTTCAAACTTTCATAACGATGGATGTTAATCCGATCAGTTATAGATCAATGGGAAAATACTGATCGATTATGGAGCAGGGCTGGATGAGGGAATCATCATGAGTGTGTGTGGGGTTGGCGTCTCTGGTGGAAAAAAAAAAAAAAAACAACCACCACTTCAGAAGAGAGACATTAAAGAAGCCACCAGGCCTTATCTTTAAAAGTGCTGCCATTGGAGGGGATCGAGGAGTGGGGGTGGGGGGATGAAAGCGAAAAGGGGCAATGCCCAAAAACCGGGGGAGCAGAAGAATGTGGAGCTGGGAGGAGAGGGAGAGGGAGATAGAGAGGAACACTGAGTTGAAATGTAATAACTGAAATCAAGAGCGCAAACTAAAACTGACACCCGCCTGGTTTCTGCTGACTGGGCAGCACAGATAACTGCGCTAAACTGCGCAGATCTGATGTTTATCTTATCGCCAGCACCGAGAGCGCTTTGACGCGGGCGATAAAGGGAGCGGCGTGACGCGTCACGGCGAGAGCGCGTTTCAGAGTGTAAACATATGCATCGAGAACGCGGCAGGAGCGCCCCCCGGAACAAGGTGGTAAACGATGAGGGTGGCGTGAAGGCGTCTTTCTGAAACTGGGGCAACCACAAAGAGCGATTCTTTAAATACTTCAGGAAGCAAATACAACATAATGATATAGTATAGTGTTAAGTATACAACGATTCATTATTTGTTTATTTGTGTTAATCGTGGGTCTTTGTATTGTATCAACCAAATTTTTATTTTTTAAAAAAAATTGCATTAATTCAAAAACAAAAGAAAAAGTCGTTTCATGACTGGAGAAAGACGTCGTTTAAAGGCTAAAACTGCTGACACGGAATCTGTGTTTTTTGTGTTTGTGTTTTTTTTCTTATGTCTCCCCCCCCCCTCCAAAGCCATTTCACAACACGAGTACAGGGGGAAGGGACGCTCCATTGTTTGGTTATATGAAAATCCCCACCCCTCCCACCCCCACCCCCCGAATGCTTCCCAATGTGCGAGGAGAGCCACTGTGGTCCAAATACTGTACTTATCCTATTACTGACGGGGGTGGGGGGGGGTTGGGGGGGTTGGGGGTTGGGGGTTGGGGGGGGAGATAAGAGCATTTTCTCGTCCGCTCTGCTGAATTAGAGGGCAGGGATTCTGTAGGCGAAGCCTTTATTGGCATCTCCCTGCATATCTGCATGTGCATAGAAGATGAGAAATAAAATGCGAAAATCACAAAGTCAAACGCTGAGGGAGGACAAAAAAAAAAACAATAACAACAACAGCAGCAAAACAAAAAAAAACAATTTTCCGAGATGGAAAAACAGAAAACTAATAAGGATTCTGTTGATGTCTGATAATAGGTGCGTCTTGGCGAGGTGAGGCTGGATGTGGAGGAGCGGCCACCTGGTGCGACTTCAGTAGCAGGAGGACGAACTCAGCCCGCCCCCCCATCCCACCCCCCTACCCCCCGCCCCTCCTCTCCCACCACCTTCACCCATCCCGCCCCCTGAAACAGGGGCAAGAAGTTGTCAAGCTCCTCAACCTTTGAGTCGAGCCCTTCAAACGCAGGGAGGCAGCCCATTCCGCGCTGAGGATATCAATTATAGATAGAAGATGAGGAATAAAATGCGAAAATCACAAAGTCAAACGCTGAGGGAGGATTAAAAAAAAAAAAAAAACAACAACAGCAGCAAAACAAAAAAACCAATTTTCCGAGATGGGAAAACGGAAAACTAATAAGGATTCTGTTGATGTCTGATAATAGGTGCGTCCTGGCGAGGTGAGGCTGGATGTGTAGGAGCGGCCACCTGGTGCGACTTCAGTAGCAGGAGGACGAACTCAGCCCGCCCCCCCATCCCACCCCCCTACCCCCCGCCCCTCCTCTCCCACCACCTTCACCCATCCCGCCCCCTGAAACAGGGGCAAGAAGTTGTCAAGCTCCTCAACCTTTGAGTCGAGCCCTTCAAACGCAGGGAGGCAGCCCATTCCGCGCTGAGGATATCAATTATAGATAGGGGTTACCACCACAGCTGAGGATTGCCATGTCAAGACGGCGAGAAGACAGCTGTGGAGAGCTGAGGATCGTTCTATCAGATGTGCAGTGATGTGTGTTTCATGTGTGTGTGTGTGTGTTTGTGTGTGTGTCCACGCTCCAGCATCCCGTGTTCACACCGTCATATTGGTGTATTTTCACCATTTCTTGGTATCCGGGTGACGGGCGAGCGGCGCCCGGGTCAGAGGTCAGAGAGCGGCAGAGCTAATGGTGTCGGCGGTAAGTAGCCGGTGGTGTCATGAATATTTCGCGTTACAGTGAACCCTGCGGCGTGGTGTGATGACAGCCATCCATCTCCCGGGCTCTGCGAGAGTTCTGATAAGAGACGGGAAGAGGGTCGCTCCACAACGCTCACATCTGGACACATCTGGGAGGCTTAACCCAACCAAATCAGTTCACACCGTTCAGCTGTGAGATGTGCTCCCAAGCTTTCAGGCCCATTACCGCCATCCCCGCATCCAATCAGGAATCCCGAGCCAGCATCGCTCAGCGCCCGCAGCTCTGACTCGGCCTGTTGGCTGTGGCCTGACAGGAGGCATTGTCCAGCACCGTGCAGCTGCTGCTGCTGCTGCTGATGTTGATGTTGCTGAGATGTTGCAACTAAAACGCATGGTTGGCTTAGTGTCTGAGCCGCACCGGGGGGGGGGGGATCTTTCAGCAAGACTTTGCCCGTCTTCCACGAGTAAACATCCTGTTGTGTCTCACAGTTTGTGATTCCTGGAGAACAACTGGTGTCGGGTGTAAACAACAACAAGTGATGAAACGCGACTGGAGAAGGTGCCCAAAGAGAATCCATCGCGCAACGTGCTGATGTATACTGTACAGTTTGGACGTCGTTTTCTCCGATGCTACTCGGAGTTGCTAAAAAGTCTTGAGTCGTGGTTGTGTTACTCACCTGCACCAGCTGCTCTTGTGTGTCAAACTCGCGACAACAGTTCTCCCAGTGGCAGTTTGTCTCGTACACCACCTCCGGCTCCTGCTTGCTCTCATCCTTGTCTCCTTCCTCCTTCACCAGGGTCATGCCATCAGGATGGTCCTTCAAAAAAAAATAAAATAAACAAATTCATGAAATTTAAAAATCAGAAATAAACAACGTGTAGCTGTAAAAAGGTCAAAGGAACTGCGTCCTCCACTCAACCCCAGCTCGTCCAAATGTGCCGTTACTTTGATTCACTGCTTTAACCTGAAGCTGAATCACTGTCGGCGGCCGGCGGCTGAAAATGATTTGGTTTCAGGTCTCAGCCGCAGTGACCCCGCTGAATCCGGCCTTGTTTCGCTGTCCCAGGGAGAAAAGTGTGGCGAGCGGGGAAACGTGGCGCTGAAAGCGGCGCTCTGTGTTATATGACGGGAGCAGGCCGAGCGTTTGAGGAATCTAACCCCCTCTTCCTGCTGTAGGTTGCTCTATTAGCCCGGACATATTTCACTGTCAGGTTGCGGTGGCTGAGGGATAAGGAGGTAGTGTGGGCTAATGCACAAACGCCTGCAGCGTCCACCACACACCTCAGGCTGCTGTATCTGCGGCTCGCTATCCCCCGCTAATACAAACAGGGTTTTTTTTTCTTCCTGCAGGTGCAAACACACACTGTTGTTATTGTGCTTCTTTTTTTTAATTTCCCCCCCCCCCCCCCCCCCCCCCCCCAGCCACTTAAACTCAAAATGGAAAAACCCAAAACAATTTCCTCCAACTCTCTCAAAGATCAATGGAAGGATCTGCTTCGGAAGCAGAAACCGATAAGAGCGGGGTGAGAAACAACCAATAAGACACATCAATAAATACACAAACAAATAAATACACAAATATAAATAAATAAATACACAAATAAATCAATAAATAAATAAACGCTGCGACTGAGTCCTTTTGGCAGGTCACCAGATATTTTATTAGGTTTATTGATTTCGTCAATAAGCGTCGGGCGGTCCTCACCTGCACGCTCACGGCGCCGGGGCTCGGCAGCTCCTCGTCTGGTTTCATTTTGGAGCGTTTGTGGTGCATGGGGTCTCCTGTGCTGCTCACAGCTGATTCACTCGTGGGTTTGGTCTGTGGGAACAGAAACTCGTCACGATGAGTCTCCAGCAGTGTGTTGACCATATCGATAAATCACTTTTTCTATGTCTTGATATTTCTTGATTTGTTGTGTTGTTAATTATACAAGAGGCGTAGATGCTAATCGACGAGAGCCTTAATTAACCAGAGAAAACAACTGTGGTTAAACCATAATAAATCTGTTTCTTTAGTCCCAGGCACGAGCGTTAAGCTAATGAAAAACTATGCAATTCAGAGTTTCGCATTAGCTCCCCTAATCATTGCAATTAAAACAAACTCGTGAACCGGCTCTGTGGAGCGGTCTCTGAACCGATGGATGACCTGACTCTGGCCCCCGTTTCAATTTGCCCTTGGGGGGAATTGTTGTTCCATTCCAAGCTCACTACATCATCAAAGAATTAACGAGAAGGGTTTGACGTTATGAAAAGGTTCAGCGGGGTCTTTTCTTTGTTTACTCTTCCTGAAAAAATTATCACTCCGCAACACATAACGTGACGCTAACACGCCTGCGCCGTTATCTTACCCGAGCGATTCCCGATTCAGCTGCGGCCCCAAAGCAATATCCTGTTTATTCGGAGGGAGGGAAAGGCAATTTCGGCGTGGCCAATTTGAACGGGGCCTCGTATGCCATCGTGCAAAATCCAAGCCATGGGGAAACAGCGGGGACGAGCGGTAATATACGCTGAATATTTACTTCAAATGTGGGCCCGCACAGAGAAAAAGCCCCTTTGGATCCATCCATCCATGTCAATATTCCCTCTCTATATCCCTGTTCTCTCTCTCGTGATTAATGGAGTCAGCGGTGGGATTCTATGCTAACAAGCCCCTTGTTGTTTGCTGCAGGCACATTCCGGGTCGTGCTCGGCAGTATGAAAACAAGAGACAACACAAGTAGGAGGAAGCTCCCAGGAGAGGAGCACATGAAGGGGGGGTCCTGCCTGTACCACGTTAGCTCGCTTCATTCCGCGAGACGTGGCTGGCGTGCGACGCCGCTATCTATTACCTGTGATGATGAATCGCACGGGCGCCTGCTGACGCGCTCACCTGTGAGGAGTCGTTGGAGATGGCTGAGCGCTCGCTGGCACTCAGCCCGGAGGGAGGGATGCCAGGTACCGGCCTCTGGGTGGCGAATGCCGGCGTCGGGTGGATGAGGGGCGGGCTGTGGCCGAAAGCAGAGCCCACGATGCCTGGTTGGCGGCCAATCAGCTGCTGGTGCATGTGCAAAGCCACTGGGGTTGGAGGGTAGGCGAAGCTTAGCGCGGGGCTGGAGGAGACGCAAAACGACATGATCAGAAAACTTAGGTACAACTTCACTTAAAGGAAACGAGGCAAAATAAAGTGGGGACAGTGAATAAATGGATTGTTCTGGTTAGCTCCTCATCCCCGAGGACAATCTGACAGTCGACGGCGTGGTGATGTTGGAACCACTGGGCTGCTGGCGAATCCCTGCCAATGAATGTTCAGCGTGTTAACACGCGGCGAATTATCGCGTGGTGTGTGTGTGTACGGCAGGACGTCACACCTCCACTGGGCAAACGATGGCGATGATAAACAATGGGGTGTGTGGTGTGCAGCCGTGTAAATAAGGCGGGAATGATGTCGGCAAGTTTTTTATTTCCCCTGATCCGGAGCTAAGTATGTTTACCCTAAAGATCCCAGAAGCCTCCAGAGCTCCTCTGGGCTGAGGTGAACCACCAGGTAAACACAGATCTGTGTGGCTCGACGGCAGCGGCCTCCATTAATCCTGCCGCTCTGACGCCTCGCTCTGACGCCTCGCTCTCGCCGCGACCCATATGTCTGCTGATCTTATTATGAGCCGAGTGGAAATCAATGGGCCGCGACGCATTTGGGGGCCCATCCACTTGTCATATCACTCATCACTCTGTTGGCTCTGGTTATTTGGGTCCTGTCAACAGGACAGTGGCTGAGCCGGCAGCGTGATTGATCGGGTTCTGCGTACAGATCACTGATCAATGCCTGTGGGTGGGGCAATGGATCTCCCCTCCTCCCCTTTTCCCGCTTTCTCTTCTTCTCTTTTGCTTCCCTTCGCTCGTCTCCGGCGCCGGGCGGTGATGTATGTGACGTTCGCACCAGGGGCAGCGGGTGACTGACACAAGCCGCCGGGGAGGCCGGCTGATTGGTGGCTGGGAGATCGTCACCCACATGAGGGTTTGACGTGAACAACACACACGAAACACCACGTTATTTCTTTTACGTTTTCTCTCACACACACACACACACACACACACACGCACACAATTATACAGCTATTAAGGTGACGTCCTGAGGGAGTGTGTGTGTGATGAATCAATGGTATTAGAAAATCATTAATAACATGGTTCCCTCTGGGGAGAGCCGGCAGTTGGATGTGTTATTGGCACGTGGGTCTTTGAATGACCACCTTGATGGACTCACAGTCAATAAAAAACTCCTGAAAGATGCTGAGCCAAAGAGAAAATCCATACATTTAGACATTCAGAATTGGAAGCTTTGGACACAAGGAATGACATCGGAAAAAGGGTGAAACAGCCACATTTTTAGCTGCTGTTATATTTTGTGCTACCTGATGGTTCCTGCGGAGAGGTGACCGTAGGAGCCGCTGGTGGAGGAGCTGGAGCGCGAGTTGTTGAGCATGGTGACCAGAGAGTTGGGCGAGTTGCGAATCATGGTCTGCAGGTCGAAGCTGTGCTCGGAGAGCGGCGAGATGGGCAGAGGGCGCTTCCTGCTGGGCCGCGACGGCAGCCTCGGGCTCGGGAAGCGCGAGTCTGCAGGGGGAGGAGAGACGGGAAGACGTTTTTCATCACAAGTTAAGAGAAGCGGAGGACTGATGCAGTGAACTTTCCTAAAAAAAAAAAAAAAAAACTAAAAAAAAAGCCCATGCATCCTCTTCATTCCGACAAACGAGCAACAGTTTCACCGTGATTTTCTGCCTGACTTCATCCAAACCTGAAGCCGCTCTAACCCCCGCAGATGACATCTGTGTCAGTCATCAGACAAAAGGCTCGTCTGAGTGAGTGCTCGCCTGTCACTTGATGCACTGCTTGCATTTCATGCGGGAGAAAACACGCCTTTTATTTTGGAAGAAACGCTCCGAGTGCGTATGCTAATATTTAATCAAGTCCAATTTGACGCATTCAAATGCAATCAGTGTTGACTGGAAATACGAAGAAGAGGGCTTGGAAAAGGTAAAAGGCGGAAAACGCCGGGCGCAAACCATTCTCTCCGCACATACAATGAGCCACGGGTGGAGATTAACACATGACTTTTGTTGTCTTTTCACACGGATGTGTCACAAACAAGACAGGGGAAAAACAGAGGGAGACGGGGGGGGGGGGCGCGGGGGGGGGGGGGGGGGGGGGGGGGGGGGGGGTGGCGCTGAGGGGATGTCGCGCTTTGTGCGTGAACTGACACAATGACTTTTGTGACTCAAGACTTGGAAATAAAACATTTGGAGTTATTTTATAAAGGCAGACAAAACCAGCTTTACGCAGCCCCCCCCCCGATGGCCCCCCTCCATATTTACGTCCCCCACAATCCATCCATCTCCCAAACGTAAACGCTCCATCTCTCGTCTGACACATCCAACGATTACAGAACGCTCCATTCACATGGTAATCAGTGTGTGTGTGTGCGTGTGTGTGTGTGTGTGTGTGTGTGTGTGTGTGTGTGTGTGTGTGTGTGTGGTGGCAGCGCAGTTTCAACTGCAGCATGAATCTGTACAGAGCACAACACCTTCTTTACATTGTCACTGTATAGAAAATCTGTCCTTTCTGTGTCATAGAGGAATAAGTCTGTACACACACATCCATACAAATCTAACATGGTTAGCAATGTAACTTTGATTTTGTCTGTGCAAATCATACATTTAATTTATGAATTCAAGTTTTAAATGGGAAAAAAAAAGCCAAATCCACATTGGGAGCGTGAGAAAGAGGCTCCACTTGTGGGGAATTAGGGGAGGCAGTTTATTGCTGAGGAGCAGGGCCAGCATCTCGCCACTGCAAAGCCTCATGGGAGTGGTATTTATTAATGCACAGCCCAAATGATAAATCGGCCAACCGGGGCGACAGAGAGAGGAGCGTCCTGGATGGTAGCAGGACTGTCCCTCTAATTTCCTCTTGATTTATGGACGCGATGGCTGCTTAGGCGGCGCGTCATTAATTCTCAGGGCCAGGGAGGGTTCAGTCAGGCCAGAATGACGGCGCTGGCAGAACGAGCCGGGTCCAAAACTGTGGGCTGAACCGTCGCCGACGCACCTGGGGGCCACCTGAGAAGGAGGCTATCGCAAGGGAGGGTCGCATAAGACTGCCCACAACCTTTTTTTTTATTTTTGTGAAACACTATCATAAATAATAGACATAATAAAAATCTTATCTTTGAAATACCGTTTAATATAAACGTCATACTTTGCTCAACAGATACTATTATAGTTATAAATATGGGGCTAGAGATATATTTCATCACTTTACTAATCAATATGTTTGACTATGAAACTGTTTATGTTTTTTACCTTTATAAATAAATATAAATACAAATATAAGCAACGTACGACTCAACATTTATTGATTGTTTACGTGACAATAAATGCAAATATTTAAAAATATAAAAGTATTTCAGAAAAAATTATCTTCAATATTGACATATCGTTAGGAACCTAAAATTATTCAGACTGTTTCAATGTGTTGAAATGCTTATACAAAAATTTAAAAACAACAAAAAAAATCGCACAACATATTAACACATTAAGACAATGACAAGAAGATGAAAACGATCTCATAAGGACCAGAGGTAAAGACTTGAGTGTAGTGATCTCTGAGAGCTATTGCACTAATTAGTCGGTAAGAACGTAGACAATGGCCCATTAAAGCACAAATAGGCAGGACAGGCCCAGTGTTTCATTAGCACCGCGCTCTCTGAAGCTAATTACACTGATGGGAAACAGACTAAAATAGAGTCGCCCAGATTATCAACCAAAGCCTCATGAAAGACTCTGCTTTTGTGTGTGTGTGTGTGTGTGTGTGTGTGTGTGTGTGTGTGTGTTTTTCCCCGAAATCCAACAAAGCTTTAAAGTGTTAATTTTTCCGGCGTGCGGACACACATTGTTGAAACGTGATGAGTTATTACCAGCAATGATCACGGGCGCTTTTTTTTACGCGAGGAGCGGCGCATCTCCACTCAAATTTGGCCCTAATTGTTTTGTTTCAGTCTATTAATCTTAAAAAGGTGACACAGAAGAAAGGATTCCTCCGGTGATGAATGGCGGGACATTCCAATTCCCACTTAATAGCAATTAATTTCCTGATACCCGCACAAGTTTAGCTAGTTTTAATTAGTTTGTCGGGAGGAACGGGGGGGGCGCTCACCCCGGAGTCCCATGAACGCGGCGGCGTCTGCCTGACTAAATACGTTCTCATCAAAGGAAGCGGGGTCAGACTGTTTGACCTCTCTAAGATTCAGTGTGCGTTTAATTTCCTATTTACACTTTAAAATAACTCATTAGCATAAGTCCTGTGCACACAGGCCTGAGCTCATTTAAATCATGTCTTTCCTTTTCACTGTGGCTGAGCACTGACTTGATCTATATATATACATATATATATATATATATATATATATATATATATACCGGTATATATATATATAGTACTATAGTACAACACCAGTATTATAAAAGTGCATCTTAAAGGTTGAATTTCCACAGGGGCCACACACGCTATAATGTGGCGGGATGCACTCATCATGGTTTTAAGTGCCGTCCTAATAGGCCGGAATGCGGTTGGTGTCTTTTTCACCTGTAGGAATAAATATGGCTGCTAATTAGGAGGATGTGCTGCACACTGGAATGCATTTCTTTCCAAATATTTTTTAAAAAGTAGAAATATTTAAAATAATGATCTTTATTTACTTTCTTTTTCATTTCTTAAGGTGCATGAAGAACAAAAACCTGTTGGATTATTGAAAACCTGAGGTGGTGCCCGCAAACAGAGCTGTTTATATAAGCTGATTAAAATGTCATGTTTGTGCTGGCGTGGCCATGAAATCATAAAACCCCTCCCAGACTGAGACTTATGACATGTCGTACCATATGATACACACAACTAGTGTGAGCCTGGATCAGCAATGACACGCTCAAGGGATGCACTCATCATGGTTTTAAGTGCCGTCCTAATAGGCGGGAATGCGGTTGGTGTCTTTTTCACCTGTAGGAATAAATATGGCTGCTAATTAGGAGGATGTGCTACACACTGGAATGTATTTCTTTCCAAATATTTTTTAAAAAAGTAGAAATATTTAAAATAATTATCTTTATTTACTTTCTTAAGGTGCATGGAGAACAAAAACCTGTTGGATTATTGAAAACCTGAGGTGGTGCCCGCAAACAGAGCTGTTTATATAAGCTGATTAAAATGTCATGTTTGTGCTGGCGTGGCCATGAAATCATAAAACCCCTCCCAGACTGAGACTTATGACATGTCGTACCATATGATACACACAACTAGTGTGAGCCTGGATCAGCAATGACACGCTCAACTCCTCTGAGGCTTACATGTGTGTGTGTGTGTGTGTGTGTCGGCATACTGAGTCATGTCTGGGATGACATGGCCTGCAGAGACTTACTGTCAATGGCCTGCAGGTATTCCATGTGCAGGGCGCCGGCGCTGCTGGTGCCAGCCGTCGCTGCCACAGACGGGAGCAGGTCGGTGGTGTACGGGCTGCGGTGGCCGGCGAGCAGGGCCATCTGGTGGTAGTACTCGGCTGTGGTGAGGCCGGTGTGAGGGGCTGGAGAGGGGGGGGAGGGGGGGGGGGGGATTCCGGTCAGGGGGGGGGGGGGGGGGGGGGGGGGGGGGGGGGGGGGGGGGGGGGGGGGGGGGGGGGGGGTATTCCGGTCAGACATTGTTTGAAAACGATTAGGCAGTGAGGGAAAGCTGACGGGAACCAACCTGCATTCATTTACATCAGATGCTAATCAGCTCAGCGGAACAGTAATGAGCACATTAGCAACACCATCAGGTGAAAGCAAAACAGCTGCACGGGGAGCCTCACCTGAAGTGAGGAGCCTCACTGGGGATTAGCGCCTCACGCTGGCTCACAGATTACAGCGAGCGTGCATTAGTGTTTGAATGATGCATTCACGCCGAGCTCAGCATAAACCATCAGCCGCTTCTTCCTCTCCTTACCTCCGTCATCATTTGGGGGAGAACGTGCATATATTTGTAATTTGTATGTGTTGTGCATTATGTGTGTGTGTGTGTGTGGGCTGGCACAGTTGTGCGTTGCTGCAGCCTTGCAGATACGCAACCTTCTCCTCGACTCTTTCAAAACTGTGTGAAGACAAAAGGCCTAAATCTAAAGCCTGGATTCATCTGCATACATGAAGATACAGTCGCCACTTCTCTCTCTCTAAAGGCCCCGCTATTCCAAGTCACTCCTTTAGTTACAGAGTTAGAGAGAGAGAGAGAGAGAGAGAGAGAGAGAGAGAGAGAGAGAGAGAGAGAGAGATGTAAGTCCTTGAACCGTAGCCTAAAAATAAACATCTAGCGTTGGGCTTCCTTATGCAAATATTCCCAGGAAGAGAGAGGCAGGAGACTAACGCTGTGGTTTTGGATGCAAATGTGGAGTCGGTTCAGACCCACAACAAAGTGCAGCGGTACCCCCCCCCCCCAACTCCCACCCCCCAATCCCATAGTTGGAGTAATAAAGAGAAAATAAACAGAGAAACAGTGTATGAGAGGATTTCCTGGTCTGTATGGCTGCAGTGTGCGTCCATGATTGGCTGAATGAATGTAAAGGGAAAAAGAAATAGCAAATTAATTCGATCTGGGTATTATATCTTCACTGGAAGGAGGGAGCGTCTTAATTGTCTCCTCTGTTCCGCCTTAGCTTTGCTTCTGCATTCAGCCATAATGTGGCCCTTTCAGGATCCACGCACAGGAAAAAAAAAAGGGGGCTTTGCGGAATTTTTAAATCAGAAACGTTGGCATCCGAGAGCGATCCCGGGGGCAAAACATGGGGGGGTGGGGGGGGGGGGGGGGGTGGAGTGATGGCTGCTGTGAAGTGTGGCACTCGCCGTGGAGAAGGCAGAGACGTGCCTCAGGACTTGGGGAGCCACCAGGTGCTCCTTCAACACAACAACAGGATGAGGGCCGAACCTGCCTCTGAACTCCATCTGATACGGAGGAAGCGTGTGTGGAGATGTTTGTGAGGGAGGTGCAGCAAAAAAAACAAAAAAACAAAAAACAAAACATGGTGAAAGCAAATGTGTGGCAGCAAGAGGGTGGCACTAAATCCCACCCACTTTAAATCTCCATTAGACTCTGTTAATTAATTCATCATTATTCAAATTTACTTTTTGGTCGGGGGAGGAGAGGAAAAAAAAAAAAACCTTTGCATATTGAGGAGTGAGTGTAAGCGTGGTGATATACTAACAACACAAAAGCTGATGGCTTAATTAATCACCAGATTGATTAAAGGAGTAATTATGTGCCTCATTCACAATTCACAGCATTATGAAGTGAAAGGGGATCATGTGGTAGGTTGGAGAAACTATTTTGATTGGAGGCGAGGCGGAGGCTGCTGCACATTATACTGCGGTAATGGAAAATTGGAGGGTTTGAGTTTTTCCTTCTTTTTCTTTTTTTTCTTTTTTTTAAACTTCCAGCTTTACAGCTTTCAACAGACCCGGATAACATGAAACGCTGTCTGTGTGTGTGTGTGTGTGTGTGTGTGTGTGTGTGTCTGCGTGGAGGAAACGCCCCTGCTGTGTGTCGTCTCAGAAATACACTCCAGGACGAGGCGGCGAGCTAAAGTGGGCGTCGGCTGCTGGTTGGCTGAGGGCGAGAGGGTTAGCATAACAGGCCACTGCAAGAAATGTATGGTGAACATAGATTTTTGATTTTTTTTAATGCTGGGATAATTTGCAACAGTTTGTTTTGTTAGTAATTTTCTTTTTTGTATCGTAAAAAAAAATGAAAATATTGGCGGTATGGTTTTCTTCTGATTATACAGTTTATAAAAAGTCAGAAAAAGGTAAAAACTTTAAAAAAACAAACAAATATTGTTTTCATTTTTGACTGCTGTTTCAATGTGTAAATTAAACAATTATCAATAATATCACAATAATATAATTTGTTTTTAAATTTATATTACAGAAAAAAAAAAGATTTTTACGACATTTACGTCTAATATTTGTATCTGTATGTCTTATATGATTTTACAGGTTGTGGTGTAGGGGGGGGGGCTCCCTGTAGGACACCATCATAGCCCCCCTCACCACACCACCCAACCCTGAACTTGAATCCGCCCCCCCTCCCCCCCCAGTGTGTGCAATTCTAACTGTATGTGACCCTGCCGCTCACCGGTGCATCCTCCAGAGGTCTCTGACATGACTCACAGATCAAAAGGATTAGCCTCCCTCCAACCTGCACACACACACACACACACACACACACACACACACACGGATGGCGGCGCACTCATAATACTCCCATGGACCTGATCCCTCACTCAGATAACATCTCACCAACCCCTGGCTCTTAATAGAGATGGATCTGGTTGCCTCTCACCTGACCTGCCCTGACCTCACGCAGGAATTAAAACCGAGACCGCGCAGCCAGATTCCTCTTAATAGCAATCGAACCTCGCTGAACAATCCACACCCCACAATTATTTTTAAGGGTCCGCTTGATGCTTTGTCACTCATTTCTGCTCGGCTGAGTTTGCGTGCAGATGTGTGTGTGTGTGTGTGTGTGTGTGCGTCATGCTTTGTGCGACGGTGTGCGTTTCAACTTTACCATCTGCAGGGCTGAGGCCTCGGGTGGCCGACAGAACGGAGATGGAGGGGCTGCTGTGGAGCGAGCGGATGTAGTCCATGTATGGGTTAATGTAGGGGTGAGGAGGGTGAAAGGGCGACTCCGCCCCCACGGAGGGGTTCCGCTGGGGCGAGATCCGGATGAGGGAGATGTCGGAGAAAGCCGGACTCCCCGCCAGCGCAGGAGGCCTGCAGAGACACAAACACACAACACCTCGTAAAATGTGTTACCAACGAAATAAAACTTGAAGCACGTGAAACTTTATTCTTCACAAAAACTACATAACTTTGACTTGAGTCCAGTTAGCAATTTCTGCTATTACCAAAAAAAAAAGATTTTTTTTTTTCAAATCTGCTGACAGCAATCAGATAAACTAATTCCCCACATCTGGAACAGTAACATCTTCTGACTCGACGCGGCTCTTTGTGTCACCGCTTCAGCGTAAACCAAACATCAATAATTCACTCGCCTCCGCCGACTGAAACCAGAACATCATGCTCGTTTCATTAGGCCGGACAAGCTCTGAACATCCATGTTTTCCTGCGCCGGCGAGGGCCAGACAAATGGACTGTGACACTATCTCTCCCCCTGCATCTGCGAGGCAGCGCCGAGAGAGCTGCATTCCAACTGCTCCCTGCGCAGACATTTCCTCAGATCAAAGGCAGCTTTCACCACTGCGTCTTAATCAGAGGGAAACGTTCGCCCGAGCTCGCCGCTGGCCAGCGCCAGACATGCAACGCTGCGCTCGCCTGGCTTTGGACCTGGCTCTGGACCTGGCTCTGGACCTGGCTCTGGACCTGGCTCTGGACCTGGCTTACAGCTCAAACCGTCTGCACGTCCGCACAACACGGAACGCAACGTTGCACCAAGTCCAGGATTCTTCTCGGGCTCGGTTCCCTTTATCAAAAACTTGGATCGTTTCTGTCGATGTGTGTAATAAAAGTTGAGTAAAACTTCTCGGGAGCAAAGTTTGAGATGAACTAATTTGTCTCCCTCCTTATAATTGGCTGGGAGACTTCGTAATGATGGCCTTCACCACAAAGGCCTTCCCCCGAGGACGTGGAGAAATCCACATATCAGCCAGACATTAAGAGGCTAAGAGATTAGACTGAATTAGCCCCTCCACTTCTCCGCCGCCCCCCGGTGGACCGGTCTACCGTGACAAAAGACCCCAGGAGAGGGAGAGGATGAGCGGACGAGGGAGGGAGAGAGGGGGGGTTTAAGAGGGAGATGGAAAAGGGTGAGAAAACGGGAAGAAGGAGAGAGAGAGAGACCTGGCCCAGAGTTTGTCTCACAGTGACCTTGACCACGGCGAAGGGGGAGCGGAACGGCCCAATTACAACCTCCACCCCGTCCCCTGGTCCCCTACCGGCCCATCGGCCCCTCCACCTCCCAACTCCCCCTAATGAAGGAGCTCAGGCCTCGGCCAATAATGAGCACTGAGGAACAGAAACAACACACACACACACACACACACACACAGAGTTTCTGTAATTAGCCCTGAGGGGCGATGGGACGGTTTTAAAAGCTTCCACTGTCTTCAGGTGTGTGACATGGTGTCTCGCTGATGCTGAGGCAGGTGGAGGTGGAACCGGGTCCTGAGAGGGAGCTCAGTTAAAGCCTCGCCGTTAAGGTGACAGGGTTAATGTCTGACGTCGCAACGCCAAGGTTGTGAAATCTTTTTTTTTAAATTTTGTTCCACCTCCATTCATTCAGTGTGTTTCTGCACGTCTGCTGTCCCAAAAAAAAAAAAAAAAAGAAAAATCATGAGAAGTGTTTTACTTCCTCCTCCGCACCTTGCAGGCCAAGCTGAGGGCAAGTGTGAACTTCAAAACAGGTGTGTGTGTGTGTGTGTGTGTGTGTGTGTGTGCGCACGCACAAATATGTCTACGATAAGCAAGTCATGTGCTCTCATGCCACCATCGCCACTGCACGGCTCATTTACACACTTCACAACACAGCTGCAGAGTGACATCCACTTTGATGTCCACGCACGTACACACAACTGCACCCTGCAACAAAACATCATTCATCATGGCAGAAGACAGGAAAGATAATATATATATGTGTATGTATATATATACGTGTGTGTGTGTGTGTATATATATAAACATTTTAACACACACTTGAGGAAGTGTTGCCGTGAAAATCTGCAAATTTCACAATGAAAAAAAAAAGTTGAAACTGATAGCAAAGTATTTAGAGCAAATATTTCAGTGGAAGCTGAAATGGTCTGATGGGACGTTTGGACATTTTCAATCCAGGAATAAGAACCCAGGAGAAAAGGTAAAGAAAACCATACATCACGGCTTCTTCTCCTGCTCTGGCTCGGCCCGTCTGAGGAGAGCCAGACGCCCGCTCCGGCCGCCATGACACTGATTAACCCCGTCATGCGTCTGCCTTCTCTCAGCCGGGCTAAACGCCTGCACTTTGCCTTGTTTTTCCCAATTAGCTTAGCGAATAAGAAGAAAAGCGCGAGCGGCAGCACTGAGAGCGGCGAAGAAAAGGAAGTGGCCAGAAAGGAGAAGGAAAGCGAGCACACGTGTGGACGAGGAGGGGAGGACGGTGGCAGAGGAGACATGAGGGAGCCTGGACCCTGATGGACGTTTGAAGGCGGGGGAGATGATGTGAGGAGATCAGAGGGAGAGCTGCCCACTGGTGTAAACAGTAGCCAGGAGGAGGAGGTGTGTGAGGGTGTGGGGTGTGATGTGGGAGCGGAGGCTGGAAGGGGAGCTGGAGAGGGAGGAGGTCTCGGGGGGGGGGGGCAGAGCCAGGTGTGAGGGGACTTGAGGAGGACAGCGAGGAGAGATGGATGGTTTACAGGAGAGAGGGTCCCATCCTCCGTGTCCAGCCGCTCTCCGCAGGGCCGCGATCGTCTTAGCATCTGCCGGCGTGCATTAATCAACATGACGAAAGGAAGTGATCTGACAACGCGCAGCGGGTGTGCGTGCAGGAATGCTCGCCGTGTGTGTGTGTGTGTGCGAGGAGAGGCAGCGTCTTAGTTACACCTGATTTGAGATTTACATCAAAGTCGTACCTCAGGGTCTGCAGGCTTCTTTCTCACCGCCGAGAAACTTTCCCCTCGCTGTGCTACCTCTCGTTCCCGCTCAGCCGGCGAGAAGGCGGCGTGCAAACAGGACGCGGGACAAGGCCCCAGCTCCTGACATATGGAAACCATTTCCCTTCACGTGGCCTGGCTGAGAGCAGGCTGTGTGTTTACACGGGGCCGGGCTGTGGATTTCAACCCGTCCTCTTATTTCACCAGATGAATCTGTACTTGCCAAGTGTAAATATGCCCCCAGAAGATTCTGAGGTTTGGGTGGGAGGGGGAGGGGGGGGTGTGTGTTCGTGTAAACAGGCCTTGAAACGTTGCTTGAATCAAGGTTATATCAACACTAATAATTTTTTTTTTTTTTTTTTGGGGTGAAAGCTGCAGTAGAAACGCGCAGTTGTGGCGAGCGGCGGCAGCTTGGTTTTCGGACAGAAGGTATGATTGTGGCGCGGCGGCGAGGCCGGGTGGTATTGACACAGCGTCCCGCTAAAACAGGAACCGCGCTCGGCAAAACACTTTTAGCTCAAGCATGAAATGGTGTGCGCACGAAATCAAAACAAAAAAAATCGTCTTGGTGTGCACTTTGCAGGAAACTGCTGGGTCTCCATGATCCAGCAACGGTAAATCTTCACGGCCGTGATGTTTTCATCTGCAGCTGTGAGCTGCGTTTAGTCCCAATGACACAAGACTGAAGACATACTGATGCTGAGTTGTTGAGTTGTTGTGTTGTTATGTTGTGTTGCAGGGTATAACAGTATGTGTTGTTCTTCTTGGTGTCGGGTGTTTTACGTTGACTTGAGACGACGTGAGAAACAATAACGTTCAGCTCGAACCCGTGTCTCCTGACGCGTTCCGCCTGTGGCCACAAGGGGCAGGGTGAGGATGGTGCCGGGATCAGTCAGGTGTCAGATGCTCCCCTGCACGAGGCTGACAGCATCACACACCCACACCCAAAACCTACACTCACCTCAGTCTCACCCCCCCCCAACCCCCCCCACCTCACAGGAGAGCTGCACTCCCCCTCCCCCTCCGCCCCCCCGCCCCGCCACAGCACCAGGCTGCCACCGCTCTGAAAGCCTAAACCAGAGAGGAGGAAGAGAGCGGCTCCTGACAGCGGAAACAGAAGCACTTTAAAGCTCCAAACCCTTTCACTGAGATCAAAGGGCCACAGGAACAGAGCCAGCTGAGACCCACGGAGAGAGAGACAGACGGAGAGACAGACAGAGAGAGAGACAGAGAGAGAGAGAGACGGAGGACTCTCCGGTCCTTCATGGTCCTGTGGTAAAAGCTTCGTTAGGTTTCGCCACTCCAGCACATTCCAGAGACGTCCCACATGAGACGTGCTAATTACAGCTCCAGTTCATAATCAGGCCCAGTTTACTTCATGTCAGATACTTGACATCACACTTCACCCTCTGGCAGTTGTGGCGAACGGCGGCGGCTTGGTTTTCGGACAGAAGGTATGATTGTGGCGCGGCGGCGAGGCCGGGTGGTATTGACACAGCGTCCCGCTAAAAGAGGAACCGCGCTCGGCAAAACACTTTTAGCTTAAGCATGAAATGGTGTGCGCACGAAATCAAAACAAAAAAAATCTTCTTGGTCTGCACTTTGCAGGAAACTGCTGGGTCTCCATGATCCAGCAACGGTAAATCTTCACGGGCCGTGATGTTTTCATCTGCAGCTGTGAGCTGCGTTTAGTCCCAATGACACAAGACTGAAGAAATACTGATGCTGAGTTGTTGTGTTGTTATGTTGTGTGTAACAGTATGTGTTGTTCTTCTTGGTGTCGGGTGTTTTACGTTGACTTGAGACGACGTGAGAAACAATAACGTTCAGCTCGAACCCGTCTCTCCTGACGCGTTCCGCCTGTGGCCACAAGGGGCAGGGTGAGGATGGTGCTGGGATCAGTCAGGTGTCAGATGCTCCCCTGCACGAGGCTGACAGCATCACACACCCACACCCAAAACCTACACTCACCTCAGTCTCACCACCCCCCAAACCCCCCCACCTCACAGGAGAGCTGCACTCCCCCTCCCCCTCCGCCCCCCCGCCCCGCCACAGCACCAGGCTGCCACCGCTCTGAAAGCCTAAACCAGAGAGGAGGAAGAGAGCGGCTCCTGACAGCGGAAACAGAAGCACTTTAAAGCTCCAAACCCTTTCACTGAGATCAAAGGGCCACAGGAACAGAGCCAGCTGAGACCCACGGAGAGAGAGACAGACGGAGAGACAGACAGAGAGAGAGACAGAGAGAGAGAGAGACGGAGGACTCTCCGGTCCTTCATGGTCCTGTGGTAAAAGCTTCGTTAGGTTTCGCCACTCGAGCACATTCCAGAGACGTCCCCACATGAGACGTGCTAATTACAGCTCCAGTTCATAATCAGGCCCAGTTTACTTCATGTCAGATACTTGACATCACACTTCACCCTCTGTCCTTACACACACACACACACACACACACACACACGCACACACATAGTTTGGTTATCTCGTAAAGTAAACAATTCCTGGCGTGAGAAAGAAGAAGAAGTGGGTTTGTTTCACGAGCTGCGACGCAGGTGGCGAATAAAGACGGCTCGCCAATCTTTCAGTCACGTGACTGACACACGGCTCATAAAGCTGCAAACCTTCCATTAACAACCACAACGTTGTTTAACATGAAATGTGGAGCAATATTATACAGGAAGCAACTTTTTTTTCCTTTTTTTTTTTGTTTGAGGCCTAAACCCTTTTCGTCCGGAGCGGGACCTGATCCTGATCTGCTTTGAGCTTTTCTTCCAGACCAGGAGCCTGGCAGGACACGGTGAGGTTGCCAGGCGTTCGGGGTAACTATGCCCCACACCCCCACCCCCCACCCCCTCCACCCCCACCTCACCCGTAGCTACCAGAGCTCTGTGTGACCCCCTGACATCAAAGGACTGGGTGGGTTCAGGGGGTGGGCAAGACTTTCTATTCATGGTCCCATCAAGTAGGATTCCCTCTCTGTGGGATACCTCTGGAGGCGTGCCAAACATTCCCATACACACACACACACACACACACACACACACACAGACTGCACTCTTTCCCACGTGTGCACACCGTCCACATATAAGCAGCAGAGAGGAATCACATGCACCCTCGCCTGGCAGAAGCTGCACCGTTCATCCCTGAACGCATGAACGACCTCCACGCCGCTGCAGCGATAACGCGCACGAATCACCGGGAGTCGGCGACTGTGACGGTCTCGAGTCATAACAGACTCAGGTGTCACATGTTGTAAACTCTGCCGACGGGGTCACAACCCCGCTGGAGGTGTGTCTCGCCGCGCTCACGCCTTTTCTGTGCTTGAAGTGGTTTCTAAATTACGACTGAACATATTTGGATTTTTTTTTTAAAAAAAGAAAAGGTTTGTTTGCAGCAGGAAGGTTTTTTTTTTTTTTTGCAACACAAAATTCCACGCCGCAATTAACTGCAATTTCAACCATCGAGATAAGAACGTCTACCAAAGCGAATCAACAGAGTATACGGCAAAGACAAAAAAAAGAAAACATGAAAGTGGAATTAGGCAAAATGACTGTGCTGTAATTTCTGGATGAAATCAGGGAACAAACGTTGGTCTCAAAGTTCAAAAAAAAAAAAAAGGTTCCTTGTTCTTTGTTGTTCGCTCCTTTCCTGGCGTGATTTCGCCATTTTACAAACACAGCCATCGCTTTGCATGGAACGCTCGGCCGTTAAAGTCTGCTGGCTGCAAATTAGCCACTCGATTACTGCTGCCTTCCAACCGTGCACAGGTGGAATTAGCAGCGCTGGCAGTTGGTGTTTGGAGTTCCTCTGGCACGCCCCGGGCTACAGAGAAGACAGGAGGGCGAGACTCCAGGGTGCTGAAGTCTTCAACTTCTGAAAACAAGGAAGCAAATCTAGCTTTCCTTTTCCTTTTCCTGTCTGTCCCGGCGCCTGCAGCTAAACCGGTTCGGGTTCCACACCCCATCGCCTTCACTGCCCTGACAAGTCAGGTAACGAGCTTCGCACGTCCGTGTGCGTGCAGCCCATCCCAGGTGAGGGACGGTGAGGAGGATGAGCGTGGCCCAGGGCGAGAGACGGCGCCGCATGACCCCCTCCCACCCCCCCTTCAATTCACCGCGTCGCGCCGGGTGGCTGGAACGAGCCCGAGCGAATCACAAACAATACGCGGCGCTACAAGACAGCAGAGACACACTGCTGGAGATGGTTAATCCGTCAGACAGAGATCTGAGGTGGAACAGGAAAGAAGGAGGGATGGGGGGGTGGGGGGGGGCAGGCGCATCAGGTACAAGACACATAAATATACGTTTCCCTCTGCGTTTCCGAACGAGAATCCATCACGTTTTCCTAATACACACTTCTCAAAGAGGAGGGCGAGGGGAGAACGGCCGGACAGAAGAAAGGCAAGCAGCGGTGGGAAAGTGAACAGACACAGCCTACTTTATTCTGGCCATTTCATCCATCTTGTTGGACTAATAAAATGTCAAGTGGAGTTCCTTGATATTTAATCATGAAGGGGCCGAGTTGCGTGGCGGCGCCCAGCCCGAGCCTGACGAAGCTCTGGGAGGCTTAAACGCAGACCTGTGCGCGGAACCAGAGCAGGATGTGTCACACACCGGCCGTGGAAGTGAAACAAAACAAAAACGTGATCGGCAGGGAAAAACAAGATTCCCTGATTTATTTTTCCCCCTTTCAACAAAAATGAATTCCGACAATTCCTGATAGATCACTGTCAGAGCCATGTGGAATAACTCTGGATCCTGTTGGATGCTCCCCGGGGGTTAAAAAGAAAAAGTATCATGGGAGACAGAAATAGAGCAGTTTGGGCTCATTCCCGCCTCCAAACGCCGTTATTAGCTGAAACCGTTCGCCATCACGCCACTATCAGATGCAACGGACGCCACATCTGATAAGGGAGAGAAAGGAATCGCGTGGTGCGACTGCGGGAATTAATTCTCGTTGGTGAGGAGCCGTTCTGTGATTTAGGAGATAAACAAATAGGGAGGAGGAGAGGTGCAGAGGCCGTAACAGAGAGGTAATGAACTCATTTCCTCCCACATTAAAACTGTCAGTGGTCCTTAGCTGGAAGAAAAGAAGCTGCATAACCAACATGTGGTCATATTTTACATCGCTGCGTTTAGCTTGCTACAAAATCATTTACTGAAGGCTGGACGAGGAGCGATGGAAGCAGGGAGGAGAGAGAGGAGGAAAAAGTCGGGGGGGAGGGAGGATGGAAAATGAGGAGAGCTGCAGAGGATTTATGACCCTGTTCCCCTGGTCTCGTTACTTGCTGTAACTGGCCCCCAGAGTGGGATCGCAGGGTCTGGAGCCCAGAGCCCGGAGATCAGAGTAATGGAAAATCCACATTTATACACTGCTGCAGCCTGGCGACGTCTGTGGGGCTCAGGCACCGTCACGGGCCCACTCCCGCTTTCTTTCACTACATTTGATTACTGTGCATAAGGACACAATGGAAATGTTTCTGTCTTTCTTTTCTTTTCTTTTCTTTTCTTTTTTTTTTACGTCCATTTCCTCTGATTGCAGAAAATAAATCCGTCATGACAGAGTCTGTAAACGCAGACGTCAGGGCGGCGGCTGCCTGAGCTCGCAGAGGCGATGTGAGGCAGCGTGCCGCCAGCGGCGGGTAAATATCCTGACCATCACCGCTGTCCTCCAACAGCTCCCCACCAATGAGACTGTGGACAGTCTCTAAAACCTACAAGCTTTTAGTGGGAAATGCCCTTTATAAACATAACGCATCATGAAACACTTCACCTGGTTCCATACTCAATTTGTTCATCTCTATTTATTTTATATTTTTGGCTGAAAAAAGGATTTTTCACCATACAAAACAGACATTTTAGAGAAAACTTATTTTGTCCAGATAATAATAAGCATATTATTTAACAATGAAAGTATTTTATTTTGTTTCATTGTAACACGTATTATATGATAATTGTAACGATTTTTAATCAATGTCAATTTAAAATTGTAAAATTGTAAAATACATAAACAAAAATATCAGGAAAATAAATCTACTGGCTCTGTGTGTGTGTGTGTGTGTGTGTGCATCCAGGCTTAGACACACACACACACACGCACGCACGCACGCACACACACACACACACACACACACACACAC
>JAFBJQ010000852.1:233962-261889 GCA_016785345.1 Trinectes maculatus
TCTGTGTGTGTGTGTGTGTGTGTGTGTGTGTGTGTGTGCATCCAGGCTTAGACACATACACACACACACACACACACAGCGAAGAGCTGCTGGCACCTGCCTGTTATCTCGTCCCCTCAGACCTGCTTCTCCATTGTGCTCTGTGGGAGAGCTACAAATTGAGATCTCAAACATGAAGAGGGGGCAAATGACTTATGAGAAAAAAAAGAGAAAAGAATAAAATCCACTAATGTTTAACATGCGCAAAATTCACAGGCGTCGCATTAGAGATTAATGTACGACACTTTTGTACCTCTTTGAAGATGTTTTTAAACGCACAATAAAAAGGACTGTAACGACAGCGAATGGGAAATATTAGCCAAGCGTATTAGCAGTGTTGAATTAATATGACGGCTTTAGTCGTTATGAGTCGTTACCTTTTACCAAACATTTTTAAAAATGCATGTGATGTTTAACGTGTAGGGAGGAGGCCCAGCGGCTGCTGCAGGCCCGGTGGATGTAATCCTCTCCTGGTACGAGGAGTTTTGGAACATGTCTTTGCAGATCTCCACAGGTAATGACTCAACCTGAAAACCTTTCCAGGCCCTGTCAAAGATCTGCCGTGCCACAGTTGTTTTTCTTCCTCCTCTTCCCCCCGTACCTGCTGGATCCATCACTCTCAAAACACACAGGTGCCTTCACAACATCACGGCCCCGCGCTCCGGCGGAATTTAAAAAAAAAAAAAAAGAAAAGAAAAAAAAAAAAGAAAAAAAGTCCTCGCTGCCCGCTCAGGCTTCTGAAACTGGTGTATTACAAAAAAAATAGATATAGTGTAACTTCAATCTGCCCACATTTCTGCTTAGGCATTTATCTCCTTTCTCTCTAAATCCTGAAATTGCCTCAGAAAAAAAAAGGGGGGGGGGATATTTTCCCCCTCCTCGCGTACATTTTCACACAGTGGCGCACAACTTTCTTTCTCTCCACCCCCCCCCCTCTCTCTCTCTCCAGTGAAAATTGAAGAGGCTTTATGTCAAATGCGGCTAAAGCCAGCCTCTCCATATCAAACAACGCGGCGCGAAAATTACTGTGGTGATGATAAGGCTGCCAGATAGAGTGGGAGAGGAGAGCGAGGGGGGGGCGAGAGGCGGGGGGGGGGGCTGAAAGGAAGTGACTCTACTCAATTATACTGCAAAATTGGTATGACTGAATATTTTTCATTCAGGTGACTGATAGTATCAGTGAAACTGCAATGCAGATAAATAAAGGAGCCTTCTGTCAAGAATAAACACCATTAATCATGGAGCCAGCTCCTGCATGACCGCCTGTCGCCCTGACTTACTCCATAGAGAAAGTATTATAGGGGGGGCGGAGGGAGGGGGGGTAAGAAGAGGGGGGTGGTGGGAAACCAGTGACTGCACCGGGAAACCGAGCGGTGACCTGCAAAGTCACACACAATGGGTTTTGGACAGTCGGAGTGGAAGATGAAAAAGTGGCCTCCGCCTCTCCACCCGTGCTTCCCGCTGACAGCGGCCACATCTGGACAGAGATGATCGGACGCGATTACGAAATGATCATCAATTCCTTAAATGAAATTTATGGCTCCGCGTCGCGTTGCGATTTGGTCTAGACCGTATTCAAATGTGAACGTGCGAATGGGCCTTTACAAACAAGAGGGTTGTTAAACATACGCAGACACAGAGTCCAGCTACGCTGCCATACGCAATAAATAAATAAATAAATAAACTGAATAAGAATCAGTGAAATACATCTTGAGCTGGAAAAACTGAAATATACAATATTAGTTTTGCAGTATATCTGGTGTGTGTGTGTGTGTGTGTGTGTGTGCACGCATGTGTTGCAATGCACGGCCTGGTCCCATCTGGAGGGAGGTGTGGAGATAAGACCCTGGTCTTTATGCTAAGCATCGAGCCTCTTCTTTATGCCGAGCCCGGGCGCTTTGACAACAGTTTATGTAAATAACAAAACAACAGTGAACTCATCTTAAAAAGAGGTGGGGGGGTGGGGGGGGGCACTTTTCCTCTCAGTGTTCCGGAGTGGGAAGGTGTGACAGACATTTGGGTTTAATGGCCCTTTAGATTAAATATTTCAACGGCTCACACGGCCTGTGAAGTCAGTTAACTCCTTCCTGGTTCACGGTGACATCATCATGCTGTGTGGAGTTCTCCCCTGGTACGTCCAGAACCCCCGCCCCCCCACCCCCCCCGCTTCAGACCCGCAGCTGAACAAACACTCTCCTGAATGAGACGTACAGTACAAACGCACAGGCTGGGAACACGGTAACACAACCACCTCCACAGTGACCGAAAACACAACCCGCGACTTTTCCTCGCCGAAAAGTTTGGTCTCAAATGTGGAATTCTGCGTCTGCTCCCTGTTTGTCTGAGATGCTTCAACAAATTTGGGAAAAATTTATTTTGGAAATATCTTGTATTATAATTGGCGGAAAGATAAAACTTTATAAACTCTTAATAAACTCTTAATAAATTGACTCTGGCGTTTCGGCTGATTCTTTTCTAAATCCACGTATGGTAACTGCGCAAATGGCTGCGAGTCAATTGCTTATCCCATAAGAATGTCTTGTTGTTTTTGTGGCCCCATTCACAGCACGAGGGCCCCGGGACTCCAGAGTAAACTCCGACGCTGATAATTGACTTGTGACGAATACCTCTGTTTGTTCTGGGCCGTCTCCCGGTGACCGACAGCCGGCGCCGAGCCACATGAGAGGGCTGTTTTGTTTTGCTGTGTACTGTGGTCAGGCAATAAAAAGCTGGAATTAAAAGAAGCTGGCTCTTCTCTTGGCCCCCAACGCCCCCCCGCCCCCCAAACTCCCATTAAGCCAGTCCGACACAAAGGGGGTGACATAAAGGACCAGAGCTCCCATGGAGAGCCCGCTCTTCACCAATCAATGTGTTTATTTAAGCAGGAAGCATCTTCTCCTGCGCAGGAAGAGCTTTCTCTCAGTTTGGTGATGCAGCTGGTTTTCGAGACGTGCAGAGGAAAACCACTGGCGTCAGGACAGAAGGAAACCTCTGATCCTGGACCAGCGCGCTCTTGGAACTGGTTTTGGTTTCAGCTCAAAATGAGGTTTGAAACTCTCGAAAAAAAAGTGCCGCTCCATCATGTGAATAAGCAAGTTTTTCCCCCACCCCCGACCCCCCTCCGCTGACCCTGAGGCTTTAATATTGAATGGCACATTGGTACCTTCCCCACAAGAATTCATAAACTAAACGATTAGCCTCTGTCTGTAATTGCGCTCTGCGTTGCCTAACAGTGGAGGTGAGGTAAAGAGGGGGAAAAAAAAACAAAGGACAGTTAATTTGTGATTTCCTCTGCTCATTTGAAGGCAAATTAAGTGTCAAGCAGCTAATACAGAGCATATTTCATTTTATGAGCTTTTAATTTAATTCCACCGCCTCATATCGCCGGAGCCTCTCAGCTCACGCCCGCTCCTCGTCTGAAAACAGGGGCCATAAATAAACATGTTTCAATTAGGGCCTTCACAGTAATAGGATATGATTCTGCTCATTTGCCATGCAGAGATGGCGGATGTGTCATTGTGGCGCGGAGGAAACGGGCTGCTGGGCGCTCGTGGTGTGTTTTTTCTCCGGCCACAGATGCCCGGTGGTGACTGGCTTGTGTGCGTGGCGGGGGGAAGCTGGCTGGATTGATGGAACCGCCGCGGGGCCAACCCAACTGTAATTACAGGCCGTAATGAGAGGCTGCATGGGGAAGTACTGCAATAATAGTCCCTGTGTACTTAGGCGTATCTTTGAGAGAGCTAATAACAATTAATTCTGTTCGCGGAGGAAAACTTGTCTTAAAACAATTCAATATTTCTCCATAAGCCTGCTCCTGTCCTCCATTTCCCTGGAGCGACAGCTCCTGGGCGCTGACTGGGCCCGGCTACAGGCGGCGTGGCCCAGCAGAACGCATCGCTCTTCGCACACGTCGCTTTTTGAGGCTGCGCAGCTCTGCGGTCGTAAAAAAGTTTGACCGCGGCTAAAACTTAGCACAAATATGACCTTGCGAGCGCAATAACCTCCAATTTGCCGTCAGGTGGTTGGACCCAGCTGCTACACCACTTCTGATGATGAGTGCTTCTTCCCACCGGAGAATTCTCTGGTGCTTTTTTTTAATCACGCAGGCAATAAGACGGCTTCCCAACGCAAAGACTCAAAAGTAGTTGAGATTTCTACATGGAACCCGCGTGCACGACAGTGAGTCCACAGACTTGATTTAAATCTCCTGGCTGCTTAACAGCTGGCCTATAATCATGACAAATAGTTTCCCTCAGCGTAACGTGTCATATTAAGCAGCTCTATGCTTAATGGTTTGGATAAATAGGCCTTTAGTAGCAATGGCGGCGCGCGGCCATGTCTCCAATGACAGCAAACCAAGCGTACAGATAACTCCTGTCCGCGCAGACAGAGTGGGGACACTTTGCATAACTTCTCCCCCTCAATCCGATTCTCTCACTCCCCTCCCCCTCTCCCTCCCCCCCACCTAACCTGAGCACCCCATTGTGCAAAAGCAATCCTGACGGATAACAAGCCAGCCTGTTTGTTCCAGCCTGTGTCGCCGCGGCGTGTTCGCCCCATTATCTCCGCATAAGCTAAATGCTAAATTATATTTGCCATTTTGTTTGCGGTGACACCGGGCATCAATCACCTCCCTTTTTATTTCCTCAGCACCCCCACCCCCCACCCATCCCTCTTCTTCTGTGCTGCAGCCCCTGAGCAGGAGACGAAGGGGTTGAGAGGTGGGGTGGGCCAGAGGTGGGAAGGCGGAGGAGGGGGGGAGACATAAAAAATTCATTACGCTTAGTGGCACATCAGCAAGGGAGAGATATGACTCCTGAGGAGAGGAAGGGGGGAGTTGATAATGATGAAGAATATCAAACATAATGCGGCCCAAGTAGCTGCCCCATCCAATTTGTCCTCGTCGCGTGGTGATCGCTTCCTTCCCGTCTGCGGGCAGGAAACAAGCACCGCAAGGACGATGAAGCATGTCCTCGTGGTGCTCGCTGTTCAGCGGCGAGGAATACAAATGACGGCGAGAGCGTAAGAGACAGAAAGAGTGAGCGGGGGCGCGTTAGAGTAGGGTTAGGATAATAAAAAAAAAGGGGGGGGCCATGTTGGTGAGAAAGTTCCTCAAAGTTCTCCGATACTGATACTCTGACCAGTCAGCAATACTCAAGGGAAAATATACTATAATAAGATCACGCTGCTATAAATACCTCCTACGCCACAACGGTATGACGCAACGTTTTTACCACATTCACATGTGATAGTCTGCGCACGCGTTTGCCTGGATGCTGCAGGATGGATCGTCGTACACAGTCGCCGTGTCAGGAGTCGACGTGTGTCTGTCAGAGATGGGCGGATGTCAGCAGAGGCGCCGTTGCCTCACTCTCCTGACAGGGCTTGATCACTGCTCTTATGAGAACCCAGCGCTCCCAGGCTCCCCTCGCGCCGCTCTCGTCTCCATGTGTCTCTGACACATGTTCATTTGTGTGCGTCTCTGACACGCGGATCATGTTGCATCGCGGCATCGGGGGCCGCGGCCTTTGATACTTAAAAGGAGAGAGAGGCGGATGCTCCACGCCCACAGGCGGAAGGAAGTTCAGGGGCTCGATTTGTATCGCTTTTAATAACCGCAATGGGAGCTCGCCGTCGGCACGCGTGATGCAGGTGAATCAAAATGTTGAGGGACGATGGGCAATATTTCTCTAGTGCGAATGTGTGGGTGTGTGAAACCAGTGTGAGGGACTTACACGTGGATAGGGGGCACGGGGGAGGGCTCGTAGATGTACCGTCCCTGGGCATGTCTGTCGTCGATCGGCACCGGAGGGTGGAAGGTGGGGAAGAACTGCGGTGCTGCTGAACAGGAAGAGAAAGAGAAAAGACACATCAAACATGACTCACTTTTTTTTTCTTTCTTTTTTTTTTTTTTTACACATTGTGAAAGTAACTCGTTCACGACTGCCATGTGAATTCATTCCAGCCTCATCTAATCTAAACAGCAGCTATAATGAAAGGCAGTGGTTGATGGCTATCTTTCAGCCGACACACCCAGATTAGACCTCATTAAATGAAGTGAGAGTGGCGCGGCTCCGGAACGCTCCAGTCCAGGAAGTCTTTGGAAAAGTCTCAAGGCTGACAGAACTCAAAATAAACAGCAATAAATAAACCGTACCAAAAAAAGGCAGCCAAATGGCACAGTTCTCACCGTACCCAGCAGAATGTGGCTTTGTACAAAGGATAATATTTAAGTCCAACCACTGAAACGCACAAAATGAGAACAAAAACATCCTTTTCCGTTTCAGTGTTTTGTCACTGCTACCAGAGAGACTCAAGACGCTTCTTCTCCCACCCCCCAGACAAAACATTAAAAACATTTGCATAATACGAGCTTTCAAGCCGTTCTCTATTTTTACCCCGAAAACTGAAACAGCTGTGCCGCATTTCATGTGTACTCACCCATCTTCTAACCTTAACTGCACTCTGGCGCGTAATCTTAAAAACTACAGCTGGAATTCTTGTGTTTCAGCCGTGCATCCATTGTTGGACAAGCTGCAACACGCAAAGCATGAGGGGGATTTTTTTTTTCTCCCCTGCCGCCTACCTGAGGGTCGGGTTGTCGAACCCGAAGCGTCCTCAGACAGGCACAAACAACAAGTGGCTGTTGCACGCGAGGCAACTCTTTCAGGTCTACAGACGGACGAGTTAATCACGTCTTCATTCACGTGCTGTCTTAACAAATCTCCCTGCCAGAACAGACGTCACTTTATTGCCTGTTGCTGAGGCCACTGCCAAGTGCCGAATCGACGCCCTCAGGCGAAGCATGTGTCGGTGTCTGCATACCTTCACACAACGAGCCTCTGAGCCTGCTAGCTATGTGTTTTTGCTTGTAAACATTTGTTGGCCTGTGCCAAGAGGGCAGATGGCCAAACGGCGGGGTGTCCGACAGCTTTTACGTGTGCTGGTCCAGGCCAAACGCAGCTGCATCACTGGGTAACACAGCAGGTGCTGATCCCCGGCGACACTCAGGTCTGTTTACCTCATCACTCATGCTTTCATTGGGGGGGGGTGAACGTTGCCCGCTTGGACCAACACGGCTTTAATTTGGAAGGGGTCCGTTTGGTTCTGTTGGAATCCTGCAGCGTACCAATCACAGGCCCACAGTGAAAACTGTGTAGGCTTGGATTTCTACCCTTTGGAGGGTTCAGGAAACCGTCTCTAGAGCTTCGGGCAAAATTACACAGTTGTTTTCACAGTCTGTCGAGCTCCACCGCGGGTAGTAAATCGACTTTGACATGTTAAATTGGTGGATTGCCCTTTAAAACCTAAAATAGTGGTGCCATATGACGTAGAACAGGACAGCCACCGCTATTGTTTTTGTGTCGAGCTTCACATCTGGAGCTAAAGAGGCAGACATTCCTTTGACCGTTAATGGCTTATGTTTCTTATTTTATTTTTGACAGAGAAGCTGTTACGTGGAGAATTTAGTGGAATAGTATGCAAAATCTCTTCAGTGTAAATTCAAGCCTCCTGGTTTTAATGGCGCGTTACTGAGGGGGGGAAAAAAGCAAACTTCAAGACAAACTTCCAGAAACCATTCGAGGGTTTTTTTATCTTCGCTGTTTTCACAAAAGCAGAGATAAGTAGTAAAAGCCTCCTCCGTACAGCTCTGGCAAATATCTGACCACTCCATCTCTGTCTGTTTAATAGTTTCCTCCTGATGACTCAGTTTTGGCTTGGCTCACCTCAGCTGATTCCAGAGCTGTTGAGGGAAGGAGGGATGAGGAGATGCCGGGTTGGAGAGATTGTCTGGTGTTAGACAAGGTCAGAGTTTGCTTTGTTTACTCTGCACAGCTCCACTCCCGGGCTGTCGGCCCTCGCCTGTCAGACTCGGAAATAAACCTTCAGCTTTATGTACCGTCTTCCATCTTGACGGGAGTAGAGGCTTCATGTTGTTGTTGTTGCTGATCCCTGCCCACACTGCAGGAACTTCACACTGACCTCTGTCCTGTTCGGCAATGTGGGACGACTATCGAGATTACAAACTGTGAAATCATTCTAAAAGACTCCACCCATTCATTCCCACATCCGCCACTCCTTATTGAATTACCCAGATCCCCCCCTATGTTTATGTCTCTGGAGCTCCTCGCTCAGCACAGGCCTGTGCCTAGACTGGACCCTTTTTTTTTTCCCTTCCTCCTTCATCACTCTTTCCCTCCCCCCCTCCCGCTGTGGCCCACGACTTTGCCGCACGGCAAACAGTTCCTCCGAGGTTTATTTAAATCGAACTCAGAAGTTTACTTTACCATGGCCCTATCTAAATAGAGCCTGCCACCTCTTTTACGCCAGCGCAGCTCTCCATTAGCAAGGCAAACAGCCCCCGTGTCACTGGAGGGAATGTATACAGTCGCAAAGAACAGAGGGCGAACGAGAGAGGGGGAGCGAGACTCCATCCTGCCATCCATCTCCAGCGTTTCCTGTAGGGACTCCTTACTGTTTACTGCGGGACTAAATTGCCCCTGCTCTTCTGGATATTCGGGGGTATTCTCGTCTACTAATACAGAATACAGCTGGAGGGCACAGAGGAAGCCAACAAACGCGTCACAGTTTGTACCTCAGGACACTAGCCGCACACCACAGCAGCTCCGTCATTCCTAAGGCAGGTGTAACCGCTTTGTCCGCGGTGTGCATGATCAAGAAATATCATCAGGAACCCAGGATAGTTTTTGGAGAGCTTTTTTTCGACACACATCTTTTGAAATGCATTTCTCATGGCTGTGCAGAAGGCAAACACTTTAATGACCCCAGTGCAACTTCTGAGAGCAGCGTTATTAATTTCAGGTTTAAACGTTTCCCATTTTGATTCTTTCAGGAGAAGGGATGGAAGTCATTAAGACGTGATTACAAATGGGTCTTTAATGAAAGGGCAATTAGAGACAAACTTTGACCAGCCTCATTAAAACTAATTCTGTACAAACACACCGTACTTAGGACCAAAAGCCAGCGTCTCCTTCATTAAAGAGAGGATGGTAATTGCCTTGTCCTTTATTGGACACTGGAATAATTTTCAAAAGAAGGGGGAGGACAAGGGATAGGGATAAAGCCTAAAGCATATAATTTGCAATATCCTTATTGGTTAATCTCTTTTCATAATAGGAGTGTTTCTACAAAAGGATCCACACTGTGCTTGGGAACACGTGTGATGTGATACTTGGGGAGAATTCGGGCTGTCACTCACAATTCCGATTTGGGCTTTGATAAGGCACACAATTCCTCTCCTTTCTCTTTTGTTGTCAACTCAGCATTGTGCGTTTATTGTCTTGACGGCTAAACCTGCGCTCCTCCTCCTCTTCCTCCGCCGCCGCGGTGAGGGTTCACCGACTCTAACAGGGTGTCACCGCCGGTCGAGGACGAAACACTCTTCCATAAACACCGCGGTTCTCCTCGACGCGCTACTGCGAGAGCACAAAGAGCCAGTGACAGATTGTCATAAGCGACTAAGGCGGAGTGAGAAAAGGCCTGCTCCAGAGGTTTGTGAATTGCTAATGTGGAACATATGAAGCCTGTGCCGGGGCTGTGACTGCCAGATTTCATTATGCCACCTCTCTCCCCTCTTATGATCTCACTGCTCGGGCACGCGACTCGTTTCGCTGCGAAGCCCACAGTTCACGACAATATTTCTCCAACAACTTTGCGAACTGTGTGAAAGATGCTCGAGACTTTGTCGGTTTGCATATTTGCAAACGCACGTGGGTGCAACACTGACTCTTCTTCACGAAGTGAAAATGAGTTACGTAATTCAGCGTCTAATATCTGCAGAAACGCATGACTGTAAGTATTCCGAGTGTGACTTGGTGTGTTTCACACATTATCTGGTTGGCAGGAGATGGAGCCCCCCCCCCCCTGATCAATCCTTTCACACCCGCGCTCTCATCACGTCTGCTTACACTGGGACCTCAAGCTGTTTGGACATGTAAAGTGTCACCACCGGTCGAGGACGAAACACTCTTCCATAAACACCGCGGTTCTCCTCGCCGCGCTACTGCGAGAGCACAAAGAGCCAGTGACAGATTGTCATAAGCGACTAAGGCGGAGTGAGAAAAGGGCTGCTGGGGCCTGCTCCAGAGGTTTGTGAATTGCTAATGTGGAACATATGAAGCCTGTGCCGGGGCTGTGACTGCCAGATTTCATTATGCCACCTCTCTCCCCTCTCATGATCTCACTGCTCGGGCACGCGACTCGTTTCGCTGCGAAGCCCACAGTTCACGACAATATTTCTCAAACAACTTTGCGAACTGTGTGAAAGATGCTCGAGACTTTGTCGGTTTGCATGTTTGCAAACGCACGTGGGTGCAACACTGACTCTTCTTCACGAAGTGAAAATGAGTTACGTAATTCAGCGTCTAATATCTGCAGAAACGCATGACTGTAAGTATTCCGAGTGTGACTTGGTGTGTTTCACACATTATCTGGTTGGCAGGAGATGGAGCCCCCCCCCCCCTGATCAATCCTTTCACACCCGCGCTCTCATCACGTCTGCTTACACTGGGACCTCAAGCTGTTTGGACATGTAAATAACACTTTGGGAGACTGTTTAGCTAAGCTCAATGGGAGTTGCTGTTGACTTTTGGAACGCTTTGCTTAATTACAGGTCCCAGATTGTTTCAGGTCTAATGGCCTAATTACCGCTGCATAAATTAGTCTAATGCTCTTTGCTGTGCAAAGCTTTCCCTACTGTATGCGATGTTTGGGCACCGGAGCTGCGAAAGATAAAAACAGGTCTTTATTCAAAGAGCAACAACCAAAAAAAAAGGAGATGAAAGTGAGCGGAGAGGTTAAATAACAGAAGAATGTGAAGTGTTTGCTTGCTAATCTCTCTGCCATTTGTCATGTACGTATCCCACTCTGCTATTCCTCAGTAAATCAATAGACTTTTTTTTAATCTCTTTGCTGTTTTTGTTGCTTTCGCCGGCTCTCGTGCTCAATTTCTCTCAAACCCTTAAACACAGAAAGTTCTTCTGTGAGTAAAAGTAATTAACACAGTGGGGGGAGGGGGGGGGAACAGGAGAGAAAGCCAGTGGTTAAAAAAAAGAAACGTCCGCTATGTACGATAACAGGCTTTCTGTTCCAGTATACATTCCATTGCCACTCGCTGTCAGAAGTAATTTGTTTGTCTAGACTGAACAAGTTGGTCAATGCCCATCCTTTCTCTTCATGGTTCTACACGTCTATGCATATTTGCACTGGGATTTAATGCTCCTACAGGTTATCTGTTACGTGCAGGATCATTTCTCCAGGCTGTGCGCCAAACTTTATCTCAGAGTTTGAATCTTTACAAACGAGGATACCATGTGAAATATGTATCCATTTTTCTAACAACCAGATGTCAGGAATGTCAGAATTATGTAGTCTGTGCTTCAAGTAGCATGTGGTTACCTCGCCTACCCCCCTCCCTTTTCCATAAGTCACAAAAATATCCTGATAGAACGCTTGCGTTTCCAAGACCTTCATCGAGCCAAGTCAACGTTAACGAATCAGGGTGCACGCACACAACTTTTCCAAGGGAGCCCACCCCCCAGCCATTCCCGGTTTTTCTTCCCTCCTTTCCTCCCGGTGTCCCAGTGTGGCTCAGGGAGTCGGGGTTATTTCACAGGGCCTCTGTGGAGCACCAATCTATCTCCCACGTTTGGTGCATTTCTCCAGATTGGGATAAGCCGGGGAGCAGAACAAAGCGTTGTGCGCTGGCCCTCTCCCCTCACTGCACCCCCCCCCCACTCAGCCGGGGAGAGATTTACACAGCCGTTTAGTAACCGAAACACTGCGCTACACCTCTCTCCTCTCCTCCGTCTCCTCCTCTCCAAACAGTGCTACCTCTCCGAGAGAAGGGGGTTCAGGTTAACTCACCAGGACTTTTTCTGTGTGATATATTCTACCAAACACAAAGCCGCTCTAGGGTCTGATCCTTTTTTTAGAAATTGGGGTCACTGAAGAAATGAGAAGCTGGATTGTGTCAACAGTACATTTTTGAAGTAGTCCTTTAAATACCTGCATTGTAGAAACTGTATGATATACTGCAGAAGATATGAGCCAAGGTCATAAACGTGACAGTGCTCATGATTACCCAGCGGCGCAGCTCCTCCCTGGGCCTCTGTAGACTGCATGTGGCTGTGTGGTTGTCGACTGCGAGGTTAATACATCTGCATTATAACAACAGAGGCTGGACACTGTTTGGGGAACCTAGACTTAGCTTTTCAATTTTGAAACGTGCTGGGGGGGCACTGACCAAAAAGGCATTTTAATACGACTCTGTTTACGGCAACACGTTTCCTGGAAGCCATTGTTCTCAGTTCACGTCTGTGTACTATGAATGTCAAATTACAGGGACGTAAATCCTGAATGAGAGAGGCAATCCATCACAGAGCGTATCCCGTCAGCCTGATTTATTTAATTATTTATTTTGGTCAAAATTATATACCATCACATGGCGATGTGGTTAACAGAGGGCCGGTTTTTCCTTTGTGGCGCATTCAAGGACATACCGAAAGCAACTTAGTGAGGAATTGCAAAAAAAAGGAAGCATGAACTCCCCTTTGCAAAAAGAGCAGCTTATTGTCGTTATAATAAACCAACACTGGAATCTTAATATTTAGAAAATCGCTTATAAAACGTTGAGCTCATTTTTGGCCAAAAAAGATGTTCTGGATACGAGTGTTGCAGGATGAAACTCATATGGTGTTAGAATTAGTGGCAACGAGTGACGGCACAGATAGTGGGAAACCAATCGAGACACATTGTATCCTTTGGAAAGTGGTAATGCATCCAGGATTTTAAAATTTTATACCTTTTTTTTAAAACCCTTAAAATGCCTTCAATAAAAATACTTGACAATTAAATGGTATTTCTCTCTGTGTAGATTTTTATTCTTCTGTTGTTTTTTTCTTCCTGAAACTATACAGATGTTACATTAAATCCGGTCAGGACTCCGGTCAGGACTCCTCCCTTAACGGAGGAAATTCTGTGTCACAGAGCAAAGACAAAGCCCAGTGTCAGCAATCAGACAAAAGACTGTTGGGATCTGCAGGGACAGACAGGTTGACGCTTCAGGACCAATTATGTCTTATGAGTTCAGCAACATCTGGAATTGACAGATTCTTTGTACTCTTCGTTGCTGTAACCTTACCCTCTCTTTCAACCTCTCTCACACTCTTGCATCGTCCTCCTAATTCTTACAATTAATCCCACTCTCAGTTTATCTCCTTGCCTCTCTCATTATTCAAAGCGCATCCTTCCGATCGCTCCCCTTTCCCTCCTTCACAACATCCCAAAACAAGTTGTAATCCGTTTACTGCACCCCTGTCAACAGTTTCCACCCAAATAATCCAAAAGGACTTACAACCGGGCCTAGGTACCGTCAGGGGACCGGGAGGAAAGAAGGGACAGAATGCACAGGGGACAGGAAGTGAGCGCCATGGAAAACAAGGAAAGAGGGAAGCAGGGGAACAAGGGGAGCAGAGCAGACAGGGAACAGACGGACGGGAACTTGTGTCACAGTGATTTGAGTCTTTGTCACACAGGTGGCGCCCAGGGGTTCCCTCAGCCTGGGCAGAGAGACAAACTGGGGCCCATGTAAACCTTAAAGAGGATTAACCCTGCCGGAGCGCTTTAATGAGACCTGAAAGTGCCAGGCACCGGAGCGCCCCACTGATTGAGCCGAGCTCGAGGAGGCTCCCAACGGTCCAGCAGCCCAATGGCCCAGCAGCGCTGCTGCAGCCCTGTGGCCTTCAGCTGCCCGCTCACACTGAGCCACATCAAAGCGGCCTGGCTCGGAGAACCAGGGGATACGGGAAGACAAGAGGGGGAGAGGGGGGGTGAGCATAAGGGAGTGGATAGTGTGAGTGAAGAGGTGGGAGGAGGAGGCGAAGGGAGAGGACGGCGCCTGGATGGAGGAATCCCTTATCTCCTCCTGGGAGGATGCTGCTCTGTGGTGCGAGATTGTCTGGAGCTGCCACCTGTCCCAAGCATCTTTGAAGGCAACACTAAAGCCTGTGATGGGCCTGACCTCCTCGAGATCCCATTCTTTTATGTCTCTCTTCATTTTCTGCTTTGTTACGCCCTCCTCCACTCTCTCTGGCTCTCTTACCACTCTTGTCTCACTTACACCCTCAGACTCAGCGCTGACTCCTCACCCGTCTCTCCACATCTATCTTCCATTTCAGCAGGGCTACCAACATTTTAATTACAGCGTGTTCATCAGCCTCCTCTCCGTGTAGAACAATAGCTACTTGCTACCCTCCAGAGACAAGAGCAAGATAGGGGTTGTTGGCTGAAGGGATACGGGCGCTTATCTGAGCCACTATGTGTGAGGAATGCAGGCAACGAGAACTGGATACACAACGAAATGCAGGACACAACTCAGATTCCCCCGCAGCACACAGAGGTGATTATCCTATTGGAGACTATCGGGTAACTTGAGGAGAGAAAAATCTTAGCTTTAACCAGCTTGCTGAGGCGAGGCCCTCGTGAGCGTTCGTGTTTTCAAAGCGTTGCACTCGGCGTTATTGTTGACGGTGGCGTTTCCGCTTGTGGATGGACAACGTCCAGCAAAATCTTCATATTAAGCCTCCGCGAGAACATTTAAATGCTATTGTTCCTACTTGCATCTGTGACTCGACTGTTTAACCAGTCTTATATGAAAAGAAGTAAAACGCGCTCGACAGATGTTGCTACGACGATACCAAGAAACGCCGGGTATTCTTCATTGAACATCTTAAGTTCTCTCTCTTAATTCCTCTTCACATTTAATCTCGCCATTGTTTAAAAAAGAACTGCCATTATTGTGAAATGTTTCGTTCGCATGCATCAGCAGTGTTGTGGGAGCACCACACGACCTTAAGATGGTATGAAAGTGCATTTTCAAAACACTTCAGACTCTGCCTAACGCCCTTGTATCATCAAGCGCAACAAAAGGACGCATGCATGTGAGACTATGGCCTATCGTACAGCATGAGATGCCTCTAATAAGCTGTATAAAAGGGGATCATCTGATTATCCCTGGTGTGCTGGTCCAGGGGGCCGCAGCCGAGCACAGGCCCATGTTGTTCTTTCTTGATGAAAGCGGGTGGATGGAAGGAATCCCTCTCCATTGCCTGCAGTGTGCCCCAGGCTTCTCTGTGCCGGCACATCGCTGGGGGACTACGCCACGCCACCGCGCTCAAAAAGCCAATATTGAAACAATCACAAAGACAAACACTTGCCCATGAAACGGGCACATGGCGTCTCACCCCAGGCTCTCCACTGTTACGCTCCGTGGTACTTTGGGGGAAGGATGTTTGAACCTGTTTCCCAGTCAGTGCTCGTCACGTTTAAACCAACCAGGGGCCAGAAAGTTTGTTCTTTTAGCGCAGCTTCAGAGGAGCACTTTGTTTTTCTGCACAGGTTTATTCCTCCTGAACAGAGCACACACTTCATAAAAGCGTCTTCCCTCTTGCCGTCTTTGCAACTCGTACTCTTTCAAGACATCTGGAGAAAAGGTCTATATGGACTGAATGACCAACCACTGTAATTAACTGTAGCGTGTCCAGGGCCATTATTGTGCAGATCACGTTCGGTTTGGTGACAGCTGGCTCTTTCAGTTCAGTGGTCAGCTGCATTTTGATATTGAGGCAGACAGAGTGACGCCGGGGCAGAGGCTGGTGCGCTACGGCCCAGTAGACCTTAGATCAGCTGGCCACAGCAGTTTAGAGTTTAACCCATACGACTGGACACCCACCACCTCAAAAACACCAGCCAACCCCAGAGAAGGTTTAATGCTCTCCCAGAACACAGGGTCAGCACGATCCATGAAGCCGTCACCTTTGTCCAGGCTCAGAGAGAAGGGATAGTGTGAACCGTGTGAAAGAATTCTTCAGCCAAGAGATCCATACATTTACTGCCTCCAGCTCAGCCAGCTCGGTTTCTGAGATCAGTCAAGGACAGCACGGCTTTAGTGTGGGGATTACGCCCTGACAGCCAGAACTGGGCTGGATGTTTTTTTTAAAGAAGTTAACCCAAAGACAATGGACCTGATAGGTGGACATGAGTGTCGGGGTTACTCCTAACACTGATCAACTGTACCACTGATGGTCACAGTCACAAAACTTGTACCACAAAATTGTCTCCAAAGATACTTCAAAAAGAGGAGGAGCCCCTCTGAGGGAGCAGAGATGCTTCGACAGCACAACCACTGACCGGCTAATCAGAATATGAAGTAAACAAATATTGTGCGTCCTATTCACATTTCTATACAATTATCATCTTTAAAATCCTCATTAATCCTCACCCCGGTCTTTTCTTCTTATCGCGCAGCAAAGCCCCATGTATTAGTGTTGTGGTAAGAAGGATATGGACTCTTATCCAGTGTTTGCCCAAGACAAACGGCTAAGACTCCGGCAACACTACGATTAGCTAATGGTGACAATGGGGCAGTGTTTCCTTAGCGTCTCCTCTTTTCTGCACTGAAGTGGGTGTAAAAACCAGAGTAAACATGGTCTTAGTCCGTGGACGTCTGAGAAGTGGGAGACCACAGCTCTGGAAGAATAGCGGAGATTTACCCGGAGCACAGACCCCCGAAGATAAACCCCTCCTGCTCTCTCCTTGTTGTTCGTCTCCCACGCTTCCCGGCGCCCCGCTGCCATTTTGAAAACCCAGCGGCCAGGTGTGGGGAGGCTGCAGGTGCCATCGCATTTAGGCCCATTAAGCACTGACACACACCGGCACAAAGAGTAATCGGATTTACCTGGCTGTCTGCTGCATGGCGTGGTGCACTGTGCAAGCACAGCACAAAGGCTCCGGGCCCCCACTCCATCACTAACACACACATGCACACACCTGGGATGAATTTAGGAGGTGACAAAGCCCTCATAGAGAGGGACTGCCGCTGGTGGAGTAACGGCTGTGGGTGTGTGAATAAAACGTATGTATGGCACCAGAAAGCCGAGCAGGAGTCGGTAGCTTTTTACACCTCGTGGCGTGGGGGTGGCGAGAGACACTACAGGCTTCTGGTTCAAAGCAGCTGAGGGAGGGAGAGGAAGCGGAGGTTTTAGGGGAACCCTTTCCTTCTGCTGACCTTCAGACCGCTGGAGCTCATGGGGATTGAGCTCCAGTACTGGGTTCAATCAGACAAAATGGGGCCGACGCCTTCAGGGACACGCCATGTCCTCAACACCTGGGGCCAGGAGGAGGTGTTTTACTCGGCAACGCTCTCATCTCAGATCACAGGTCTTCCGGAGCAGGATCAGAGGGTTGACAGAGAAGATCAATGAAAAACAGGAGTCATCCAGATTTGTAACGTTTGTTATTTTGGCCTTGACCAGTTTATTTCTCTTGATGTCACTGGTATCCAATCAGGTTGTAACATCACCTTGATGACATAATTGTGATAGTGTTTTTTTTTTATTATGGAACCGATTGTTTACGACAAAAATATTCAATTCACACTGATATTTAAAAACGCAAAAATGCCAAATCCTTGTTTTTCAAAAATTTTGCAAATATTTGGTATATTTGCTTAAAATTAACTCCATAAAAACAATATTTAAATGCTAATAATTTGTTAGCTTTTGATTGACTCATGGTTTCCGACGTGAAAGACTTTTATATTTAGGAGGAAAACCATCTACATCCATCGTCACCACGCGCTGCTCTCCTCCTCCACCTCGCATTACCGAAGCCTTCAAACCTCTTGAGTCCCACTGCACAGTGAAAGCCTCTTGAAGCTCCACGGCCCCTTTGACTCCTCCTGCTGCTTCTGAACTCTCCATTTCAGACTGTGACTTTTCCACATGACCCCAAGCCTCACAGTGACCCCCCCCCCCCCCCCCCCCCCCCCCCCCCCCCCCCCCCCCCCCCCCCCCCCCCCCCCCCCCCACCCTTCCAGCCCACAGGCTTCAGTGGTCTGGAACCACACACATACATAAAATGAGAGGTGGCAGTGTTGCTGAGTTAGGTCAGGATGTAATGGGCAGTAATGCTCTGCCCCTGAGCGTCCTGTCCACAGCACCATCGCCTGCTTTTAAGTAACCTTTCCCTTAAAGAGGCACCTTGGTGACTCCCAGGCACCCGAGCACGGGGGAGCAGGACCTAATGAAGTGGCTGAATGAATAGTTACAGTATACGGTTGGGGTTCAGTGGACTTTTCATTACAGGCACTAGATTAAAATCACTCTGTCCCACTCCGTCTGTCCCAATTCAGAGCCAATTGAACCGAACTAAACAAGCCATCACATCAAATCCAGGCTACATCCTGGCCACGGTGGCCGATGAATTAACCTCCCAATCAGCTTCTTACGCCCCGATCATCTATCTCCTGTTCTGTCTTTGCTCATACACAAACCTTTGCTTTTATCTAACTATGACTGTCTATCTCACCCCCACCCCCCCACACCACCCAAATTATCTTTGCTATCTCACTTTGCCCACAGCTCTCCCTGCACCTCAATCTCCCAAGCTTCATCTCCATTATTCTCTCTCGTTCTCTCACAGAGAGAGAGAGAGAGAGAGAGAGAGAGAGAGAGAGAGAGAGAGGCAGAGTAAGGTGAGGTTTGACTCGGCGCTGCTTTGGGGCTTTGAAGTGTGTGTTGATGAGAGAAAGGCGAGTACTGTGCTCAGACAGGCCCCTAATGAGGGAATTAAGAAGCTACACTAGCCGTTCCCCATACTAACTTCCCCAGCACAAAACAAGACGTGTGTGTGTGTGTGTGTGTGTGTGTGTGTGTGTGTATGTGCGTGTGTGTGTGTGTGTGTGCGAGCACAAAGGAAAGGCTAATCTTTCAGACTTAATCAAGCGTCTTGCAGTCCTGCCTCTCACCTACAGTGAAGACACTGCTCTGGTGTTTGTGGTGCTACAGCCATGTTCTTGAGTTGTGCAATTTTTCTTCCACAAAAAGTTGTTCACTTTAAAAAAAAAAAAAAAAAGAAAAACAATTCTCCGATGTTGAACTTACCATAGTGTGAGTCCAGGTAGCCGTTTCGTGGGTCCATCGCGATCAGAGTACCTCGGTATGGCAGGGCGTGATCGGCTAGGTGGGGCAGGGAACTGTGCAGCTCCTTCTTGAGCAGGGAGGGGCGCTCTTCTGTGGAGGTGGAGGGCTCCTCGTTGGCCGGGGCCTGGGAGCTAATGGCATTACGTCTCTCGCGGTGATATGGAGCACCAGAACTCTCGTCCTCTGTGGACAGACACAAACAGAGGAGAACACGCATTTGATGTTAAACCGTTGGAGAGGCTACAAGTTTATTATGACATCAGAAGAAAAGTCCAGAGTGGGACACACACACACACACACACACACACACACACACACGAACTCTGAACACCCATATAGATGTAAACCTGAAACCTCAGACATAAATCTGCCATCAGGCCAAATGCAGGAGCTCAGAGACAGACGGTGTGCGAGTAAACCGAAACCATTGACGAAAGAATCCCAACCTCTTCATTTCGAACAGTTGAGGCGTCGCTTCCCAAAAGCGTGTTGTTAAATTCAGCTCGGCCTGTTCTTCTTTTTCTTTTTCTTTTTTTTTGTTAATAAAGAAACGGATTCCCCTGGAGGAGGAAACACAGGCTCAGCGCCTGCATACCAAACCGCACATTAACCAGCTTCATGGGTTGTATCAACCCTGCCCTCATTCTCTCACTGTTCTCAAACTTAATCTTCCTCTTTCTCCGGCTCTGTCTGAGGGTGAAATCAGGCGGAGTGGGGTCTCGGGAGAAAGCTCAATGGCATGCCGGGGAGAGGGGGATAAATAAGGAGCTGAGTTCAAGGCCTGAACCGCATCAGAAAGACGTGACCCATGACCTTTGGCCTGACCTTTGAACCAACATGTATAAAGGTTAGTGAGTATCTTGACCTGCTGTGGGACTTCTCTGTATTCGGATATGTTACAGACTGAACATTTTTGACTTAACTGGCACTTGAGCTGAGGTTTGTTTTGGTGAATTTCAAAATTTAAGTAAAACATGTATATAAACTATATTTATTTTGAAAGAAAACACAAGTCGACTAACGCTTTTTCTTGCATGAGAGTTTCCATGTGCTGGTGCCGCAGGTCGCTACACCATCAGTATTTCCAGCTTGGCTTCCCCCAACGTGCCGTGTGACCAAACGCCATCCAACTCCCAATTAGGAACAAAGAAGAGGGGCCGGATTAAAGAGCGCCACCTTAAGCACCGAAGAGGACCAGCATAATGCTGTAGCACTCCACAGAAGATGAGGGGCGATCATACGGGGAGAAACAAGAGGGAGAATGGGATTGAGAGAGCAACCCACGGGTCCTGATTTCATTCCCCTCACTCTCCCACATCCATTACCTGCATTCGGGCCAACCGTGCCCCAGCTCAGCACTGGCAGCAGATTCAAGGATTCTTAACGCGGAACTGACAAGCAGAGAGGCAAGCTTCCCCTCATCCGCGAGGAAATGACAGTGTCAGTTATGATATAAGTATTTAATCCTATACGGCACAGCCAGTGATCTTATTAAGGGAATAATGGCACTTATACAGTTAAAGCTGGATTAATAGGTCTGCTCTTGCAAAGCGCAATATTAACATAAAGGGATTTCGGATTCGGGTTCGTCTCTCGCCGTGGAACGAAAGAAGTCGAAACTGTATACGACGCTGGGAGCAAACCCAGCGAAAGAGCGTGATGCTGTGTGTCGTGCTTCCACGTCGTCCCCTCAGCTCTTCCACATCCACAAAATCTAGCATTACATCTGAGAAAGTTACAAAAAAAAACCTGTTTACATATTCATAAGCTCTTTTTTACCTACCATACTGATATTTGAAGTTTAGAAATAAATTCTCTCCCGAGGCTTTAGATGGTGCTGTTATGACTGACTTTAAGTGTATTTTACCAAACTAACTAAAGAGCTACCAGAGCCTCTCCTCCTTATTTTTATTGTACTTGTCTTGTTTACTCTGTCTTTCTTTTTTTTCTCCTCGTTCGTCAGCGTCCCCACTTCTATTCATGTACGACTCTCTCTACCAGGGGGGGCGGGGGGGGGGGTCAAGTGACTGACAGTTCAATCACTGCAGTGTCACAGTCCCACCACCCCCCTCCAGTCGCCATGGTGAACTCACCGAGGGGGTTCATCATTCCACCATATACCACCTTAAGGGGCTTCATTACTTCAGTTCATAGCACCTTAAATGGTTAAACAAACACTCAGCAGCACAAGGGTCAATTGACTCTTCTGACCAGAGGAAGAAAACCAGAAGTCTCAAGTAAGTTCACGCTTCTGTGCTGCTTGTATCTGCTGGTGGAAACCCTTTGTATCCTTATAACGTGTCAAGTATCCGTCAAAAGACGGGATAATGAAGACAGAGTAGACGCAGGTAAACACGTGCAACTTTGAAAAGTTCGACCCTGCAACACTTCTGTAACTCTGACCGTCCACCCAACAGACCCTCTCCCCCTTTCCCTCCCTCATTTTTTATTCCTCTTTTATTTCCTCTTTTCCCATGGTTGCCGCATCAAGTCCTCCACCAGTTTGCAGGTCTATTCAGCCCAACACAAAAGCAGCAGGCCGGTCCTCTGTGGACCAGTGGAAAGCATGCCTCTCAAAAAAAAACAGAAAAAGAACCATCCTGCTCTCTCTCTATGGTGATTGAATTTCTTAACATCTTTTCAAAAAGCGCTTAAATGCCTGGAGGCGAGAGGAAGAAACAAGCTAATGGTGGATGGGGAGCACTGAACAAATTTCAGAGCCCTTTCCTGCTTGCGTTTGAGGTTGAAAGCGAGCTCCTGCCTTTCAAGTTTCAAAGTCCTCCTTCCTCCTGCAGTGTCACTGAAGGATTTGAAAAGAAGGTAATTGTGCTCACTGCCATCCTGATCAGAGCACACGCCCCAGCTCTAGTATTTCAGGAGCTTTCTCTGCCCCTATAATGGTACCTGGTGCTCCATTCCTGCATTCTTCCTCCCTTCCTTCTTTCTCCAACCCGCCACAAATGCACTCTCTCTTGCTCACCCTCACTTGCTTTCTATCCGCCTTTCACCCCCAGCGAGCCACTCATTAAATCCCAAAACCCAGGTTTCTCCCTTCTTCCCCCCCTTGTCTGGGATCTCTATTGTAAAACCCGAATACCTTCAGAGAAAACCCTATGCATGGCCTGTAATATGGTGGTATGAAAGAGAGCACAGATGCAATGACAAAATGAAAGCTTAAAGGAGATAATGAGATATGGAGTTGGGCCAGTTCCTCTAAGAGTTCGGCTCTGGGACAAGGAGGACTCGAGTTAAGGATGCCCGGCTGATTCAAAGAAATGGAGAGTGAAACAAAACCCTTGGCTTGTTGAGAGTATTTTCTAGAGGCAGGAGTTAAGCACAAGAATTGCTTTTCCTCCACATGCCAATATGTCCTTGACTCTCAAGCATCTAATTTGTCCTCCAGCCTCAACTCATTCAGAGAGAGAGCGAGTATCTGAAGCTGGGACATGTATGTTTCACAGGGTGCACAAAGGCCAATGCACATTGCAACTCGTCCCCTCGGTTGCTGCCTTTCCTAAAAGCCTCAGCATCAGAGAACTGTGTTGTTGCTACTCTAAGCCAAAGCCAGACATGTTCTGTTCCACCTTCGAACTTCTCAAAGCACCGTTGTCGGTGGCACAAACAGATTTGGGCTGGGGAGCACATGGCGAGTGAACAAGGAAGAGAGGAGTGGAGGATATGCGGCGAAATTCACCAAACAATTCTTCAAAGCTCCTCTCCTCCTGCGCAATAATCTCTTGCTCCTTTTTTTCCTCCCCTCTTTCTCTTGCAAATCAACTCCCGGGAAGGACTCAAGACGCCCCAATTAACAATGAGAGGGGGAAGAAAAATTCCAGCAGCTGGCTAGAGTTTAATAAGAGCACCTCTCCAAGCAGCTTAGGCTTATGTACCTGATTCACCGGCCCTGGCACTGGTGCTATAGACTGAGGGAATCATTCACGATTAGTGCAGAGTGAAAGACCAGAGAGAGGCTGCTCGAACTCCACCAAACCCAACAAGACAAGAGCGCCGGAGGATTACTGCAATTGTGTGTTATTTTTCTGATGAACTTCTCGGCTAACAGGTTTAGCGCCACAAGGAGCTTGGTGCCTTCCCCGCAGCAGAGTTCAGTTCTGCATTAGATGGAGGTTACAGAGTCCCACCGGAGCATCCTGGATTTGCCCACAAAGAACAACATTCAGGACACTCAACTACAATCAAATCCTCTGAATGTCATAAAGCAGAACCAAATCGTTACCCGGATATCTGTGGACAGGACGTTTAGCAATTCCTCGTCAAAATATAAAGTTCACTTCCTCTAACTTTTTCACAAATGTTTGATTACGTCCCGGAGGAGAGATTGCGTGGTGGTGCATAATTTAACCAGAACCATGTGACTGATGTTTGGAGGAATTGCAGAGAGTAGCATGGGCACGTCAGGATGTTCCCTCTCCTGGTTAGCAGTCTATTGTCAGCTCCTGATTCCCCACACAACGCCCACAAATGCCCGCTTCAATATTCATCTTCGCAAATTCGACGACTCCCACATCTCAATTTGCCCCCCCACCCCACCCCCCCGAGCTCCGCAGCCCACAGTCCCAGGCTGTTCTCTGCCGCCGGGGGTCTGCTGGGACGCACCAAGAGCTCAGCATCTATTGTCAGCTCCTGATTCCCCACACAGCGCCCACAAATGCCCGCTTCAATATTCATCTTCGCAAATTCGACGACTCCCACATCTCAATTTGCCCCCCCACCCCACCCCCCCGAGCTCCGCAGCCCACAGTCCCAGGCTGTTCTCTGCCGCCGGGGGTCTGCTGGGACGCACCAAGAGCTCAGCATCTCGCAGTTCCAGCCTCCAGGCCCCGGGGCTGGGGAGGGGGAAATCAAAGCCTGCATGGCTCCTTCACATTTTCCCTTTGCTCACCTCAAATCAGCCTCACAGCAGGGTTGTGTCATGCCAAGCTTCTAGCTGCTCCCAGCTACCCCTTATTCGCCCATTAGGGGCATAGGCCCACCATAGGGCAGCCTGACACCCCACTACCATTTCATCAGGGCCACATTGTGAGGGAGCAATGAGCATTGCACTGAGAGGGCTGAAAGCCCCGACTCTAAAATGCACACTGATGCATTTTGACCATTGAGAGTTAGAGCCTTTAGGGTTTTTTCACTCAGAGGGCACCTTGGTCCGTATCCTTCAAGGAATCAAACACCAAGAGATGCATTTGATCAAGGCTCCAATGCAAAAAAAAACAAATCAAAAAGAAATACCATTTAGTGCTTTGATTGGCTCATAGGCTATATTAGCGTTGCTTCACCTCGCCACAAGCCAGCGATGATCAGCCATAACCTGTTGGTTATTTATGCTGCTCTCTACAACAATACAAAATGATTGTGTGCTGGGGCAGAACAGGGCAGGATTATGTCCACTTCTGATAGTGGGTTTTTAGGGTGAATCTGGGCACACGGCCCAGAGGACCGGACTGGGCCAGCTTTCCACTGGGCCCCAGCACTGGAATCCCACTTCTGACACCAGACTGATGCGGACCAAGTCTGTGGCACTCAGATTAGGACGGGCTCGCCAAGAAAAACGGACATCCAGCCAAAGCAAAGAAACACCGAGCCAACAGTTGGGATAAAATAGAAAGAAAAAAAAAAAACGATTCAGTAATTTCAAGCACATCGAATCCAAAATGCCACTGTGGCTATTCCCACCTTGCAGTATAGGATGATATCATAAACCTCCTTCACTTAACTTTTAATAGTCCAGACTTTATGTCGATGATGTCTTTTTTTCCCTGAATACTTTTACGGCGTCGTGGCGTGATGTGCTTGTGTTGCATACTCACACTTCCTGGTACGCGTTACAGCATACGCACTGCGCCGAGGCACAGGGGCCCTGATTGGGATCGTTAGCCAGCACTTACTAAGAGCTGGATAATTAGATACTTCAAAGACACCTGCCCACCATCCCAGAAGGGGCACGAATTGTTGCCCCCCCCCAACCCCATTTAAAAGCATGTTAACTCCTATCTGAGGCTAGCAGGCTAATTTAACTTTTGACATTTGATATCTGAGGAATGAAAGGGATCAGCCATTTAGCTGGAACAGGATTACCCCTCCAAACACACACACACACACACACACACACACACACACACACACACACACACAGTCCTCCTCACCCACTCAGCCTATCACCCCAAACAGCCCTCCCCCTCCTCCTCTTCCTCTCCCTCCCCGTCAACCCTGAAACCCCCCCCTCCCAGTCAGGCCGGATTCATTAATTTTCCTGCGGCTAAGCACTTTATCAATGACTGGTGAACGTCTCAGTCCACAGTCTCTCTCTCCCTCTCTCCCTCTCTCTCTCTCTCTCTCTCTCTCTGGTGATTAGGCCCGTGGATGTTGTTTGGATCAGTCCATGTAATTCGCTGCTCATTCTGTTGCTGCTCCTCTGTTCTCACGTTGACTTTGAAAATGTATTGTTTTGTAATATATATATATATATATATGTGTGTGTGTGTGTGTGTGTATAGTATACATAAGCAGAAATGGAGAAACCCTTCATCCCTGCTCTGTTCTTCAGATTTATTTGTTGAATAAAAGTTCAAGATAAAGCTGGTAAACGGTGACGCCTGTGGCGTTCTCCTGCAAACCTTTAAAAATACTTTATAAATCTTTTTATTAGTTTGAAGCAGAATACAGAACGATCACGCAACACAAGACGTAAAAAATACTTTATAAATGATGTGGCCTCATCAATTTCCCAACATCGCTGCTGCCAAATATATTCAAATATAGTTGGTGACCTTTGACACGTTACAGCAGAGAGGTGCGAGGAGTTAATTTGCATCAATAACTCGACATTAGTCTCAGTCTGATGCCGTCTGCTAAACGTCTACATTACCGGTTGAATCTGGGGCTGCGCGGAGCTGTGACGGATCTGGGTTAAATGAACAGCATGGCCGGGCCTTTGATGCTGCAGCTGGTAACGCTTACTGTTCCTAACCCGTCACATTTGGACATAAGGCCTTTTTACCAGAAAGCATGACAATCAGAATTCCAAACTACAAGCCAAATACCATAAAAACGACACAGCTCCGCCGACTCCTTCGCCCGGCTCCCTCAGCGAGGGGCCGCTTTGCATGCATTAAGTTACTGGGCCCTTAAAAAACATTGGGTTTAATCAACTTTTTTGTCCTTGGAGTTTTACACATTAGTTACCTAAAATAACAGAAGTTCTTTTTCCACCCCCTCTCCCCATCAGGTCTGAAGAGGCCCAAAATCGCCTCACAAAGAATCCTTTATATAGCTATCAATCGTTGTTTGCGTTCCAAAATTCCGTCATCATTACCGATGCTGATGGTTGGGCCCCATTCACCACAACATTTCAGATCTGACCCACACAGCCCCTGGCAGGGCTTGATGCCCAGCTGGCCCTAAACGTGAGTGGGAATGGCCGCTTCCAAAAACAGGGTGTTATTCACTCCCTCACCCCCGTATAAAATACAGGTGAGACCCAGACCCCTTCATTACAGAGTCTGCAGATTACAGGATCGGCTGTGTTGGCCGAACAGACTGGGCCACTGTCTGCTGGTCTGGAGGGGGAAAGTAAAGGGCACTTTCTGTGCGATAAGAGAAATGTCGGTGAAAAGCAAAAGAAAGTGTGACAGAGGGTGAAGGTTGGAGACTTGGACACGGTATTTTACCAAACGTCAGTTCCCGCGAGCGTCTAAACAATGAAAATATCCATGTGAATATTCCACTGCGAGGTTCGGAGAAGTTAGTGGAAAACAAATGTTGTCTCCGCTCACTAACGACATAATTATGGCTTGTCAGATATGTAGATACGTGCGTGAAGAATTCCTTCATTACGTGAAGAGAAAACAAAATCTGGCGGCAATTACAGCCCCTTCGTTGTGTATTTGTTGTTCCTGATTAGTTGTGTATATACACGTAATTTTTTTTTTTTTTTTACAAGACAGAGTTGGTCCGTCGTTGCAAACTGATAAAAACCAAATGAAACCATGTCTCCAGGAGGGTGAGATCCTGTGTGGAGGCACATGAGGAACATTAAGACAAAGGAACACACAGTGAGAGCTGCTGCTTCAGTCTTTCATACGTGGGACAGATTGATCTATCTGACCTTTGCTTCTTTTCTCCTGACCTTTTCACCTCTCACTTTTCCTCCTGCTATCTTCTTCAGCACGTTCTCTGTCCTAACCTCCTCCCATACTATTTCCGTCGCCGTCCGCTCTCAGTAACGCACTCCCCCTCGCGTATGACCTCTCCTGTCACTCCCGCTGCACACCCGAGTCGCCTCCGCCTCTAATCTCCACATTACTTTGCCATTAATCCCACATTCCACACGGGCAGCTCAGCTGACACGTTGCCTCCATAATCTGCTGTTCAAATTAAACGAATCAGTGAGATGGAGGCAGAGCGGTGTTAAAATTCATCACGCTCCTCCAGGCGGCGTTGGGATTCACCTGTAGCGCGTAGTTTTCCCTCGCCGTCCTTAAATCTGTCTCCTTCACCTCCCGCATCTGCTAATCACTCATCACGCCTTCATGCTGCCCTCCCTCACTCTTTTCCCAAATCTCCTCCAAATCTCCCCTCACGACTTTCCTGTAAATTCACACACACCATCTTTACTTTCCCCCCCCCCCCCCCCCCCCCCCTCCCTCCAGAGTCGCTGTGGGACTGTTGGACTCGCGCAGCCCCATGCTGAGCTGCTCCAGAGCCAAGCCAGAACAAAGAGCCCATTGAGCCGAGCGGAGACATAATGTGGGCCACCTCTGACAGCGCTGAAGATGAAGTCATGAGGTTGCCAAACAGTTAATAATCACGACCCCATCCTCCATTTGCACCAAGTCTGTGTGTGTGTGTGTGTGTGTGTGTGTGTGTGTGT
>JAFBJQ010000852.1:261971-383412 GCA_016785345.1 Trinectes maculatus
GTGTGTGTGTGTGTGTGTGTGTGTGTGTGTGTGTGTGTGTGTGTGTGTGTGTGTGTGTGTGCGTGTGGATGGATAAGAAGCTTTTAGCAGCGTAATGAGATACTGTGTGACACCCAGAAATGTGCTCAATCACTTTGTAAATACCGCAGAGGAAAAACAAAACCTTCTGAGAATCGCACTTTTAGTTTTGGCTTCGCTCCAGCTGTGTTGAAGAACAGCCATGCGTCTGCATGCGTGACGGGGTATGTACAGTATGCAGTATGTGTGTGTGTGTGTGTGTGTGTGTGTGTGTGTGTGTGTGTGTGTGGATGGATAAGAAGCTTTTAGCAGCGTAATGAGATACTGTGTGACACCCAGAAATGTGCTCAATCACTTTGTAAATACCGCAGAGGAAAAACAAAACCTTCTGAGAATCGCACTTTTAGTTTTGGCTTCGCTCCAGCTGTGTTGAAGAACAGCCACCCCCCCCTCGCCCCCGCCCTCACCGCCCTCACCGCCCTCACCGCCCTCACCGCCACCACGCTTCTCTTCCTGGAGTCTGTCTGGCGCGGAGTCTGACATGAGACACATCTCTGCAGGACTGGAGCTGTCGCTGCGAGGCCCTGCGCTCACTGGAACATCATTAGACTCACAGCTCCAGGTGAGCGCAGGCCGGGCCGGGCCGGGGTGGGGAGGGGAGGGACGGAGCGAGGTGCGATGTGCGTTTGTGTGTCTCTGTGAAGAAGCGCACATGTGGGGGCATTAATCTCGGTGCCACTGAATGGGCCACGGTCTATTAAAATGCCTTTACAGGACGGCTTGCTTGTCAAGAGGCCTCCGGGCTGAGTTGTGCTCAGGACAAAGAGGGGAGGAGGAGGCAGGGTTGGGGGGTGGTGGTGAAAGACAGCTATGCAATTGATTAACATTAGAAGGACTTGCTCAAGTTCAAATTGTATGGCCCCTGCGCTTTAAGCTACAGACATTTGTTTCCCCGCAAGTCGAATGTTTCTTTCAAACCCCGGTCTCTGCTCCACATCTGAGTTCAATTCTCCGCATGCCCCCGCTCCGAAAATCAATTCCTCCACCTCCTCTTCCCTGCTCCTTTCCTCCAGCTCTGCCAGCAGACCAGGGCGAGGGGATTACACTGTCCCTCCCCAGATCCGAGCAAGACAACAAATGGTTCTTATCAACTGACACCCCCCTGCCATCCAGGAGGAAGAGGTAGGAGAAACACGGATGTGTTCCTGGGCCGCGTCTGCCAATCGCGGCTGCGTTTTTCACACTTAAAGCCTGAGCTATTTCTGAGAGCCCTGGGAGAGTGCGTGCGCAGCACCAGAGGGTGGGAAGAGAGGAGGGGAGAGAGCTGCCGCTTCTCAACCGCTGCTTCTAATCAATCATGAGAAATCACTGCCATGGTTTGTGGCCTTTGATCCTAGCTCCTCTTTCGCACTACGAAGGAGAGAGCTGGGTGGAGAGAGAGAGGGCGGGCGGGTGGGGGGGGGCAGAGAGAAGGGTGAGAGTCAAGGCCCGGGAGGTGTGGAGGTCAGTGGGGGGGTTAAGGGGGGGCGTCGGGCCCTTTTGCTCTCTCAGATCTGAGAGCACGTCTTGATTCAAACCAGTGAACTGGGCACATGGAGCAGAGGCTATCCTGCAACATACAGGTCATTTACAGACGTAACACAAACACATTTACAGACGTAACACAAACACATCTACAGACGTAACACAAAACTGGACATCTGGAAGAATCCGGATGTTTTGTTTTACAGGACATTTTATCTTCGAACATTTAATTCAATTTTTGAATTAAATGCACTTTTTTCAGATGTGACCTATTGACATCATGTTAAATCACATTTATCATCACAAAAAAGTTGATTTATAATTTTGTTATGGTAACTTTTTTTTTGTACAAGTATGTCAAACAAAGTCTAAAACTGGAAAAGCAGATAGTATCTTGACATACTGCACAAATGGACCATCAAAGTCCTGTCCTTCTCCATGCATGGTCCCTTTTCTTCGCACAGACGCCAACTCCGGTGGCAAAGCCACGAGCTGCTACCTCATCCTCCAAGTCTTATTCAACAAGAACCCGACTGTGGCGAGGAAGCGCGAGGGAGCGAACAAAACAGAGAGGACGCGGATAAGAACACGCTACAATAAATCCTCCTGGCAGGGTCAGGACACTCCTGCTTTGTTCCTCCTGGCAGGAGGGAGGCCACTGATGCCTCACGACAAATGGACATAGTGGTAGAATAATCAACTACTGTTTCTCAACTTTATGGTTTTATGAGTTTAGGGGGCCCTTGGTCGCCCTGTGCCTCCCTCTTCGGAGAGGAGTGAGATTCGGCATGGTGGCGGTGGTGCTGGGACACAGCAGGGCCAGGCTGGTCGATGTTCCTCCATCCCATCACACACGGCGCACTGATTTGTCTTTTGGAGGCAGGTTATTGGTTCGGGGACTCGTCCCTGACCTGGGTGACCCCGCGCTCCCGGGCCTTTCTGAGTCTCAGCGTGTCAGCGAAAATGACCTCGGGTTCTTCTAAAGAGCCTTTGTAATGGCCAGCGTGAACTCTCACTACGTATTAGTTTTAATAATCTATGACTGAACTGTTGAATTAAGATTACACCCTGTATCACTGCTTACTGCGAATTCAGAGTCAAATGAAAGATGCTGTGTTTAAGAATTAGCCAAATTTTAACTTCAGTCTTACAATTAGGTATGCTGCCCCCTACTTACTACTGTTGCTCACTATCGCCTCCTCAGGTGTAAATTGGTATCACAAGATGGAATGGGGCTAGCTTGTTCGCACACTAACTTTAGCACATATATCTGTGTTTTGAACTTTTAAACGCTGTGGTTTAATAACCTGGCTAACATGCTTATTTTCAATTCATGCTATCATGTGGCTCCTCATGTTTCCTTCCTTGTCTTACTTCATTATTATAACTTGTTCCCGGAGCACGATGTTACCATAACAACGGCCATGACTACAAAAATAAGACCTAAGTCGAAATAATAAAAACAAGATTTCAGGGAATCATTTTAAAGTTTTCATTCGGGTTATTTGCTTCAACAAGTAGGATGACAACTGACCCAAAATGAATGATGCAACTCCAGTAGGGGGAGGTTCTGGCTGCACCTCCACAGCATGCTAGAGTCGAGATGCATCCTCCAGCGGTGGAGGAGCAGTGAATCTCCAGCAGGCAGCTCTGAGCGGGCAGAAGCGTGCCAGACAATAGAGGCCAGGCTGGGCTGGACTGGGCTGAGCAGCTGAGGTTCCCCTCCGCCCTGATTAGCAGCGAGGCTAAGCTAATCCTGCGCCTCAGGCCCCCGTGAGGTGGCTCTGCCAAACCCCTGTCCCCCTGCTGCTGCAGGAAATTGCCTTCAGTGCAGAGGTCCATGAAATGGCCATGGCTCAGTAGTGAAGGAGAAGCACATCCGCTGCTCGTGCACGGGGGATCCAGCATGACTTATGGCAACAGAAACAACTCTACAGGTCGACGTTTATTTTATACCTCATATAAACCTAAGATGTTCTAACATGGAAACTGCTACACACACAGATACATCATTTCCTTTCATATAATGCGGTTTATTGGAGAAGTTGTTATGTATTTATATGTATTATTTATGTACCGTACAGAGGTCCTCTGACACTAAAAGCCAATTTTCCTGTGTGGGGTTGTGTGTCAGGGTCTATAACGCCTCCTCCATTGTGCTGTTTGACCCGTGGGCCAGCCAGGGCTCCCACGAGGTCCCTTATCCCTTCATCAGTCCTCTCTCATTAGCCACCACGGGCAGAGCCCAGAGCAGGGTAACACAGAGGGGCCCCTACTTCCTCCTCTGGTCCCAATGAAATACATACTGCACAAATACAGATGGCAGAGATCACCTTTTAGCAGTTGTGATACACAAATAACTTCAGCCTTACTTAAAATAACCAGCAGCATGCATCCATTAGATCCCCAACAGGCCTCGTGATGCTGAATCGTTAGTCTGCATTTATAGTTGGGCAGTGTTCATGGTCAATTTGTGTAACTATGATTCATCATTTACTGTGGGATTAGAGACGGATTTAAAAAAAAAAAAAAGTGGAAAGCAGAGGTGGCGGCATGAGGAGGGAGGAGAAGGGGGAGGAGACTGGGCAGGACACAGTGGAGAAACAGTTGATTATGAGCCCCATCAAGTGATCAATGATTTCATTAATAAGACGGATCGCGCGCCTGTCATCGCTGTGACACGAGCTGAGGGATGGTCCCTTTCCCAACGCTCCATTTTCCCCAAAGCCTCTCTCTCTCTCCCTCCCTCCCTCCCTCCATGTCTTTCCAATATCGCCTCCCTCTGCCAACAACAAGGGAACGCCAAGGAAACAAGGGAAGGAGCTGGGTGTTGATGGAGGAGGGGGTAGGCGGGGGGTGTAGTCATGAGGGAGGGAGGGCATGGAAGGGAGGAGGGGGGGAGGAAGAAAAGTGAAAATCCATTTTGAAACCCATTTTCAATTAGGGGTCCACAAGCTGTTATCACAGGTGTCCCAGAATGGGGGCCCGTAAGTGAAAATGTCTCCTATCCGTTTCTGAAATGAAACCTTATCTGGGAGGCACAAAGATGGCGGGGACAGCGTATCTGTAAATTACTTTCCACCCGCGCTGTTAAGGGGAACTTTATTTCTGTCAGATGACATTCCCCTCTATTTACTGTTGATCATTTAAATGGCTGCCTAAAAAGACGGTGGCCCCTCACTCCTCCTTTATCTCACCACCCTCTCCGCATCATTCCTCCTCCTCTTTCATCAGGGTTTTCTTTCTTTCAAAAGCAGTGAAGTGATCTTTTATTTTCTTCTTTAAACACTTTAGCCACGCTCTCCATTTGTTGAGGGATTTCTCTGGTAACCTACACTTAAGCCTTACATTTGTTGCCCTTTAAGGCTTAACTTGTTTGCCTCTGAGACCCTTGCTCTTGCCCTTTTAAGCGCGGCCATTAAAAGGTCTCATCCCCATCCACTGCATAAACTGATTTACAGGGGCTCGGATATGTTAAAAAAAACCCGGCCCCAACAAATTTTCTGAACCGCGTCCAGTTCTTCTCTTCCCCATTTTTCAAGTCTCATCCAATTACTGACACTAAAACCCTCTGTCCTCAAATCAGCAGCACACATATCATAAGTCCAGCCAACCAGAAACTTTTCCCCTCTCTCAAACCCTTAGCTCCACCCTGTTTTTTTCTTTTTTTCCTTATTAGCAAATTATCCCATGACGACAGGATTTCTTCAGCCAAAGAGCATGGACATCTTTTTTTTTCCTTTAGCTCAGGACCCAACAAAAGAATCAGAGGACTTTGTGGTCCACCTGCCTGCCGAATGATGAGGGTGGGGGGGAGTGGGAGTGCAACCCCCCCCCAAACCCCTCCTAAAGAGCACCAATCGCAGCATTGTTGTGGCACAGTCGGCCCTTTTGAGCTGTCAGTGCAAGAGGAGGGGGCACGGAGATGAATGGTACACAGGATGAAGCCACCATTTAGCCAGGCATGTGGGAACTCTCTACTCGGACTCAATAATTACTCTGTGGCTGCTCAACTTGGACAAAACTTACATACTGAAGACAGTGCTAGCGCGGCACAACGCTAACTTGAGCAATATCCCTGTAGCGCACAAAGATTATTAAAGTTTACGATGAAAAAAGTGGAGTTTCTGATGAGATCGATGCTTGTTTGCAGACTCATGTCAATCACAGGGAAGGACATCCGCCATGTCCACTCCACCTGCTCCTCAAACTCATCTCCCACTTTTCACAACTTATCTTGGCGCACACTGTTGCTGTGCGCTCCACAGGGTTTCTGCTGTGCCGGGATCAGGGGCCGCGGCTCTGCTTGACGGGGGAAAATATTTCGCCACTGGGGTTCCACAGCTGCTCACAATTACCTTTTGTTTGGACGGAGGCAGCAGAGCAGGGGCTACGGGGGTTAAAGTTGAGGCGAGTGTAGGGTTACACCTGATAAGAGGTTATGAGTTCTGGGGGCGACTTGGGAATGTGCCGTAATTATAACCACACAAAGAATGTGTAAGCTATCTTATGATTCAGAGAGAAAGATTGGGATCTAAAAGGGGACCTCTCTACACAGATAAGTATCATCCCTCCCCACCGTCAACTGAATTATGAGTCTACTGTATTTCAGGGAGTGCGACGCCGCTTAAAGCTGTAGGTCATCTTCTGACGTCGCTGAGCGAGTGCAGGAGACTCCTGAGCAGCATCTTCAAGACAAGTGCTGTTCAGAGCTGCAATTACCAGCACATTATGAAGAAAAAACCAATCCACAATCACAAACTTTTTTTCCCCCTTTGGAGCCACGTTAATAAATAAACGAATGCCGGCCATCTGGGAATGAGTAAGAGTGAGTGTTCCCAAGATGGTTGAGGATGCATTACCTTAGCCACTTCCTGTGATACCTCCCATATGGGGACCGAGCCACAACAGCTTATTTACCCTTCCCTGAGCTGTTTGTCTCCCGTTCACACTTGCAGTGATCATATTTGACAACAGTAAGGTTGGGGGTGTGGAAGAGGGTGGGGGTGGGGGGTGAAAGGAAACTCTCTATCAGGCCACCAGCTCCAGCTATGAGAGCCAACCCTCCATACACAAAAGCTTCCCAAATCCTCACACTGCTAATGAGCACAGCTGCAGCTAAGACCGTGGTGATCTCAACTCTGGTTTTGTTTTGACTTAAGCTTGATGCTCCAAGGCTTCCAGTATGTAAAAAAAATAAAATAATAAAGACTGGCTTCTAATATTCCTCATTGCGGCATTTGAATTGAGAATGAAAGGCTGAATGACGACAGGCCTAATGAACTGTAAGCTCCACACCACTTTTAATAGCATGTGTTGAGAACACTGCTATGTAAACATGCCATAGTTCTACTACCAGTGTGTCTCACAGTGAAGCATGAGAATAGAGGAAAGTAAACAAGTCATAAGCCAGAATCTGTGCGTGTCTACGTTTTCAAAATCACATTGTTTGGGGGGGTGGTCAGTTTCATCTCAATGCAATGAGAAAGAAACTCTTTGGTTCCCCAGTGGATTATCAGTCCAGATGCTAAAAATATGTTACGAAATAGAAGGTGATGTATTGTTGCCATACTTCTACTACTGAAGGTCAGAGAGGCCCGGATCACATCAAATGGTTGAAATGTTAAATAACATTTAACACCAAACAAAGTGGAGAAGCTACACATATGTAGGTTGGCAACATCCAATCGAAAGAAAATAAGAATTTTTTGCAAAGATAAAGTTGTGGATGGATTTTATCTTTATCTGCGTACGTTTTATCCTAATCATGTTCCAACTGACAAGCACTAATCTTACAAATATGTTATCGGAATATGTTCAGATATGTTATCTGTGTAGTCGCCATTAGTTTTAGGCTCCATGTTGTTATAAGTTCAGTGGTAAGTCGATAAATGGACTGATCGATCAGCTCCTTACTAGTTGTGTTCCAAAAGACCACTGTTTGATTTACATTAACCTCGGTGGCGGAGTGTGCAGTCAGAGGTGATGCGTACCGTTTGAGGTGGTACTGGAGGCCACAGCCTTCTCGCTGATGTCATTGCGCAGTGATGAGCTCTTGGACGCCACAATGGTCTCCACCCTCTTCTTCTTCTCAGCTGCTGAACTGGCCTGGGTCTGGTTTTCCATGGCGATCGCTCATTCCTCAACACCTCATGGACACGAGACAACTGGCGGAGAGGGAGTTCGGTAGATTTAGATTTCACAAGATTAATCAGGTCACACACTACTAACACAGACAGATCTCTCCACTCGTGAAACCACAATGAACAATTGCTGTGGCTTGTGCATTGAGTTTATTTGTTTCCTGCTCGATCTGCCATTCGTTAAACATTTTATCAATAGACCGCCTCCAGACACGACTTCAACACTGGGAACCCTTGTGAGGAGAACTTCAGATCCAATCCTCTCTCTTTACAATGCCCAAAGCAGACCAGGGGTCAATCCACCAGCTCACCCTGATTTATTTTAACTCAAACCTGCTGGGCTCTGATCTGCTTGGGTTTAGTCGACTATCTTGTCTGCAAAGTGTTTTTTTTTCTTAATCCAAAGCCCAGAGTGTAGTTCAACTTAATTTCAACTGTGTCACACTAAACTTCTGACTTCCAAAAAAAAGATCTCTATAAACACAGTAAAGCAGGACATCCTGACTATGTTTTATATATCAGAATACAGTGGATATACTGATAATCCTGCTCTAGCAGTCTTTCCAGAGAGAAAGGAGAAACCTTAAGGGGATACCACAGAGCAAGAAACATTCACAGTCCTGAAAAAAAAAAACAAGGGTTGTTTGAAGGCCCTTTTGGGAATATCATGGTGCCGGGCAATTTTTCTTTCAAAGAATAAAGGTGGTTCAAGTTAATACTGTCTGTGGGTTTAGAAGGGGTTCAGCCAACAGTCTCGCAGACATGCCGCTCAGTTCAGCACCTCAGAGGCCGTCTACAAACTCAACTCTATCTAGGTCATGGAGATGTCTGATTATGGAGACAACATGGTGATACACCACAGCCGAGCATTTACACAAAGTAGAGGTCCAATACACAGCCTTTACTTAAACGCCTTAATTCCTGGATGATGACTGGAAATATTTAGTCTGCCACACAAATCAAGACCAGTCAATCCTCGACCTGTACCATCTAATTGTCCTCCACCCTATAAACACTGGTGCATACAAAGGCCACGAGTGAAGTCGGCTCTAATGCAAACACAGGCGCGCTCCTGAAACTACAAGAAAAGGGTAGTGTTGGTTGGTGGTGGGAGGGGGGGCAGATTTTTACCAAGTCCCCAAGGAGGGAAGGCAAGGGGGAAGTAGTGAGGGGTAAACTTCAGACAAACACTGTGCGCTTTGTTTGTTTTTTCCCCAACCCCCTAAAAAAACCAAAGTCTGTCATCCATTCTGACCCGGCAACAACATCTGTAAGCAATTGTTGGCTTACAAAAAAAAAAGAATGAGCGGGGGGGAGGGGGGGGAGACACAATGCAATTACTCCCCTACCAATCAAAACAGAATTAAACAAGAGCTTGTCCTCTAATCACTCCCACATGGATACATGTGTAGCCGTCATCCATAACCAAAGACGTTTTTTGTCCTACTCGCACAGATATCATCTCAAATCACTCATGCATGCATTTGATAGAGGGGGGGTGGGGGTGGGGGGGGGTGCTTTCATTTCTGGGGGTCTTTGCTTCACAGGCAAGTTAATTGATGGAATATGTGCGGTGCGTGCATGTCTGCATGCGCATATTTGTCAGTTTCTCTGCTCATATCTGATCACAGACACACACACAGACTCACACACACACACACACACACACTTTTATTTCAAGGAACAGAAACGATCAGAGAAACACTTTTTCCCCCCTTTTCCTTTTTTTTAAAAAAAAAAAAAAAAAAGCAATTACATCAGTCTAACGTCTGAACCTGAGCAAAAGCATCGAGGGGTTGAGAGAAGCACGTGAGGACCTACTTTACAGCTCTGTGTGTAGTTGTGCGTACAAGTACAGGTGAGTCAGAGCACTGCGAAACATAGCTGAAAGCAAAGTGAATATGGGGGTGAGGGATGGAGGGGGGGGGGTTTGGGAAGCGGGACATTCCACTGGTCAGGCAAATATCCACAAGTCCGAGCCACTGAAGCGTGTCTGACCGGTCTTTTGTGTTTCACGAGGCAGGCCACAGTTCCAAAGCAGCAATTAAAAGCAGGACCTTTTCACCCATAATCCCTCTGACCTGGACGCCCACACCCAATCCTGCAGATGTTCCCGTCTCCCCTGCGCCGCAAGAAAAAATGCAATTACATCAGTCTAACGTCTGAACCTGAGCAAAAGCAACGAGGGGTTGAGAGAAGCACGTGAGGACCTACTTTGCAGCTCTGTGTGTAGTTGTGCGTACAAGTACAGGTGAGTCAGAGCACTGCGAAACATAGCTGAAAGCAAAGTGAATATGAGGGTGAGGGATGGAGGGGGGGGGGTTTGGGAAGCGGGACATTCCACTGGTCAGGCAAATATCCACAAGTCCGAGCCACTGAAGCGTGTCTGACCGGTCTTTTGTGTTTCACGAGGCAGGCCACAGTTCCAAAGCAGCAATTAAAAGCAGGACCTTTTCACCCATAATCCCTCTGACCTGGACGCCCACACCCAATCCTGCAGATGTTCCCGTCTCCCCTGCGCCGCGCAGGCTCGCTGCTCATTTTCGCCCCCCGACACAGAGGGCACTTCCACCTGTGTTTACAGACAAGGCGCCACCAGGTGGAAGGAAAGTCCCGATGTGGCAACGCTTTTTTTTTTTCCCAATGTTTGCGTTTTGGTGCATAAAGGATCGAGATCCGAGATCGTTTTCATGTCACGCCAGGAAACTCTAATCTGCTTATGAGCCATATGGAGGAATCTGATTTTGCATTCCCTATATGTTTACATTAGACAACACAGAACTAACCGTGTGTATGGCGACGTGACGTCGTACTGATCCGACATCACACAACAGGTCTGGCTTTAAAGAAGGAATCACCACCAGGCCACTGGTTGCTGTCGTTACCCAAAATAAATGTTAATTTCCTATTAATGTCGTTTCCATGAAATGTCTACACTACACCAAATTAGAGAAGAGAGGAAGAGGGCGTCTCCTTATTTGTGCTCCACTGTAATCCTTCCACACAGTAAGGGAGGCGATTAAACAGGTTTAAAATACCACAATTCAGACTGTTCCCCCCCGAAACAGAAAAAAAAAAAAAAAATCTTATTTTATAAGCACATTAAGCAAATCAATTTAACATAAATTATACGCCTCGGCGACAAAGGCAGCGAGTTGAAAGTCATCGGCAAATTGTGCACATCAAAGTGCAGCGCTGGAATAAACTTTTGCCTTTGACAGAAACAGATTCAGTTCTTCTTCTTCTCTTTTTTTTTGTACCTCATGAGGCTTAAACAACCGCTAACAGCATCAGAAACCCCCGCCTTTTCTTATTTAGTCACTACGTCTTTACAAGCTGACTTAAATGGAATCGCTCAAGGTGTACCTGCACACGCACACACACACACACACACACACACACACACGCACACACGCACACACACACACACACACACACACACTGGGGGACATTTCTATAAAAACTCTTGAAGTGTCCTCTTATATTTGCCCCCACCCTTCATAGACTGGGTACTGTATTTGTGTTCATTTCATTAGGGGCGACCGTTCAGTGGCGGGGGCCCCTCGAGGGGGGAGACTGGCAACGCCGCAGCATTCATCATCATTACATCAGCGACCACCGAGATCCGCTATCTTAGGCTTATCAACGCCGCACAAACGCACCGCGGCACAGCGAGTTAGAGGGGAGGGGAGAGATGGGAGATGGAGACGATTGAGCGAGATTGTGAGCAGAAGTGGGATAAGAGGGGGAGAAAATGAATGGAGAGAGGGGTGGAGCGTGAGACCGCGTGTGTGTGTGTGTGTGTGTGTGCGACTCACTTTGCCCCTGCATGCCTGCACATGTTTTCCTGTGTGTTTTTGCACATTTCGCAGCTATGCCAACAACATTAAGGGCTTCTGCACAGCTGGAACAACTAAAACACCGAGGGGCGATGGGGGAGGACGAGGAGGAGAACGAGGAGGAGGAGGACGAGGAGGAGGACGAGGAGGAGGACGAGGAGGAGGAGGAGGAGGAGGAGGAGTTGAAGTCCTTCACCAAGATTAGCTGAATCTAGCAATAAAGCAGAATGCGCTGGCTTGGCTTGCATGTGTTTGCATTTGATAAGGTCAGCGAGGGGATGAGGCCCCTTGAGGAGACGGTGGAGGGAGGACCCGTCGCTGGTCCAGGATCTGTGCTGAGGAGGTCTTTCCGAACTTAAAGAGTCTCCACATAGGGAGGTTTTGCGCACATGCATTGCCCTGGGCCCTGGAAGGCAGAGGGGGTGAAGGGGAGGAGGGATTTGGGATTTGGTGGCCGTGGCTCCCATTCACCAGTGAAACTTAACATTGTGCCCAGATGGCACTAAGTCTGGCCTACAGCTGATGGGGACCAGCCCCTCAAGTTAGGGCCATTTAGCTGGAATTAGTCACACCCTGCCACACACACACACACACACACACACAGAAATCAAATCCCAGATATGCACACACACACTGGTTCAGTACCAGACCTTCTTACCCCTCCACGACCTCCAACGTGTCTAAACTCTCCATATTATTACTTATTCACCTGTTTCCACGTTGTCCCAAAAATGCATCACCTCCACTTTTTTTTTTTTTCTTCCAAAAAGTTGATCCATCATATTATTCCGGCATGGAACAACGCGGGCTGCTACCACAAGCGCTGTGCCCAGAATGTGACAATGGAAATCCAGTGCAAATGAGCGGTGTTTATATTTTTTGTCAAGGACAAACAGCCCATCAGTGGCTTTCAGCAGCGCTAATAAGATTATCCCCGCGCGCGTCTTGGTCCCTCAGACCTCTCCACTTAAGATGCTTTGGAGGGCTGGTGAGGGACCCTGTGTATTGCACAGCAGAATGAGCTGAGTGCATCTTACATTCCTGTGTAACAAACCCACACGATGTAATCGGAACGCTTACACGATGCCTCTTTTGCGCGCGCGACCCAGCAGATAAGGACCAAATAAAGCGCGCTCCACAATGGAAAGCGTGCGCCTTTTCCCCCGCAGCGCCCCCCGGCTTATTAGCTCGTATGTTTATGTATTTTGACTTTGCATTTGTTGAGAGCCACTTGTGTCAGGGCATGTGGGGCTGCGGCGTCTGAGACAATGGCTAACGCAGGCAGCCTCATTGCCGCGGTGGCCCAGTTACTCAGTATTGGTTTTCCCACTTCTCCGCTTGACTCGTTTTCTTCCCGAGCTAAAAGCAAAAGCTTTTGAGTTTGATCAGAAAGTTTTTTTTTTTTCTTCCTCATTCCTGAGACGACACAGAAGCTGCCTGATCAGCCATTTATTTACTGGTGGCCAAGGCAACCGATGAAACTTATTACTCCAGGGTTCAGGGAGGAAAAAAAAATTCCGTATGAAAACTTTGTTTTGCCTTAATCTTTAAAAGTAAAAGATTCAAATTTGCCCAATTGCATTTATTTTTCCTGACTTTGTTATAAACTTTGTTTGCACAACATCCACAACACTATTCTATTAGAAATACTAATACTATGTTTCCCACTTAGTGGCCCCTGCACATGGCACATACTGTAACACACATACTGTAACACACATACTGTAACACACATACTGTAACGCACAGGAGTGTGGGTCTACATCCTGCGTCTCATCTCCAGTGGAAACAGTGTTGTGTTTGTGGAGGCATTCTTCACACGAGCCTTTAGAAGGCGCTCTGCGCGGAGCACGACAACAACACAACCGAGCCGTGTGAGCGTGGCACGGGGAGAGAGAGGAAGCGCTGCGAGTGCGTCGCCGTGCGACAGTGTGCGCGGGAGTTCGCCGCACCAGGTTTCTCCACACACCTTTCAGTACGCGAGTGCGATCACACTGCGCGCGGAACATAACATAAATAAGAGAGGGAACCCCAGGGAGGGGATGAGTGGAGGGAGAGAACTTCCTGTACTGATGAAAGCCTCACACACATCCCTCTCTCTCTCTCTCTCTCTCTCTCGCCGTGCAGGCAGGGAAGGATCAAGCAGATGGATGGTCCTGTGTGAGTGTGGTGGTACGGCTGCGACAGAAGGTCTTCAGCCTGAGGGATGTTGAGGATGCTCCTCTCATGCTTGGTGCTGCAGACTGAGGTGTTTGGGTTTGATGGGAACTGAATGGCTTGGAGTGTTTGAGGCTACAGGATATGGAACCTCTCCGGCCCACTCCTGTCTGAAGTTCCCTTTCTCTTCAGGTTTTCCCGCTCACTTATTTTATTTCCCCATTCCTCCCTCACTCCCCACCCCCCTTTTCTGCATCTCTTCACTTCCCTCCATTCCTCTGTGTCATTGGGATAAGTGTCGAAACAGGGTGAGTCAGTGCTGCGATGTGATTAATGACGGGCCCCGGCGTCTCCGGGCCCGAACGCTAACAACAGCCAGGGGGCAGCGCGATAATGCACAATAATAAAGCCAGCAGACAATCAGCCAGGCAAAGCAAGGCCTATTAGCCGGCCCCATCAGGACGGCTAAGTGAGAAATTAGCCCTTCCCCAGCCCCGCCACAATTCATCAACCGCTGCCCCCGAGTCCCCCCTCAAGAAGTCATAATGTTTACTTAAAGAGCGGCCGCGATGCCCCAGCGGTGAGCTTTATTGGCTCTTATTAATTCCCGCCCTGGCCCTCGCGGCCGTGCCATTTAAACCGAATTAAAGGGGTGAAAATTGGATGTGATGAAGTTGTCTCGGTGTTTGGCTCCCGCTTGATAAAGCCGGACCTAAACGGAGGGAGACGTGGAAAAAAAAATAGGAAAAAAAAAAAAAGGAAAGAAGAAGGGCCCGGGCGGACGAGTGGGGATGTAAAGGAATGCTGAATGAAGCTGTTCTGAAAGGCGCTGGAGTGGGTCAGAAGAATGCAGGGAGAGGGGGATGAGAGGAGGAGAAAACGGAGGAGCTGTGCTGCTTTAATGCTAGACTTCCTGTGTGGATGGGAAACTTTCCAAAGGAGGGGGGGATGGGGGGACGGGGGGGGTAACACCGGGTCACACATTCCTCCGAGGAAGAAACGGATGACTCTTGTTGCGTCTTTGCATTCTCCTCATCTGTCATCAGACACGGCTGAAAAAGACCTTAAAAGGTCACGCTGTCACGCTATCAGGCCCCCAACCTGATTCCAACATGTCCGACACAGACAGACAGACAGGCAGACAGACAGACAGGCAGACAGGAGCGTTTCAACAACACACACACACACATGACAAAATGGGTCTATTAGCATCACATTTGTCCAAATGGCTCATTGTGTAGATGTGAAACTATTTGTTTTTGTTGGTCACATATCAGTCATAATGTTCATAACACAGCTCTGTGTTTTCATTATTGTTTTCTACTTCCTTGTTGCGTGAGAGCATCACACAGTGAACGTGTTCGCCGGACGCCGTGCAGGTCGGCGAGTGGCGTTTGGCCCGCGTGACCGGCGGGTCTGTGCGTCAGGTGAGACAGGTGTGTGTGTGTGTGTGTGTGTGTGTGTGTGTGTGGAGGAATAAGGAGGTGTGAGATCAAAGACAGCTGAAGCTCAGAGGGAGTCCCGCAGACTGCTCGCTCCCTGACGGCGGCGCTCCCAGCGGCAGCATCAGGAGACAACTCTCTCCCTTCACTTTCATATCACCCCCCCACACACACACACACACACACACACACACACAAACTCCCATTCCTCTGCTGCAGCTCACAGGCTACACACACACACACACACACACACAGAATGCAGTCTCAGAGGATTCGGCAGAGCCTGTACCTCACCTACAGCAACACTCCTACACGAGCTGTTGCTCATCAGGAACACAGCTGAATAGTTTGGATTCGGAAAAAGGCCGCGTTGGAAAGAAAACGCTCATCCCAGCCAAAGAGACTCGCGCAACTCAAACACCAGGACGCCCTTTCCGAGCGCTCAACAGCAACGACGACAACAACAACCACCAAGGAAAAAAAAAAAAAAAAAAAAAAACTTCCCATAAACTCCAAAACATGCCTACACAAAATGGCCCCCTGGAAATCCCTGGCATACAGAGAGAGGAACAAGACATGTCATTAGAGAGGCAGCCCCCTCAGGCCCGCCGACTCCATCGCGAGGAAGCCAAACATCTGGGCGTATTTACTGGTTTCAGCTGTTTGCAACCCCGCCTCGAATAAATCTGGGAGCTGTAACGCCATCGCTTAGGACAGCGCCTAAACAAACTCGCTCACTCACTCGCTCGCCAGTCGCCAGAGCCCGTCCAGCTCAGGCAGACGAATGACGCTGTGAGGACGAGGAGGAGGACGAGGAGGACGAGGAGGAGGACGAGGAGGTCTTAATTGGTGCATTTGACGGGTGCCTGGGGTTAATTGGGAAGCATGGAGAGCAGCTGGCTGCACGGTGGAAGTGGAGACAGGGATAATAAGTTCACCCTGTGCAGGAGAGACAGTTTGTGATGAATCAGATCAGAGGAGCAGTGTGCTGTAATCATCCTCCCATCTCCCCTCCTCCACAACCCCCCCCTCCCCCTCCCACCCCCCCGCCGACAAGCCGAGACAACCCGGCTCTCAGCTACGCAATCTGGCACCTATCACACAGGACGGGTAGTCACAGTGTAGAGATCACACACACACACACATATACACACACACACACACACAGGTGGAAGTGGAGACAGGGATAATAAGTTCACCCTGTGCAGGAGAGACAGTTTGTGATGAATCAGATCAGAGGAGCAGTGTGCTGTAATCATCCTCCCATCTCCCCCCCTCCACAGCGCCCCCCCCCCCTCGCACCCCCCCGCCAACAAGCCGAGACAACCCGGCTCTCAGCTACGCAATCTGGCACCTATCACACAGGACGGGTAGTCACAGTGTAGAGATCACACACACACACACACATATACACACACACACACACACATCCTGACATCCATTCAGCTAATCACTCACACACACAATAATTCTTACCTCTAGGACATGGACTCCAGTTTATCAGTTCACCGGTCGATGTATGTAAATCTCCCCAACAATGTGTGTACTAATGGCTTATTACCCTGCATTAGTTGGTTTGCATTGATCTGTGTGCCAGAGGGAGACGGCGGGAATGTGGAGCAGCTCGCTTGCTTATATGTTCGGAGCAGGGCTATAATCACATCCCAGCTTGTTTCAATAAAAGCAACATTAACATAAACCATCTCAAACGTAGTAAGGCCTTCACCCCCGCTCGGTCCGTGCACGAAGAAGAAGAAGGAAAAAAAAAACTTTCCTGGATTAGGGTGTAATCAAGGCCATATGGGATGGGTCTGTGTAACTTTGTGTGTCTCTGTGATGAGAACGCGTCGTGTTTGCCTCGGAATGAGAAGACGGGTTTTTTTTTGCCAAATGAGAAAATCTTTCGCGGGAATAAACAAAGAAAGCCGCACTTCTCTCGGGATGCCGGTGGAAAGTAGGAGGTAAAGGGTTTAGTCATAACACCAAACTCGGTTTCCCGTGCTGGGGGGGTGGAGGGGTAGAAGGTGGGGGGGGGGGGGCTGAGGAGGGGGGGGGGGGGGGGGGGGGGGGGCTGAGGAGCATTTGGGGCCTGAAAGGAGCCCAGGTAGAGTCATAGGCAGTAATGGGAGGAGACAGGGACTTAGAGCACCACACAAAAGCCGGGCTTTATAAATAATTCCAAAAGCTAACAGGATCCCGTGTATGTGGGAATCTGTGAAATACATTCACACATGAGTGCACACACACACCCGCAGAAACACACACACACACACACACACAGACTGTGCCACCAGCGGGAATAGGTTCTTCACTGGTCCGTTGGGGCCGTCGTGAGTCTGACCTGCCTCCATTGGTAAATTTGGGTGAATATTGTTCTTGCATAGTTCATGCAACAAAAAAAATAAGGAAAACAAAAAGGCCCATTTCAGTAAGACACACACACACACACACACACAGAGTTACACACTCACTCATAATGCAGGGCAGCAAAGCACACCGGAGACCTGTCTTGTAAATCTCTTTGTGAAAGCAGCTTTGGGGGGGGGAGACAGGGGCTTACGTACTGAGCCCTGAGGTAGAGCTTCAGACTCCACTCCCTCTCTCCCCCTCTCGCTCCTACTCCCACACACACACACACACACACACACACTGCACGCTCATCCTCCCTCTTCTTCACTTTCCACCTACCCCACGTTCCCCCCCCCCCCCTCCTCCTCCTCCCTTGCCCTCTTATCACCTTTGCCGTCGCATACCCTCCCACCCTGCCTCCCTCCATTCTTCCCTCTCCTCCGCGGCCCGGCCCGGGCTCCGGAGCGCCGGGTCCTCAGCCCCGGAGGCTCCCGCGGCGTTGCGGTGACTAATGTCCTGCCTTTGCTCAGACAATGAGTTTGAGGCTGAGCCGGGAAAGTGTTGAGGAGGGGAAAAAGACTCCGGCACCTTTGACAAATGAAACCCTTCCCGCTCCTGTGCCCGCTGAGGGAGGCTTTACAATGTCGCGCTCCACGCTCCACGTCTTCCGAGGGACGGCTGCAGCCCACAAAGCCGCATCTGGGGGAATATAATGAATTCTTTGGGAAGTCTAACCTGGCTTCCTTCATGAATAAGATATATTTCCAAAGCGCGTCGACCCCTCTTAATAAAAACACTGGTCTGGCAGGAATAGCCAAAGCCGTTTTAGGGGCCCGGGTACACGTTAATATTTCTGTTTCTCTATAAATTTTTCTCAGGGCCACTTCTCTGCAGGGCCGTCACCACCAGGCCGACGCCGCTCGGCCAGGCCCGGCGTTTCCCTGGAAGCTGGAGGAGCCATGATGACAAACTGTCATTGTAAACGGCTGGAGTCCCTCTCTTTCAAGGAACTCCAACTCTTGGATGTTCCCTCCTCTTCCCCACGCACCCTACCCCCCACGCAACCCTGAAAGGAACTGGGCTTTGTCTGAGGGAGCAAAGGAGAGAGAGGAACCCCCCACCCCCCACCCCAACACACACACACACACACAACCCGACCTCCCCTCCCTCAACCCTGTTCCTAACTCCCTGCAGAGTATTGTTAAAACACAGCCCCCTTCTCTTCCCGTAGCCCCGGCTCTTAAAACAGCATGCTTTGCATGAGAAAAAACGATTAGTCTTCAAATGCTACACTGTCAAAAGGGGGGTGGAGGGGGCGCTCTTTCAGGTCGGAGCAGCAATTTGCTCAGATGGGAGCGCCCCCCCCCCCTTTTGTTTCTTGTTTAAGATGAGACATTATTACAGGGTCTGTTAGCATTCATCTCCAAGATGAACACGCTAGTGGAGTTTACACAGGATGCCCCGCTCCTTTTTTACAACTTGCACCAAGTGGGCAGCAGAGGAAAAGGTGGGGGGGTGGAGGGGTTGGGGGTGGAGGGGCTCATCTAAAACATATTTGTGAACATGTGGGTCTGCACTGCTTTCACGTATTAACCCCAAGACTCACATTTTGACATCCACACAAAAGCTCGTCCTTGACCAACACGCCAGGACGCAACGAGACGCAGGGACGAGTCCCACGGCAGGACGGGGACACGCAGCGCGCCATTCCGAACACGTGGAGGTCACATTGTGAGTTCACATTATCGCACAACTGAATCACCGGTATCAGAAAAAAAAAGTGTTTAAAAAAAAAAGCAATTATTTTGGGAGTTAAAAGCTTGTGTGTGTGTGTGTGTGTTGGTGTTAGGCAAAGCCTGACTCATGGCTTCACACACGCACACACACACACACATCAAAAAGCAGGGGGTAAGTGACAGATCATTGTTCGCAGCAAGTGGCCAGTTCATCTGTCCCCCAATCACCACCCGGACATCAGGCGCAGGCCCCCCTCACGGACGCCACGACCACCTCCCATCAATGCTGCAACAACAGCCCCGGCCCCGGGACGCCGTGTCATGAGGTGATCAAGTTTTACACAAGCAAATGGGCCCCCGGACCCGAGCACTTCACCTCTTGCTGCCATTCTTCACACGGAGGGCTTAAAGACATTTTTACGGCGGCTACGGCAAACAGAGGAGGGGATGAGCTGCGCCCTCATGCAGGCGCGACTTGTCCTGTCTCTCGTCAAGTGTGTGAGAAAAGAAAACGCCGCCGCTGGCATGGCACACTCCTGCCTTCCTGCAGATAACCTCCAATTAAAATGCAGTGTTTTGATTTGACGATGCTCTCAACTATGTTGAGAGCATCGTCAAATCAAAACACTGGATTTTAATTCATTTCATCGTTTTGTTTTTGGGTTTTTTTGGTGCAGTCTTTATTGGCTCGTTGACAAATCGTCAGGTCCAGCTGAAGTTTCCAACGGCCCAAACGCCGGTGGGAAACAAACCGGCCCACTCTCAGGCAACATGAGCTCCCACTTTTTTCTCTTTTTTTTTTTTTTCCCCATATGAAAACATAGTTGCTCCCGTAAGGAGGAGGGAAAAGGAAAAACAGTCCAAATTAAAAAGCTGAACACATATTCTGTGTTCGCGATCAGGGGACACGGAGGTCGGGGAAAAAAAAGAGCACTTGTTTCACACATATTCCTGAATGGTCGGAAAATACATATCTAAAAATTACAGTATGATATCGTCGGGGCTCACAACCTCCTCGTCGCTAACCCCCCCTCCCCTCCCCTCCTCCCCAGTCCTTCGCCTTATCCAAAGACATCACCCGGGTTGAAAGGTGCCTTTAGCAGGCTCCTTGAAGCAGGGAGCGGGGGTCCCACTCTGGGACAATGATGGTTGCGGTGGAGGGGAGCCGGGGGAGCAGGAACACATAGCATATTAAATCTGCTGGCGGAGCTGGGTCGTCTGCCCGGAGAGCCGGGGAGCCAGATCTGAGGCATGCCCTGAAGGGATGACTGGGCCTGGGGATTAGGAGGCCAAGGAGAAGCCCTCGCGCACCCGAGGACCCCGTCTTGTCTCCGCTCGCACGCAAATGTGTCCAGACATTTTGACGCTCCTCAGGTTCGCCAAGGCCTCAGCCCCAACTTTTCACCGCGCTCCTCAACGCCTCGCAAACGTCACGGTTCCTGCAGATTAGCATCTTAAACACTGCTGCATTCATCACAGCTGCTGCATCATAATGAGGCGAAGGCTTTTTTTCCCCCCCCTTGGCAAAAATGCACCTGTTTGACATCAGTATCACCCCTGACTATCACATCGAGGTAAAATTTAATACTACCACAAAAAAAAGGTAAGTGCACGCATTATATATCCTACTATGTCTATATCTATAACTGCAACATCAATATGTTCTATAATTAAGATATTTTATGCAGTGTATTTTGGGAAAATGTGCCGACATCCACAATAATTATGTGTAATACTGTTCCGCTTTCCACTGAATTTCTCATAATAAATTAAGATAAAACAAACACACATATAATTTGTGAAATTCAGCTTGTATGTTGAAAATAAAATGGAGTCCTAATTTTTGGCCTAGACTAATATTGACATGCAGGTAATTGGATGGTGTTTTTAACTGCAAGCATTATTTTTAAAATGATTATCAACATCAACATGCCACAAAATGCAAAATATACATTAGGGGTGGAAAAAAGTAATTGTCTAATCAATACAGATTAAATTGTAATTATAAATGAATCAGTGACATGTTGTCATTTTAAAGATGAAGGTATTTGGCCTCAAATCTGAGACGTTAAAGGCCTGACGTGTTTGATTGTTATATCTTATGTGAATTTTTCACAGTAATTCATTTTCCACTTGTGAGGCCTGTTAAATTTTATTTGTTATTATACATAAAAAAACAGGGGAAATATGAAATGATAATTTACAAGACCGTCCCTTTGTAATTTTTTATTAGACAAATCTAACCCAAAGAAACCACTCCCTGATTTAAGCCAAATCCACAGCAGAAACAAACGGCCTCATAAAATAAATTTTTAAAAAAAACTAAAAAGGAGATTTTTGTGAACTTGTGCTGTTAAACATCTTGGCTGGTGAGTCCAGGCACGGCTGCGTCTCCAGCCGGTCAGACCTGTGTTAATCATTTGCCAAGTGTCAAAAAAGAAAAGAAAAAAAGAAAAGGAGGATTTGAGCTGCACCGCATGGCTGAGCACCTCGGACCCCGGTCGTCTGAATGAAACCCGAGAGCAGACAAGCAGATAAAATGTGGAACAGCTGGCGAGGACAGGAGGGAAAGTTTCAAACAAATATCTGCACATGTGGAGGCTCGGGGGCTCTCGAAGCGTTTTCATGTCCCGCACCCCGAAAACGAACACACACACACACACACTTCTGTTAGACTGAACAGCCCCCCCACACACACACACACACTCTCTCTTTGAGCTCATGTTAGAGATTGTTTTGTTTTTTTGAGCCTTTTCCTTTAAATGGCTGACTGCCCATGAATCACCACAAACCTGTGATTGTACTGGTCAGACTTAACCACTTTTAAATGATGGAGATTTTAGTGAATCCTGGTAAAGTAAATCCGAGTGGATTTATATTATTTCTCATTTTGCTTGGGGCCCCATAAAATACCCCACAAGGACCCCTGCCGGGATTCAGACCCCACTGTAATGGGCTTAAATTTCTCCGAGCACATGCCTTCAAACACACCATGATCTACTGACGTACCCTGAAACATTGCTCTCCTTTTTTTTTTATGAGAGCCAGATAATTTAAAAACTCGCCAATCAATGCAAACGAGAGCGATTACGAATGATTTCCTGCTGTAACTTAGGTCAGGTTTTGCAGAAGCTGACACTTGTTTCTTGGGGGGGTGGGGGTAGTGGGGGTAATGAAAGTGGACTGGAAGCATTATTTCAGCTCAATGACAGATTGCAATTTCCTTCCTTTTAAAAAAAATATTAATTCAATTTTAAGTACGAATCTAAATGTAAATGTGGATTTTCTTTTTTTTTTGCAGTGTAAATATTTCTTGCTCAAACGATAAGGCCTGGAGTTGACTTTTAAATTGGCACAGAGAGAAAAAAACTAAAAAAAAACTACAGCCAGTCATGTCAAAAATGTTTAAGTGGTTTGATGGCTGTAAAATTAATTATGTCTAAATGTCAAAGGTCAAGGGTCAGCCACGGGCTTGGTTGTATTGAGGGGGGGAAAAAAAATAAAAGTGTCTGAGCACGCCCCTATATGTCTTCATTAACCTCTCCTGTAAGTCTGACGGATTCTAACAGGATAAACAGACTCATTAACAGACAGTGAAATATAATCACACCAGCACATAAATATACCCCCCCCCCCCCCCCCCCCCCCCCCTCACACACACACACACACACATAATATACCCCCCCCCCCATTTACCCCCCTCCCTCACACACACACACACACGCACACACACATGCACGCACATGCACGCACGCGCTTCTTCAGGCAAAAGTCCAGGAAAGTTTCTACCAAAAGTTTCACCACGCCACGACCCCCCCCCCCAACACACACACACACACACACACACACACACACACACCTTTTACTTTCCATGAACGTCGTCACATCATCACGTTAAAGTTTGTCACGAGGCTAAATCACATCCAGACCCGGTGTCCCTGCTGCACTGCGGCACCGACGCTTAAAACTAACCCCCCCCCCAAAAAAAAAAACAACAACAAGAAAAGAAAAGGAAAAAATAAAAAAAACAACAAAAATAAAACAAAAGAAACGGAAAAAAAGGAAAAAAAAACAGTGCGTGTCTACATGCGAGAGCGCGTGTGAAACGTGAAACCTCCGCTCGCTGCTTTGCCCCCCCCCCCCCAAAAAAAAACTTTTACGAGCCAAATGCGCCAAATGCGCTAAATGTGCGCAACGAGGTTTGTTTGAAATGAGCACTTACTTCTTTCTGGCTCTCTCCTCTTCGTGAGTCTCTGAAGGAAACTTGTTTCGAGTGAAGAAAAAAAAAGTTGGAGTGCTCTTCTTTCTTCTTCTCCTCTTCCTAAGTTGCAGATGTGCGTCTGGAGTTGCCTCGCGCTCTCTCTCTCTCTCACTCACTCTCTCACTCACTCTCTCTCTCTCTCTCACGCTGGAACTCCAACTCCAACACGGCGCTGCCAGACTTTTCCCTGCTGCTCGTCTCTTCCCTCCTGCTCACACTTTGCTGGGCTGAACCGCCGCCGGACCGACAACACCACCATCAGCCTGCCGGCGCAATCAGCCGAGTGCGGCCCGCAGGTGTGCGCCAAAGCCGGCAGAAGCGTCAGGGAGGCGCGTGGAGAGTTGTTGTTGGGTTTCGTGCGCTTTTTTTCTGGGAGAAGAGAGAGAGAGAGGGCGAAGTGAGTGTGGATCTCCAGCTGCTCCTTCCCTCTCCTGACTCCTCCCTTCCCACTGCTCCCTCCTTTCCTCACTGCCTCCCTCCTTGTTTTCACTCCCCGTACCCCCTCTTCTTTCTTTCTTTCTTTCTTTCTTTCTTTCTTTCTTTCTTTCTTTTGAAGCACACACCAGTATTAAACCCTTTATGGGTCTTAAAACAAAGTTTCCTGTGGTTGGAGGCAAATTCCTAAAAGAAAAACAAAACAGAAATGAAATGAAAAGAAGGATGTTTTTTTAATGTGTGTGAAGTTATTTTCCTGTTTGTTTGCTCCACGTAACTTAAATACGAGTGTGTGAATAAAGTACTGCTTTTCCTGTAAAGCTAACACTAACCCTGCATAGTCATATTATTGTTCATGCTTCACAAAAGTTGTTGTTGTTGTTGTTGTTGTGATCACATCATTAAAATAAAACCTGGCATCACAACATGTGTTTGGATAAATGTGCATGGGAGAACGACAGTTAACAGCCATGTTTTTTAATTGATGAGGGATATTTTAAATTGATGATGGATATTTTTACCGTTTACATTAAAGAGCAAATTGACTTGTATCAAAAAACTGTCAACGTGAAGGGGCTAAATAGTCTCCTGGCCTCAGCCTTCAAAGTGATGCTGCGTTACAGCGCTCCTGTAGGGTTAGGTGTAATCAATATACATAATCAATATACAGGGAAATGATGTGGTAAGAGAAGTCTTTAGGGTGCCGGTTCAATCAATGAGGGGGTGGGAGTTTGGAGAGGAAAATCACCGGCTAATCGTTTAACTAGGATTTGAATGAGTGTGTGTGGCCGAGAGGTCAAGTCCATCAGGCGGCAGTAAGTGAATTCATCCTGAACGCAGCACACAAACAAACAGCTGCGGTGGCACAGGAATAAAGAGGCGATTCAGGAACAAAAGGATTCCTTTGTGTTTACTCACATTCCCAGATGCTTATTGTGCCAAATAAGTTTGCGCTGACCAATTACGGCCTTAATCGATCAGAGACAAAGATCTTTGTTCTGAGATGTCCACTGCGTTGTCATCAGTGAACCCTCAAATGCTCAGTGTGATGTTTTTTTGTTGTTGTTGTTGATGGACTTTAAGGAAAAATGAAGAGCGAGCTGACTCAGCCTCAAACTGGGAACAGTTTGTGAAGACGTGTTTCAGATAGTGTAGTAAAAGACATGCAGACAAATCAACAAATCAACACTGTCCCCATTCATCAGCAAAAATCAGATACAGTGAGTCTGCATCTTTTCTTTTTTTTTACGTACCGCAATGCATCACACGCACAATGCAAACGTGACGATATCAAATTGCACAATGACAAAAAAGGGGATCTGTGATATGAATCGGTGGCGGTGGCGGGCGGAAGCGCTCGCGTCCGTGACGACAGGGAGTCGGGCCAATCAAAGATGCTCTGTGAGACACGGCTAATTCTCCTGTCAGTTTGTCAGGCGGTGCTCATCTGGCCCGGACTACGCCGAGATAAAGTCCTTGTTATGGATCTCTCAAAGAGGAGCGTGGAGGTTGGGGGGTGCAGGAAGGGGTGGGCTGGGGAGGAGGGGGGGTGAGGTGGTGGAGAACAAGAGGGTAAAGGAGGAGAAAGGGGGCGGGTAGGGAGGGGGCTGCACATGGGCATCAGTAGGGTTAGCGGCTCCCGAAAGTATTTCATCAAAGAGGGCCAGGATCCCAGGGATTGAGATTCTGCCTGGAGGCAAGTTACCAATGGTCTCCCAAGAACATATTCCAAAGTAGGACTCACAGAGCCAAAGCACACATCAAAAGCACCTCTGGAGCCAAAGCGATTCTGGAGGAGAAAGAAAGGGGTTCGGGTCCCGTCTTGGCCCCCTTTGAGCCCCTGATCTCACCCCAATTAAGAGGGAACTACTGTTTGTTCCAGACCCTGAGATCCACAGACAGGGAGGTGCGCTCACTAAAGGCAGACGCCAACACAACACAACACAACACAATCATGCACTCGTGCATTGTCACTCGCAGCACTGTGTGGCGGGTGTGAAGGAAACGGCGTGCGCGCCCAAGATCAACATCTGCGCCCCGTGCTTATTTTTCACATAATGACCAACTGACAGAGCGTGTTCCCAGTCTCAGCCGTGAGCTCACTGAAATAATATGTGGCGCTCAGTGTGTGTGCGCGCACGTTACACGAGTAACAGTAAATCAATATTTGGCAGAATGTTGTGTAGGCATTTGGATTTTTGCCTTTAATTCTCCGCTGCTGGACAGATGTCACAGTGAAATGGATACGGCAGCAGAAGCATATTATAGCGGCGCAGATGTGAGCGCTGAAACGGCACCGGCTGCACGAGCGGCCGAGGAATGACAGACGATCCTGGGACTCTCACAGCAGAGCAGCAGCAGCAGCGAGTTAAGATCAGGTTAGCACGGAGGGAAAATAGGCTTTCAACCAAAGTAATATTAGTCATTATGCAGAACGCCAACACCTAATGTTGTGTTTATCATGTGTATACATTATTAGATTACTGGTAAGTTAGAAGTGAACTCATATCTAGTTTGGTTTTCTACAACAATAATTTTGAGAGTGTCAGTATTTTCTGATATTTTCAAGTCGGATACCCAAAAATTGTACACAACACACAAAGTCTGCACATGATATTTAGAGAGCACTTGTTTTTAATCATGACAACTGATACTCTTTGATTGCGTTTCAGCACTGAGATTGTTACTGATTTGCTTCATCTACTGTGAACAACTGTCTTGTTTTAAGCAATCTGACCGTTGTGGTGGTTTAATTTGCGTAAACTGTAACAATGTTTTCTCATCTGGAACGGGTTCCTTCCAGAGTGGGGGGGGATCTCTCTTTGGAAAGTGTGGACAGCATCTTGTGGATTATTAAGAGAAGCAGTGACGGGGCATCTGGTGGCCTGGTGGTTCGGGCGCGTGCTACTCGACTGCAGTGTTTGTTGCTTGACGCCAGTCTGGGTCCTTTGTTACATGTTGATCCTCCTGTCTAACTGTTTCATACACTCAACACCAGGCTAATGGAGTTAGTAAAGGATCCGGTTACAGAAGTGGGAAAACTATTTTCTTTATTCTAGCGCAGGTCATTTCCCCCTCTTTAAGATCTATGTTTAAAACGAGGAGAAATATTATATTAGTATGATCTTCCAAATATTTCGTCAATCAGATTTCATTATCCAGAGGCCTAAGATGGTTCAACATGGCCGAAGAAAAACAAACTCTTTTTCTTTTGATAATCCAGTGGGTTTTACATGGTACTGTATATTTAGCTTCAGGGGGCGTCTCAGTCCCTAAAGGAGCATTTGATCCTTTAGTATATGTGAAAAATTCGAAACGGCTAAATTTGGAGACACACTGTTTGTGCAGTTCAGTAAAAATAGGCGACTTTGACTCCCCGTGTTCCCACTGTCAGTATCTGCTTGGTCAACTAATCTGACAGAGAATCAGCTATAAGTGTTTGTCGTGTGGTGGGAGTGTGAACTGACACCGGCCTCGACGTGGCACAGAACACACACGCACACACACACACACACACACACTGGCCACAAACGCAAAGCTCCAGTGACCTCTGCTCCACTGGCAGTGTGTGTTGGTGTGTATCGTTGTTTGTTTTTGTTTTTTTCTTTTCTCACATGTGCTGTACCTGTACACACCTTCACACAGCGCCCCACCCCCACCCCCCGGTGGAGGTATGGAGTGGCTTGAGTGGGCCATTGGCGTGAAGGACTGATAAGACCCTCAGCCCCCAATAATCAGGAGAGGGATATTTGCAGTTATTTTGGAATCCGTCAGAAATAATAAATAGGCAAACTATATCCACTTGGGCTATTTAAGCAATTTCCCCGCGATAACGTCCCGTGGGGGTTTCATGTGGATTCTGAAATGACGACATAATAAAAACCACGCCGCATGGCCCCCTCCCCACCTCCTTATCAGGCTGGATTAAAAGGGAATAATGAAACGGAGAGGGTTTGGAGCCTTGTGTGGTATGAATATGATTATCTAATGGACTCCAACGGAAAGGCATGTTAATTCCACTTTAACGCGAGACCTTTCCCAGACTATCTCCTGCCCCTGGCTCCTCCTCAGACCGACCCTCCCCAACCCCCCCGACCCCCCCAACCACTTTCCCTGCCTCTTTCTCCTCATCCTTTAAGTTTGAATAATCATTTCTGCTGTTTCCACATAAGTCATTATGCCCGCCGTCTATCTCTGTGTATGAACGTGAGCGTGGCAGAGTGATAACACACCCCCCCCCCTCGTTTCCACTCTGACTTGCTTCTTAACTTTCAGACAAAAGCACTCAAGGCAATTATCAATATTCAGATTTTTTTTTTAGTGCACAGATCATTGTGGCTTAAAGAATGTGGGTCACTTTCACACAAACTTTCCGAGCACCCGTTTGAAATCATGTTATATGCTCTGATACTGGACTTAACAGTGCTTTGCTTTTTTTTTCTTTTTTTTACCACTTTGTCAAAGACTAAATTCATGCGGATGAATTTTCTCTATATCCAAAGTACAGGCCTATGGGGTTGGGTGGGAGCTGCTGCATCGTTATTCCCAGTGTAAACAATCCAACACGAAAATAAAGATTTCAGTCATGTACAGTCGTTGCTGTCAAGACTCACAGAGCACAGTGGTTATGGATGTATTTTACTATCCGTGTTGACTGAGTCGATGTGCAGGTGCCTTTTAAGATCAACAAGAAAAAGTCCCAGACCAATTAGAGGCCATAAGCGAGGAGGGGGGTCATCATTAGACCCATCAGGAGCAGTAAGAGTTACTGAGCCATATTGCGTTCCCCCTCTCCCCCTCTCGTGATGCGCGCCGCAGCAGCACACATCCTGAGAGCAGACGGCGCTCCCACAGGACACAGTTAAAGAAAAGCATCAATATTTCATCAAACTACTCCTCTCTTTCTGGTCCAGATCAAAGCCCCGACTCCCACAGTCCTACAGGTAGAGAGGACTCTTTTGTTTTCGCTCCTCAGGTAGAGCAGCAGTCAGACGGCGTTCGCCTTTGGAAACCTCAGCCCATCCGTCTCGCTGCCTCGCTGGTGGAAGAGGAGGTAAAAGGAAGGGTAGAGACCGTGAGGGTGAAAACATGTTCTTGAGATGTCCAGAGATTGAACTCCTGGGCCCTGTGGTGCTGTATTACTTCCTTTTATTCCCCCCAGGTTGGCCCATGGTGAGAGCCCCCCAGTGTGGAAATGTAATTTCTCTTTGACAGTAGTGTTGCTCACTTCCTCGATCCTCGTCATCATCGTCGCCATCTTTATTTCCCTTCTTAAGTATTTATTGCCCCCCGTGACGGAGGTCATTTGAAGATCTTATGTTGCCACGGGTCTGGAGATAAGCTTCAGCCATGTTGCCAGGATTATCCAGCATCCATCCAGGGATTTATATTCTACAGGTATATAATTATATGGTTTTATACCAGTATAAAATTAAAGGGAAATTAAGGTGAATGGGGAAAAAACAGTCGATTTTGGATGCATTCGCCTTTGATTGTGTTCGACTTTGTATTTGTTATCGTCCGTGTGGAAATGTGTTTCCTCCCCCCTAACATCAACCACATTTTTTTCTTCATTCTTCCTCCTTTTTTTTTTTTGTCGTCCCTGAACACACCTCTCCTCCTCTCATCATCAGCGACAATCTGTGGCTGTCACTCGGAGCCGGACAGTGACTAACGACACCCCCAGTCAGTCAAACACTTATCGCCACACAGGTAACACACAGGCCCGGAAATGACTGACATGAAATGGAAACGTCTCTCATTCTCCGGGCCCTGGAGCTGAAGTGAAATATTAGCTGTGGGAGAGATGGCGGAGGATAAGCAGCTCCCTGTTTGGGCTGGAATTGTGGAGGTCCAAGTTCTATTACATGTCTTTTCCCGCCATTCAGCGGCACGAACGAATCCCGTTTGCCTCGATAAAGGAGACGTTGCATTTGGTTTCTTACCATTTTTTATTTTACCCTCACCTTCAGAACGCGCTTCAAAGTTACCAACGAGCCACAAACTTTCACCGCGGTCACTGTTTGAGACTGGTTAAGGTAGCGGATGGCGCTGAAAGCCTGTGTGTCGTTGTTGATACACACATCGTCCCTGTGGTCCAGGCACCAGGACCAGAGGCCAGATGAAAACCAGACTGCGGCCTGCTCAGTATCAATGGGTCACATATGCTTATTCTGTCTCTCCTATTACTCATAGACTCCACCATATCCTCCTTTCATCCCTCTTTCTCGTCCTCTCACACGTCTCCTTCACACACACACACACACACACACACACACACACACACACACACACACAATTCCCCGCTGTGCACAAAGATGGATGGGATGCTCCCAAACCACAGGTGCTGCTCTACTTGTGAGTATTTCACCTTCTTTACAACAGCACAGTTCAGACGTGCTCAGGGTGTTTTTTTTTTATCTTCACTGTTTTCCCCAGTGGTGATTACGACTGTACATCCGAGCGGTGGGATAATGAGGAACACAGAGTTTTGGTGATGCAGTGTACAATCAATCTGCCTGTCTATTAGCAGCTCTTTGGGAACCAGACAACCCCCAGCAACTTGTGGCTGAATCATCAACGCAGAGGCCCCACTCCCTGACTCCCACTCAAAGTGCCACTAGATGGGGCTCGCTTCACTTCTGACCTGTGTTTTGACTCCAACGCTCAATGATGACGCTCAATGCACGGGGCTCCCTCCTCTGAGCAAGCTGCGCCACCTTGTGGTCGGTTTTAGTAGTGCCGTGCAATAAATAAAACCGAAGCATAGCCTACAAAAAAATAAAAACAGAACCTACACGTATGATTGAATGATATGGGCAAAATATAAACAGGAGTTAGCAGTAGTGCTCTCCAGTTACGGCTAATGCGAGACATCTGCCGGGGCCCCTGCCAATCCATAACCTCAGCTTTGCATGTTGTTATCTGCTTGACTGATGGTTTCCTGTTGTGAGAGAGAAGAGACATGCACAGAGGTGGGAAAAAAATAAAAGAAATACCGCTCTGTGGTCCCACCTGAACCTGGCAGGTAGACTGTGTATGTCTGGGGCCAACCTCAGTGACCACAATAACACGCCATGCTTTGTGAGTTTGTAGCTGACAAGGAGTCGTGTTGTTTTCGGTCTGTATGTGAGAGAGGGCTTGCAGGAACGTTTACCGGAGATGGCATCTAACATGTTTGCATTTCCAGCTCATCTCGGGTCTGATGAGGACACGGCCTCACTGTCACATTTGGGCCCTTGATCTTCTCATCTGAAAACGTCATCATGAAAGCGATTGCGCCACACAGAGCTCGTTGGCCAACTCAACAGCTCTTTCACTTCCAGATTTTACATTCGCGGAAAGACAAACAGACTGGCACCTGTCTGTTTATCTCCATGTCTGTCTGAGCTACAGCCGTTGTGTAAAACCTCATGTGGTAAACCTCTTTAATGCCGGTTCGAACGGGCACCAGCATCCATAGTGAAACTGCCAAGTCATAAGCAAACAAATGTACTGTTCAACAGTTGAGTAAGTCAGCTCAGGCGATGGCACAGACAGTCAACAGGGGGACAGCCAGTCATACCGAAAAACACAAGAGACACGTTCACAAGAGCTGTTTCCCACCGCACCACGTACGTTACACCAGTGAAAGTACACAGATAGTTTCCCACGTGCTGACCTAACTACTGATTACTGCATCATTTATGGTACGCACTTGAAACTACAGGAGCAGCAGTTTGACGTAGTGTGGGCAGAACAGCAAAGAAGAAAACAGCAACGAGCGTTAGATTTTTCAGATTTATTTATTTTTTCTTGTTTGTTTGTTTTTTTTGAATACCTGAGAATCAGCTCAGATTCAGTTTACAGCAGCACACAACCAACACATAATGGAATTCATGTAGAAATACAAACAAAACAGTATTTACATCAATATACACTTTATACAGTGACTGACCTTGTGAATGCATGACGAACAAAAACCATCATCGCGTTAAAGCTTTTGTCATGTTGCTCCGTGACTGTGTGAAAATGTGTGTTTATATGGAAAGGGCAGGCGTGGTGTCGGTGTCCGACATGACAGAGGGACGTTTGGGAGCTGCGTTTGCTTTGCTGTACCCCACTGTGCCCAGACCACCAGAACACATCTTCACAATCCTCAGCAGGTCTTGTCTGAACCGAACGCCGATGAAGACGTACAGGATTGGGTTGAGGCAGGCATGAGTAAATGCAAGGCTCTTGGCTACCTGTCCTGCTAAATCGAAACCAATTTCCATTTTACAATCTGTGGCAGTCGTATTAGCGGCCAGCGTGGCCTCCACTATCAGCAGACTGTTGTAAGGCAGCTGGGAGAGGACAAACACAAACACCACGGCAAAGATGACTCGCAGGGCCTTGTGCTTCTCAAAGCTCTTGGCCTGAAGAAGAGTGCGAATGATGACGGAGTAGCAGAAGAACATCACCAGCAGAGGAAAGCAGAAGCCCATGCAGATCTGCAGGGACAGCACCAGGATCTTCTTCCAGTTGTTGGTGTTGTTCCAGTAGACCATATTGCAGAAGGACTGCCCGTTTTGGTGTGGCTTCACCTGAGCAAAGATGAACTCAGGGAGGGCCAGGAGAATGGAGACGACCCAGACCGCCAGGCAGGCGAGTTTACTGTAGAAGAGTCGCTTTTTCTTCAGGTTCTGGGCCTTAATGACTTGTACAATAGCAATGTAGCGGTCCACACTAATGCAGGTGAGCAGGAACATGCTGCTGAATAAGTTGATCTTGTAGACAGCGGAGACCATTTTGCAGAGACTGTTGCCGAAGTCCCAGCCCTTGACAGCATCAGCAGCCCAGAAGGGCAACATGCACAGGAAGAGGAGGTCAGCCACAGCCAGGTTCAGCAGGTACACGTCAGTCATTGTTTTCAGACGGTTGCGCACCGTGGTGTAGATCCAAACCACCATCGCGTTACCTACAGCGCCAAGGATGAAGATGATCCAGAAGAGAGGTGGTTCATACTGTCCACGAAATTCCCTGACCCACCCTTTGTTGCACATGTCCGTGTTCTCAGTTGGTCCTGTATCATAGTCTGAGTAGTCAGAAGTGTCCTGCAATAAAAAAATAAAATAAATTTAGATGATCTAATGTGGCATTGCAGGAAGTTGGACACACTGCCTCTTTTTCATTTTTAATTTCCTGTCAGATGGTTTCTTTTTTTGTCTCTCTGCCCTTGCTAACTTGATGTTAGGGGTTCATAACATAGTGTGAGCACATATTGACGTGACATCAAACACTGTTGATGACACAGGCCTACATGCTAACCAGAATGTACGAAAAAAAATGCTCTCAGGTGCAGGTGTTGTGTCTTTGAAACCACACTACTGCAAAGCTTCCTGCTGCTAATCCAAGACTGCGGGGGGCAAACGAATCTGAGGGGCTCCAGGAAGGGGCCCTGAAGCAGAAGTTGGTGCCCCAGATGCCTGGGGTTTAGATGTAGGTCAGAGATAAACAGCAAGGTGAAGCTTGGCTTGTATTATCGCAAACAATGGAAAATTTGATGCTGATACAGTTTTGACTGCGGAATTTGAATATCCTACAGATTTCCGAAACAGATAAATCTACTGTACCTGGATCATGAAGCGCACACATTTTGTTTTTTAGAAACAAGTACCCATAAGCAATATAGCTTCAGTAAAAGGAACGTGTCGTGTAAACATTCTATAGTGGCATAATAACACGGTTTCTCAACTTAATCTAAAAACAAAAAAACAGCAATAGTAACTGTAGTGTTACATTTGAGCTCAAGAAAAACGACTTTTTTTTTCACCCGTATCACAAAATAATACTCACCGTTTGAGCATAATCTTCCGTTGTTGTCATAAAAGTTGTTGCCAGCCCATCCATCTTGTCTACAAAGAATCAAAGAAAACTTTGCAACCTTGTAAAAATGCAATCCAGATCATTTACCAATAAAAAGCCTATAACATGCACGGAAAAAATGATGACTGGTTAAATGGAAAATTGTGACAGTGAAACAAATCTCTTACCCAGTCAGTGAGAAAATGAAGAGAGTAAACTCTTGGTTACAGTGCCGCTTCTTTGTCACTGCAGCAGAGACAAACTAACCGACTTCATCTTCACTTGCTTATATGGTTTCCCCTGAACCACAGGATCACGTGTTGATATACTACCTCTGACTGGAAAAACAGAACAAGGCACAGCCCGCTACGCGCTGCATTGGTTTCAAGCAGAGATCCCCAGCACTAAATACACATCAGCACTGACAGACAGCGTTTGTGCTAGTTTCTCAGGTAAGACATGACTTTTTTTTCAACCACTGAACCATAGACATTGGGTTCAACCCAAAACAGTACGCCCAGATTGCCTCCACAGTAGATTGAGTTTCCAGTCTGAGCCCATTTCTGACACATTTTGTACACACAGGTGTAGCACTTAACGCCAGAGATGAGAGATGTATGGGAACTTAATACTTGGTGTGATTAAAAACCGGAGTACTGAAGTATTGAAGCATTGAAGAGGAAGTATTTTACTACTGCTCTAGTATTAGTAAATATCACTCATATGTTTTTTTTATAAAAAAAAATCATCTGTCTTTACGAAAATAAATGTTAATAAAATAGAAAAGGTTAGTGTACATCAGTTGCCGTCCCCGTTGGCGGCGGGGTATTTGGAAAGCATTCCAAAGTACTTGGTGAGTATGTATTTCGTCATATGTGTTTGTGTTACATTTCCTCAAAAACACTCTTTCTGCAAACACAACAGTGTGACCCTGGCAGAGGGAAATGAATGACCAAAATATCACATGCTCACAGCTGACCATACTGACCATACTGTCGAAACAAGGACAGCGGAAACCCCGTGTCCCGTTACCTGATAACTGAAAAAACAATCCTGACATTTCAGATCACCAAGTCAGTTCCTGTCATTCTGTCCATTTTTTAATTTTTATTTAATGGCAGCGTTTAAATCTGAATCTAAATCTCTGAGAAGGAGCCTCTTGTTGCTACTCTTGTTGCCACCATCTTCCCACAGATCAGTGTCCCTGTCTGATTTTCGCTCCTGTGTCATCTCAAACAATCAGCCATCGAATTGCTGATAGCTTTTCTCAGTTTTAATCACTGTGCGGCGCAGGGAAACTGTTGTGTCATTTTCAGATGGAGAAAAAAAGATGAGTGGTTGAAGAAAGAAATAGAGATCAACTCGGGGACTGATCTGCAGATGCATGAAATCCACTGTGTGCAAAAGTGCCACGTCAGGTCCAAGCTGAAGAACAATGTGCAATTTGCTGCCGGGTCACAGAATGAGGCTTCTGGTGCACCGAGCTCATGTCCTCAGAAAGACTCAGCTCATTTAATGGTCCCGTTAATGAACATTTTCTGGCCTGTCACAGTTGCCCTGGTTCCTGCCACAATGTTGCTTATGTACTGGACCAAATTACCGTTTATTTACATGCCAACTGTTTTTCCCCCCACTGTACCTTGGACAACCTCCAGAAATGTGTGTAATTTCTCATACACAATAGGTTGCTTTGTGATTCTGAAGAAAAGCCAAGCAGAAGCTATGCCGTGCTATTGAAAGTGAGAAAACCCCTTTGATGCCTTGTCAAAGGAACAGGAAGCTGATGGGTACACTACTCAGACATGTATTAAAATTCGCCCCACATTTGGTGAAAGCGCTGACGCTGTCGCAGTGTGAGAGATTGATCTTGGAACTGAGACTAGTTACCACTTCCTGTGTACCTGTTTGCCGTGATTTCTGTCATGCACTGATAGACAACTGCTCAGCATTTGCATCCTTTCTGAAATTAGCCTATAATTCATTTTCCCATGGTGGTTACCCCTCAGCTGCTACGGATAGGAAACAGATGCATGCACAGTGTTAGATTTGCACACACAAGGCACACAAACACACAGAATCATCTTACGTTTTTCAGACCTTGCTTTCAGCATAGAAACAAACTACTAGACAAGAAATGAAACAACTTCTGATATCACCTTTTAACTGTTTACACAACAGAAAGGTTTGAAGGGATATTGTTTTAGTCTCACTTCCCCCCCTGCCCCTTATCTTTGTGCATCTCGGAACAAATGTCTGCACAAGACACAAAACCAACACAAGTTTAAGTCAGGACAAACTGCGGCTTGACGAGTTTCACTGAAAACAACCCCGAGGGTATGGGGTATGAGGGGTGATTGTGACCAAGGCAAGGCAATAACAACACGCTCTAAAAGCAGCGAAACAAACAGATGAAGTCACAAAAAGTGACAAAATTGTATTTTGATACCAAGGATCTTTAAGGATGCATATTTAGCATCCTTGTCATTTGGCCTACTTTGGCTTCCTAATGTTTTATCGGTTCAGAAATACTGCTTAAAGGCTTCTCATCTTATCTACATCTTATGTCTGAGATGCAACCACCTCACGTAACAACATATCTACAACCTATAACACCCACAAATACATTTCTTTATATCTTTTATTTCCCCATACTTTGCACAATACAAATAAACATCTAGTATAATATAAGGTTGACGTATCATACTCTACAAGAGCATTACTCCATCACCCACAGCAATACGAAGAGTACACAGTTAAAGTTTGCAGACAAAATATATTAATATTCGTATTCTTTGTTTGGGGAAGTAAAATCAATCTTGATCACTGTCTACGTCATACAAAACGCAAGAGCAGAAAAAAAAAATCTATGCAAAGAATTTGTTTATTTTCAATGATGAGACTTTCACAGAATGTCAGATCATTGGAAATATTTTTTAAAAATCCTATTATGAAAAAGATAAAGCCAAGTGTACCATCAGAGGGTCAGGAGGCATTACTCTGACCCTGACGCCGTTCACTCATCATCAAACCATTTATCTTGAGGGTTGCCAGCTAAATAATAGATTCGATTTTGACAACAAAGAGGACTACTAAAATTAAGACTGCTATCAATAATTAATAATGCAGTCCTGATATGCTAACATCACCCATATCCATCTGAGTATGATAACTGCAAAGCTTTAGACTCTATGTATCTGTCCATTCAGAAAATGGACAAGGCATCTTCAAACAGGGACATGATAGTAATTGCATAGAGCGCATGGATGTTGGCTGTCTACCCTCCGAACATCTGTTTATCCAGCTGTTCTGGACAGAACTCATTCGCTGGGCTCATATCTGAAACAGAGGAGCAAAACAAATCCGATGTGTGACTGGTGGTCAGCCAGTTATGTTGCAACATAATGAGCTCGTAGTGCAAGTGAAAGTTTATATCAAATATAAAAATTCACATTCACATGAGTGGGAGGGATGGACAACGCAAAACACGACAGAATGAGGACATGTATTTAAATGACAATCATTGCATTGCTTTATCTTCATTGATGAACACTCACCTCTGCAACTGTTTTCTAAGATCTTTGATCTGATCATTTTTCTTGGTGAGGATTTCCTTCATGTTACGGTAGGCTGCAGTTTGCTGGAACTTCTTCTCCAACTCCTGCACACCATACACATACATAACCACATGAAAATAGTCTCTCTCAATAACATCACATACTCTTGATGACATAAGCGACAATACAAGGTGAAGTATTGACAAAAAATATCTTTATACATCCATTTCCAAGAGTTAAATCTAAAAACTAACATCATCAGGACTCAGGACTCTGTGGATGTGGGCCTGGTACCATCTGAACATATGAACTACCAACACAACAACTCAAACCGGTACATAACCAACACTGTTTTAACAGCATGGTGAAACAATGGGTCTTCCAGGCTTTTAACATCAGATGATACCGCCACTGCTGAGTTAAAGACCACATTAATGTACCTTTTCTGCCAAGGTCAGCTGCTCCTGCACTCGAAGCAGCTCATGTTTGGCAGATACCAGGTTCTCCTGCAGGTCCTTCTGGGAGGCTACATTGGCACTGAGAGACCTTTCATAGTCTTCTTTCAGAGCTGCCACTGTGTCCTCTAGACTGGTGATCTCCTGGGAGTGGGCAGCAAGCTGAAAGGGAAAAGAAACAAGTTCAGGTTCATGCTTATAGTACGGAATCAGTGCCTTCTATTCCTCTACACAGTGACAAACACTGTGATAAGCTACATACATACCGTTTCAGATCCAAGTTAGCACATAAAAGCATAGTGACAGACAGTATTCAGATGCAACAGGACAATCACCACAGTTAAAATAAAAAATAAAGACCGAAAAATGGAAAAGAAACTGAAAATGACAGTAGCCACTATTAAAGATTCCAGTCACTTGAAGTACCTGGTGTTCACCTTGCACCTTCTGAAGGTCTTTCAGAGCCCTCTCTGCCTTGGTTTTCTCATCCAGTGCACTCATGGCCTAAGACAGATCAATCAGTGCATGAGGTGAATCAGGGAAATAAATAAATAAATAATATGAGACCAAAATACGTGGTTTGCTGAAAAAAAGTGAATTTTATACTTGGGATTCTAAAGTCCGCAGTCTTGCTTTCAGTTTATTGTTTTCCTCCTGTAGTCTCACTATCTCCTAAAGAAACATTTAGAAAATAGATTGGCATGAGTGTTTGCACCTGATACGTTTTACCTCTCTGACACGGATCTGTCCACGGAGGCTATGCAACATTTTCCGTTACCTTGTTGAGAAGTTCAGACACCCCGCCTTCGTTCAGCGGTGCTAACTTGGGTTTGCTTGTTTCCTGGTTTATCTGAAAATAAAGTAAAGACTTTATGACGATGGGCTAAATCTCATTTCCTAGTATAAACAGGTTGGATATACACTGCTATCAGAGAACATGAAATATGCTGTCATTTAAAATGTGAAGACATCTGTCTACTTTGTGGGAGGTGTGAAGGGCCAACGTGAAAATGAACAAAGCACATGTGTGTGTGTGAGTGTTTTTTAATCACGCATCAGCCACAGTGATGTGTCATTTCTGAGCTGCTTGACCTCGTACCAAAGGCAAATGCTGCTCTCGTGTTACTAGATGTCATGTGGGTGTGAATATGCTTTGAACACATGATTAATGAGAGCTACACTGATGGTGATGTATACAGGTCTGTATATTATTACATTATTCTCACCTTATCTGTGGTTTTAAAGTCAGTCTTCTCAAATTCAGCCACTCGTTCCAACAACTCTCTATATGGGTAGAGAGGAGATAAGAGTTCAGCATCAAAATAATGAAGAAAAGAACAGAAAAGGGAAAACCAAACTGAAATCTTATATTTTTATAATCTTATACATTTTTCAAATTTAATTATACATTGGTTTGTAAAATAAAGTAAAGATGAGTTTATTTCCTGTAAACAACACTGAATATTGTGTAACTAGTCTGATCATCTATATTATCACTTTACACAACTGTAACCGCTGCAGTGACGATGTTTTTGACATTCTTGTTCGAGTGGCAGTTTAACACTTAAGCTGTGAGATGTTTGCTTGTGGTAAAGAGATATGTTCCTTGAAAAGCTTAAATGTGGTTTTTATGAAGCAGCTGAACACACGTAGACTATGACATGGGGCGTATTCATTGCTTTAGAAATCGTATCAGTCACGTAGGGCTGAGCCCTGCAAAAAAATACGCTTCAGGGCCTCTTTATACACCCACCATGTGCATACTACAAGCAAAAGAACTTTTCCAAAACACATTTTTTTCAATCTGCTGAGAGGTTTCAGAGGTCAAATGTGATACGAGTGTCATATCAGCGAACTGGGTAAACTCACGTACAAATATCCTGTGGAGCTCTACAATGATCAAACTGGCCAAAACCATGGCCTCTAAAATACAGTCTGTGTTTCTTCAGTACTTAAAATTAAATAGTGTTAAGATGTTGTCATTTTCTCATCTCATTACTTCCTCTATCTCACTAGCAATAAAAAGAACAGGATGACGTCTGACTTCTCAATGTGTATTTCAACAACCCAGCTCAACTTCCATTTTTGGACAGACTCATAAAAACTATGATTTTTTTATTGATCTAAAAATCCAAATGTTTCTACTTTTTGTTCTCAACATGGAGTTTGTGTATACTCCACAGTGCATTAATATGAACAATTTGTGCTCCTCTGAATAAATTCAAATTCAAGCTTTATTAGACTCCATCTCTCACACTCACACACACATGCACACACACGCACACACACACAGAGCTATAAACAGTATAAGGTGCAGTGAAATAAAACTTCCCATGTTTCCACTCACTTAGTGGATGTTTATAAGCTATTGGAAAACTATAGTTTTCTTTCATTGCTCACCTATTCTCCAGTTCTGAGACATCACTCTGCAGTCGAAGGTAAAACTTCTCAGCCTGGGAGAAGAGCTGGCGCAGCAGCAGCACGTTGGTGTGAGCTGTGTTGATGAGCTCCATCTCCACCTCCCCACGCACCACTGTCTGCAGCCCGTCCATCATCTCCCTCACCTCATCCACAGTGAAGGTCTCCTCCACAAGCCTGTGGACGCAAACAAGAACACAAAGTGAGACGTTCTCAGCTGCTGAGATGAATGGTTCAAAGTGGCATTCACATTTAAGATGGCACCACACAGTACCTGCTATCTTTGAGCTCCTCAAAGCACGAATCAATAGTCTTGAGCCTCAGCACCCTCTTTGAACGTGCAAAGCGCATGTAATTGATGACTTCATTCTGGTGGTGTTCGTTAAACCCAAATTCAGCCTGCGTGGAGACAAGAGTCATTTCAAACAAATGTTGGCATCAAACATTCATTATTACATCCCACAACTAGCTGCTGAGCTAACTCGAGGAGGACCCCCCCTCCCCCGCTCATATATAAGACGACTCGGCTAAACGCGAGCTAAATGTTGGATGTTTGCACGGCACATAATAGCTGAATAAAGATCCTGCACCACGTCTGTCAATCAGTGCTAACTCTTTAGCATGCTAACCTCTAAAAGCAAGCAAACGGCCTGGCTACCTGTAGCCAGAATAGCACGATACCAGTTACTCACCATGGTGCCTCTTGCACTGTAGCTAACGATAACGCAACTAAGTTAGCTAGCTTGTAGCCTGCCGATCCACAAAACAATGGGTGTTTCAGCCACCGATTTAGGACCCGCAGCGAGCAGACAACGGGATAAAGGTAATACGTTGGAGTCGGGGGTTCATATAAACCCGGGTAAATTTAAAGTTGAACCCGGAGAGGAGCCTGGCGTACTGCGGAGGCTATATCATGGCTATAAGATTATCTGTCCAAACGGCTAGCCTAGCTACACTGCTAGTGTTATTGCCATTGGAATGCCATGGCAACGGAGAATAGCGTCATTACCTTGGTTACGAGGGAGGCGTTCAGGCTGCGACAAATAACAACAACAACAACAACAACAACAACAACAACAATAATAATAATAATAATAATAATAATAATAATAATAAAGCTACTGTTAATAATAATAAAAATGCAGTGTTGGTTTTAAATCCACTTTATTATTAACTCATTTTGTTGGTGATGTCATCATGGAGTCACTAAAAGTTCAAAGGTATTAAAAAAGCAACTGTGATGTCATAAAATCATTTTGACATTCTTTACAGTTCATGTTGTGACTGCCGTTGATTGAGTGGACAACAATGGCTACAAATCACATAAGTAGCGAGTATGTTGACCTGTTAGAGTCCAGTGGGTATCGCGTGGATAGGCTCCTTCAGGATGGAGGCTTTGGATTTGTCTACCAGTGCGAGAGATCAGACACCAAAGAGCAGGTTGCCATAAAAGCGATACCAGACTATCTTAAGGACTTTGGTGTAAGAGAGGTGGACAAACTTAAAAAAATCAAGGAGCTTAACCAAGACAATAACAACTTGGTCACCTTCAACAGGGATTTTGAGATTGACGGAAATGTCTTTATCGAATTTGAAATACTGGACATGACTGTGTATGATTTAATTTCGCAGTTAAACAGGCCACTGTATCTGTCCGAGATTCAGCTGATCACAAAACAGATGCTGGAGGCTCTGAACGCTCTCAAAAACATAGGACTGGTACACACAGACATCACGCTGGACAACATCATGTTGATTAATCACAAGCTACATCCCTTTAAAGTGAAGCTGATTGATTTTGGTTTGGCTCGCTACGTCTCAGAAATGTCCGCCGGCAAAAATATCCTTCCTCTCATATACAAGGCGCCTGAAGTCTCATTGGGCCTACCTGTGAATGAGGCTGTGGACATGTGGGCTCTTGGCTGCGCCTTGGCCATCATTTACCTGAACAGCAACTTATCTTCAGGAGAAAACCATGGACAAGAAATGGAAGATATTCTTCCGGATGGTGAGCCTGATGATCACTTACTAAGTGTTGGACCTGACACTGAAAACAGTTTTTACAAAGATAACGACTCCCCTTATTCTTCATTGGAGCCACAAGACAATTCTTACTCGGAACCACTGTCAGACAACAGCCTAGGAAACTCAGTGAGTGCCGAGCAGAGGAGCTGGACAATAAAACACTTTACCAGTCTCCGTAACAGTGTGGAGGCTCACCTACTTACCTTTGACGGCAAGGACACGCTGGCCTTTTCAAGCATCCTTAGACAGATGCTGGAGGTAGATCCAAGAAAAAGAATCACCCCGAGTGAAGCTCTGAAGCACCCTTTTATCGCCATGAAAGACTTTCCCAGTGATTTAATTCACCTGGAAGTCTCATCAGCAACACCAAATCATCTGTGTTAAAGGGACCTTCAATAGCTGTGGCATTTTAGATGCCAGGAGCCTGTTCTATGGAACAAGTTGAAAATATCTGGCATATTGTTTCATAATTCTTTCATCTAAATCTTTGTATGTACAGTAAATATAAATATTCAAATACGAAGCCTGGTATCTGGAATTCCCTGAACTTCCATGCAACTGCGATGCGTTCCATGTGATTCTTACAGCTTTAAATTGCCTGATTGTGTATCATGCTGTGGCAGTCTTCTCAGAGCTGTCTGTTCATACCAATAAACTATTATCTAGTTCCTGTTTACCCTTGTTTGTCAAAGGTGCCTTGTTAATCCTACAATGGTTTACCTTAAAGTATACATATTATTCAAAGCATAGCGATCACCCTATCTATTTTGTCGCTATCATGCTATATTTTGGGAATTCTCATGAAATGCAGGTTAGGTGAGTTACTCGAGTGCTATGATTATTCTGTTTTAGCGTTAGATGGCAGTGTTGAGCCAAACTCGTGAGGTGAGAGCAGATTTGCTGCAGGACTAAATCATCACCTTGCACTGAAAGGATCTTCTCTCACGTGTGTTGTTGTATTTTTTTTGTGTGTGACATCTGGACCTGCTATGGAAAAAACAATTTCAGCACGTTGCACCATTGCTCATGCAGCTTCCATAACGCATCCAACAACAGGTTGATAAAATAGCCAGCATTTTTTAGTTCACTTCCGACTCTTGCTATTGGTATTCTTTAACACATGATTTGAAATAGAAATGTCGCTCAACATGTCTGCTTTTCCACCAGTTAAACTCATTTGAGTCCACATAAGCCAAATAAAAACTTCATAGAGATAATGTTCTGCTCCTCCTTATCCTATGTCACTGAAGTCTAAAGGGCAGCCCCATCCATTTTGTTAAGGCGTGTCCTGAGAAAAAAGAAGGAAACTTTTCTCCCTCATGTCTCTCTAGCTATAATTAAATTAGACTAACAGGCAGCGCATGGTTGGCTGGCTAATCAGGTGCCTCATAATGTGACCACTCTGTGCTGTCCCGCTCAAATTCACTGTGCCACATCAGTCAGTCACAGAGGCCAAGATGTTTCCCCTTTACCTCCAGTCACGGTGAGTCACTTGCAATTTGATACAGGGATTAGAACCCTTCAGTTTGGAATCATAATCAGACTGGGAATTTTGTCAGTCCAGTATATTGGTGTTAATATTTTAGCTCATGTTGTGGGGCCAAGATTATTGGATATTGATCTTCAGGAGCTGGTCTGTGATTGAGCCTACTTTAACAAACTGTCAAAGATACAAAAATGTGATTGATAGTTGCAAAGGAAAGCAAAGGAAATGAAGTGTGTGTGTGTGTGTGTGTGTGTGTGTGTGTGTGTGTGTGTGTGTGTGTGTGTGTGTGTGTTTATGTTAGACTGCCTGATCTTGAGGTACTGCTGCACTGATGTCCCTAGAGGGCACACTTGTCATATTACCTGTAGACTTTTCATGTATATAAAAAACTTTCATATAAAAGATTGAATTTATTATAAAATTGAATTTATTGAACAAATTCAAACACCCAGTGCATCAAGGAGGAAAACAAAGGGAGGAGACAGGAGAACATGGAGAAAGAAACAAACTTGTAACTTAGTCTAAACATAGCTCTAAAATATAAATCTGTTTAATTCTAAAATAAAAATTAAATTAAGTTGATATTGATAAAGAATAGAGAGTCAACAAACCAATCGTAGATCATTCGTTTTATAACTTTTATTCACAGTTTGGGGAGTTTAATTTATAACAGAGCGACATATTCTACGAACTGTGCGATTTATGTATTTATTATTTCTGGCTTTAAACCGTTATGGTCATGCCTGTTCCAAGATCGGTTTTCGTTACGTCTGTCAATTCAAACACGGAAACATCATATTAAAAACTGATCCAGAGTCAGGCACCTCGACAGTTCCGCGTCCGGGCAAACCAATCAGCTGACAGCCGCATGACAGGCAAGTCTGACGCATGCGCAGCAGCACACTTTTGGTATCAGGAATATGGCAGCGCCCTGAGCTCTGTTGGGGGGGGGGATACGGCGCAACTGAGCACCTTCGGCATCAGAGTGGGAAAACTGAGGAGTACCGGCCGCACTCAGAGGAGGGTGGGGGGCTGAGGGACGGCTACGACTAACACCCACTAGCGATTTTACAGGTAAACGCTCTTGTTAGCACCTGCCACTCTCTTCAAGCTATCTTCTCCATGTTTGCTTGATTGAACCTCGCTGCTAATGCGACTAGCTTAGCTTCTCCACAAACCCTGAGTGAGATGTCAGTTAGCCGCTAGCTCTTGGCTAACCAAACATTGGCTCGTCTCACAGCAGCAGCATTTTTCGGGAGTTGGCAGACAAGCGCTGGTAGCAGAAACGTCTGCGGCTATCTGCTGTGCCGATAAGGTGGAGCAGTAGTGTCGACATCGGTACAACGGCGCTGTCGTACATGTTTTTAGCCAGACACTGAACTAGGCCTGCTGCAATGAAGCAGAGTTTGGCTAGCTGCTTGAGAACCAGGTAACGTTAATGCTGCTTGTCATGGATTTAGTTGACAGATGGAGAGCTAGCGTACTTCCGCCAATGGATTTAAGAATCAACTTTAGTCATTTGGAAGCTTGTGGTATAATTTGTATCTCCCTAATCGTGTAAAATAATTAACCAGGGTATTGTAACTATGTCGTCTATGCATGTCGACGCGTGAAGTGTGAAGTGTCAGGTTTAAAAGTTCCTCTCTCTGTGAAGGGATTGGGTCATATAATTGGGAAATAAAGAAAGGCAATTGCAACATGTCCTCGGTGGAGGGGAAAGCTTTAAAGAAGGAAATCACTTTGCAGAAACCAGGGTCATGTCATTGTAATGTTTCTAGTTTTGATCGAAACAATAACGGGTTGTGAGGGTCCAGATGCCCTACATACAGCTATTGTACCTGACCAGTGCTTAGGTTTATTTATTTCAGTCTATATGCCATTTCATGTATGGTAATAGCTTTATGTTCAACTGAAAATTAAGTGGAGATGGAAAAAGGGTATGACTACTTAATGATGTAATAGCACATGATAGGTTAACCCTTGTACCCATAGTTTCCTTGCTGAAAAGGAGGCAGGTAATTCCACTGAACAAGAGGAACAAGATACAAATAATAATTTAAAATTGTACATTGCATGCAAGTCTGAAAAGGGGTCTATGTAGTATTGAGATTAACTGTCATTTAACATGCTCTGGCTGTAGTCAGTGACTGTCAAGTGATATGTAGTCTTACAGTGTGGTTTAAGTTTTTCAGACAGGTCCCAGAAAGTGGTTTGATGCAATCCTGTTAGAAAGGCTGCTTGGTTGAATGCCATTGAGTGCCATTACACACTGTGGGCCTGTACCCACCTCCACAGCTATCCTCATAATGGCAACAAGCTATGTTATCAAATATTTAAACCTTTATGCTGTTGCTGAAAAAGTTGTGAGACCTGTGTGGAACGAGTTATTATGCAGATGTTGTGTTTGCTTTGCGGTGCGTTTCATTTAGATTTCCTTCCACTGTCCTCTCCTTTTTAATTTTCCTAAACTCAGCCCATGAATAATTTGCCATTGATCTGCATACAGCCAGGACGAGCAGGGAGGAATAATCACGTGACTCAACACATGACTCAATCCTGAAAGCAGCCTTCATCTTTTCTTTACGGCCTTTACAGTAATTTATTAAAAACTCTGAGAATAAGCTGTGGCTTTCATGCTCCTAACAGCTAGATTGTTTTCCATCCTTCTAAATAGATTCAGTATTTGGCTCTAGGAATGTATGTTTGAAAAAAAACAATGTTGATGCTTAACGTTGCTCCAGACCTTTGTTTGTGCAACAAAGACGTTGGTCATTTGTAAAGGTTTTTGTCCAGTGCCGTGGCACCTAAAACAAGCATGAATTTTGTCATGCTCTCTTTGAACACCAGACACTTGTCCCCTTGGTGAATGGTTGATTCCATCATGTGAACCTATTTTTCTGCTCCCTTTTTTCATTTGCGCACTTAAACAGAAAGGAAGGAAAGCTGGAGTCACAAATTTCCAGGATCCTGGCAGAATGCTGACACAGGTTCCCCTTGTCACAGTGCAGCCACAAGCAAAGTACTGCACTAGCGATAGGAGAGGCAGTTATTCCCTCCCATTTCTCTACTGTCATCTTGTTAATGGTTTGTCTTTTTAGCTTACATCTATTATTTTTTTAACTAATCTGTTACAAAGGACCATCACAATTAACCATCCAAGATGCTTGGTCTTTTGTCCTACTAGGATTAAAGCTTTGCTGTTAGTTGTCCATAAAAAAATTACAATGATTTTTTCATGCAAATTAGTCACGAGGACTGTTTGTCTAAGGGTGATCAATAGGCCACAGAGGCTTTGCAACAGTCTTTATTGACACATGCTCAGCTGGCCCACTGTTGTGTTGTTTTTGTCCCTGTGATATCATCATGGAGTGGAAGACCTTTAGTTCCTCTAGATTCACACTCTCAGTGATTTTTGTTAAGTGTGAGTGGAGATATTAAAGAAGCAGAATCAGCTCTGTTAGTTCTGTTGCTGTGGGAGTGTCTGTGGGAGACTCTTCATCTGAGCTGCAAAATGTTGAATGACTGTGTTAAGTGTGTGGCAGGAAGGTGGGATGTGTGTTATTAAAGCTTTATGTAGCAATAATGTGTATAGGTTTGGATGCAAATGAAGTCTGGGTGATATCCCCATAAACATGCTCAAATGAACAGCCTTCACTGAACCTTGGTCAAATATACACAAAGGCTAACTTTTTTGTTTGTGTTGTAGGTCCTGTGAAAAGATGAATGTCGTCAAAGACAACAAAGACCTGGCCTGTTACTACACCACCAAACACTCCTGGAGGGGAAAGTAAGATTCGCAATGGTTTTTTTTTTAGCCTTGTTGATAGGATTTCTGGCTTAGTGCCATTGTGATGACGGCATCACAATCCTAAATCCAGTTTGTATTACATTAATTATCAGCAGTATTACAGAATGATTAACATAACATTAACGCTTGCTCATAAACTGCCTGAGGTCACCAATAAAATTCAGTGGAGGGAAGTTGGAAGAAGATATGTTGTATCTGTTTCATCTGAGGTTTATGCTATTTTATTTTATGAATTTTATGTGCGTGTGTACGTGGTTGTTTTCTTTTTTTTAAATATATAGTTTACTGTTAAATTACACACTTGAGTCAAAGTGGAGGTAAAACTATATTTGTCTTGGTAGTGTTCAAATCTAATAAAATGGACAAGCTCCTGTTTGTGCAGTGAGCCAGTGGGATCACATTACCAATACCTGCTCTCTAAATGGCTCCATTAAGGCCTGCCATTGACTTGTGTAACTTAACCAGGGCTGCAGAGCATTAGCCGCCATCCGAGCTTCATCCTGCTAATGCTTCTTGAAGTGTCCAGCTGAGGCATGTGTAGGATGCCTCTGTGACAAACAGTGAAGACTGACACTCCATTCTGGACAAACTAAGCCCACATAGATAGATGGTTTTGTCTTAAGTAGTCAGCATGTTACTGCAACCAGCAAGAAATACTTTGACAGGAGTTCTATATGAGTGGGTAAAATCAGGCTTTCCCTCACTGGCTGATTCCTCCATGTCCTTGTGCAAAGCCCCCGTCAAATGCAATTTGATAGATTTGTGCAGTGTCATCTGCTCGTGCACAGGATGAAAATTATTAAAAATTAGTACCATGCAGAGCTTCAATAGGCCAACAGAAATGGATGAAGAAAATATTATGACAGCTTGTGTCATGCCCAGCTCAGATATTGTGAGCTATATTTGTCTTTAATTGTTAGTAAATGATGAAATGTAATTATTATAGTTGAGAGAAATATAGCATTGAAAATTAATTTGTCTGTTATGCTGGCACACAATGAAACATGCTTAGTTAGCCAAAACCAAATGTACCCAGTTTTGTTCCATTTCATTTAATTTAGTTTAATTAATCATATCTTCATTTTCAGATATTTAAAAACTAGGACACGTTTGTTCAAACCTTATTTGGGTCTGATTTTTTAATAAGCTGGACTCAAAGTCTAATTTATCAGGTGGGGCATCTTTGTCCATCTGTCTACAATGTGTTGTTGCATTGTAGCTTTCATGACTTACTATATGGATTCCTTTTTCCATGTCTGCTTCTTCATGTTCACGATTGTGTTGTGACATAATCTGTAAATTCAGTAGACATTAAGTGCTGTAGTGTGTGTGTCCAGTTTTCCACCTCTCTCTGTGCTCATGGTCATGTTTAATTCAAGTCTTGTGACTCTAGCTCACAGAGGATATTAGACTTTTCTAGCCTCCGAAGAGTTTGGGTAACTGATTTTAAATAAACCTTTTTTCTCATTTTTCTCGGTTTAAATTTGCATTTGCAAGAGAAGTGTTTCTCTACTCCTTTTTACAGTGCTACAGCTATCTTTTTATTTAGCTGTTGTGTATATATATAAGTAGATGGGTTGTTTTCACTGTGTAGTATGTTGCTGACTTTCTGCCATGACAGTGTTTGTTCAGTCTTGTTGAGAGGATTATGCTGCAGTGCTGTAGAAGATTTGTTTGTCGTCTGTTTTCTTGTGAGAAATTGGGATTTGTTTGTATTTACATAAATCTGTCTTCTTCCTGAGAAACCGAGCTGACTTTGCTTAAAGAGAGGAGGCAGTTGTAAAGAGTTTTAGTCAAATACAGGAAGTTGCTTAATCTGATACATTATGAAACATTGAAAACAGAAAGAAAAGCGTTACTGGCTCGCTATATAGTATTACTGAATGAAGAGTAAAATTAAATATGACACAAATCACGTTTTTGCTGACTTTTCTTCGAGATATTTCATAGTGATTTTTTTTCTACCATTCATTCCAGGTCTAACAGCTGCTAATTGTGTATTGATTTTCTATGTATTTGCAGTACTGGAACAGCAGTAATGTGAAGTATATGAATGCATATATGTTCTGAACACTTTTGGGTGGCTTTGCCAGACAAAATATTGTGTAGTCACTAAAAAAGTACAGCACATTAAGAATGAAACATCATGCATTGTGCACTTTACATACTGGAGGTTTGGATATTGCCACTATGCTACTTTAGAATTGGGGGGAAAAAAAACTCATCCCACAGAGAATGAATAATTGACAAGGTTTATGCTGACACCCAAGTTAAGCCAGCCACTTAGCACCAAGGTCACAACATGTACAGAGAGAGATCAGGACAGCGTTGTGGTCTCACACATTGTGGCCCAAGATGACATAACAATGGAGAGGGAACGTTGGTGTGAGGAGAGATTGTTAGAGCAGAGAAATAGTATACTTTGTCATTCTGAAAATGACATGGCAATTCTATAAACAAAAACGGAAGACGTTATATTCCTCTTCAGCCGTGCCTTAGGCTTCTGCACGTCTTATCTGTTTGTGTTATTCATATACTCCCTATATGAGTACAAATGGATTATGAGGAAGTAACAACTCAATTTGACTTTTTTAAAATTCTGGATGCCTAAATGATGTCATCAGACCTCCTAATATTATCCAGGCCTAATGAGGATATACTGTACAAGACAGAAAGGAGCCAAGTCAGCATGGCAAGCTTGCAGTGGAAGTGCTAAAAGAACATGCTGTAAAAGAGATAGAAATATATGTGTAACATACCACATCCTGTGATCCCATTCCAAAACACTCCCCCTGCTTCATTTTAAACCATCCCCAAATGTAAAACCTACCCATGCCTAATTGTTTTACATAGGCAGAATCCTCAATTGACCGATTTTCAGCTAAAACACGAGACAGAAGGGTATGGGCTGTGTAAAAACGCCAACTGGAACTGAGAATGCACAGTCGTCAACCATGGACATGTCTGTTCGCTCCCACACACACACACACACACACACGTATACACACATTCAGAGTGTAACATGCAGAAAGATGTGAAAAAGACAATTTCACACTTCCCTCCTACTATGTGAGAAAGCCCCACTCCTGATCTTTCATTTAACCATCACTGAAAGAGACCTAATATAATAAATACGTAGCGTAATTATTAGTGGCATAGTTATACTGAGTGGCAACAACAAGAATTAAAGGATATATGTTTGTATGCTCGTTTTAATCAATCCAGCCCTCTGTCATTTGTAACTAATCTTAAAGCCTGTGATGAGATATATATGGCATTCTGTGATGTTCAGAGTTATCAGTCCTAATTAGATCTGTGTTCTACATGTTTAGTTCTGCCTGTGTTTCCTGTGTTAGCCACATCCACATAATATAATGCGACTGTTTATAGGTGCTGCTTCCATATGCAAATGATGATGATGGGCTGAGTTTAGATGAGATAAGCTGAGTTTCTGACACATCTAATTTTTTTGTTCCAGGTACAAGCGTGTCTTCTCAGTGGGGACACATGGCATCACCACTTACAACCCAACCACGCTAGAAGTAACAAATCAGGTCAGTGAGTGTGCAGCCTGTCAAAGAGGAACACGTCATTCAGTGGTGGTGTTCTTGGCTCCATTTGACCAGAATGTATTTACACACATTAGAGATGCGTCATCGTCAATAGCCATTAATAATTAACCATCATTTATGAACACCCTCAGTCAAAAAACTTCCTAATATGAGAAGTAACAAATGCATCGATAAATGGTACAACTTATTTTTGCTGTCTGTCTTCATTAGTGGCCTTATGGAGACATCTGCGGTATCGGTCCAGTAGGAAAAGGTCAGGGAACCGAGTTCAGCCTCACATTCCGCAAAGGAAGCAGCAAGAAGTCAGAGACACTCAAGTTTTCAACAGAGCACCGGACAGAGCTGCTCACAGAAGCACTGGTGAGGAACCACACTCACAGCTGCACCTCTAGACAGACAGATGTTCTATAAAAAGACCCCAGAATCTCAGATGTGGTGTTTGATGTAGCGCATTAATGCTTTTTCATATCATCATGGATGCACATTTTGCTGTGCTGTTTTAAAAAACAGTCATTATATGCACAATGTACTGCGTGGGAATGCACTGCTTGCAAATCACAGGCCCTTTGACTCACTGTCTGTGTCCATCACTGAGGTGAATCAGCAGACTGTTTCTTATTGTGAGAGATTATGCTAAAGTGTGTTAAAACTAACAAGGAAAAAGCTTTTATTCATTGAAATGATGAAATGGAATTTTGGACTGAAGAATGCCATATAATGTCTTTTTTTCCTCTCACTCATAGCGATTCAGAACAGAGTTTTCAGAGGGAAAGATAACTGGCAGGGTAAGTGCCATGATCTATAAAAATAAAAGCTGCAGGATATCACTTTGACTATATGAAGTGATATACAACGAATAACATGTGTGCTCTGCAACAGCGTTACAACTGCTACAAGCACCACTGGAGTGATACACGAAAGTCTGTGAGTTTAGAGGTGACACCAGGCGGCATCGACCAAATTGACCCCCACACTAACCGAGTGGTGTGTTCCTATGACTATCGGAATATAGAAGGCTTTGTGGAGGTGTCTGATTACCAGGGAGGATTTTGCATCCTTTATGGCGGCTTCAGCAGGCTGGTATGTATTTAAGGAGTTTGTGTGTGTAAATGTATGTCATTGTGTTTGTGCTTCAGTGCATCACACTTAAGTTTCCCTTTCCTCTCTTTTCCTGTTACCCGTTGCCCCTTTTCTCTCAGCATCTGTTCGCCTCGGAGCACCGAGATGAAATCATCCGCAGTGCCATAGATCATGCTGGGAACTTCATTGGCATCACATTACGACTAAGGAAGGAGGCTCTGACCTTTGAGGCTTTTGTGACGGACAGATTGGGGAAGTACAGCTCAGATGAGAGCATCACTTCCTTGGCTGAGTTCGTGGTACAGAAGGTCACTCCTCGCCACCCGGTGAGAACACATTTGCTACTTCTTGTCTTTGTCAGTTCACTGCAGTCACATTACTTAAAGTTGGGTCTTTAAATTGTATTTATTATTTCCAGTGGTACAATAAACTTTACTATCTTTTTTTTCATTACCTATCTGCTTTCTGTTTATCTCTTACAGGAACCTGTTAAGCGCATCCTGGCACTAACAGAAACATGCCTAGTCGAGAGAGACCCGGCTTCGTACAACATCGTCACCATAAAACCTTTCGGAGAGGTAAATAAAATGAAACCTAAAATGAAAGTGATATCAAGCCATAAAAAGTTTTCTTCTGTGAAAAGAAACTTGTCTTGTTGCATCACCTGTCTTATAGTTATTGTGTATAAGAGGCATCACTAAAAGTCCTCTCTGTTTTCACTCCCTTTAGGTGTTTGCTCTCATTTGTGACGTAGACAACCCTCAGGTGTTTACAGTTGAATTCATTAGAGGTCAGATCAGGAAGTACTCCTCCACAGAAAGGTGCACATACACAACACATTTGTGTTAAACTCTATACTAATAAGTGTGTCTGCTGCATAGTCTGAAAACAGTTACTGTGTTCATCTGTGCTCCACTGTTCACTTCACTGTTGTGCATTTAACAAAATTTGTTTGTGCGTATGTGCAGGGACTCCTTGTTAGCCAGCCTTCTTGATGGAGTACGTGCATCAGGCAACAGAGACGTGTGTGTCAAGATGGCCCCCACGCAGCGAGGGCAGAGATGGGGCCTGCTGAGCATGCCCGTAGATGAAGAGGTGGAGAGTTTGCATCTCAAATTTCTGGCAGCACCACCTAGTGAGTCAATGCTCTTAATTCCCATGATAACATTCTCCAATAATATATCAGTTTGTTCATTTTGACATGTTTTACATTTTCCAATCAAGCTGAGCTTTACCATGTTTAGATGACAAACATTATGCTAACATATCAGCACATTGGCCTGCCAACTGTCACCATTCTTAATGTGCTAACATATACATCACTGCACTACTGTACTTGTCTTTGTTTGTCACCCTAATATACTACTATTAAATAATGTATGACCACCTGAAAAAAACACTTACGATCTGAATGTGTTTTAGCTACTGAAGATGGTGAAAAAAGTCTTGGAATTCAGAAAATGCCATACAAATCAAGTTTTGTTATTTGGCTTTGTTTATGTGACATTGTTATTTTATTATCTCAAATAAAACAGTCTGTATTAACTACTGTGTCATTCTGTCCAAATACAGCCCTACAAACCTGCTAACATGGCTGTAGACTTTTACTCTTTTTAAGGTGAAATATTCCTTTGTTAAATTTATGACTTCCTTTGCTCAGGTGGAAACTTTGCTGATGCAGTGTTCAGATTCAACGCCAACATATCCTACAGTGGAGTGCTGCATGCAGTAACCCAAGATGTGAGTGTGTTCAGCTCTGGTGTGATTTGTCCACTCACCTTCCGAGGTGCGGGTTCTCACTGATTTCCCCATCCTCATCTCTCTGTTCTCTGCAGGGTCTTTTCTCTGAGAACAAAGAGAAGCTCATCAACAACGCCATCCTGGCTCTTTTATCCCAGGAGGCTGAACTGCCTGCTCTTAACGCTGAGCTAGAAAGCCATTTCCAGGCCATTCGACGCTTGGTAGCCTCCAAGGCTGGCTTCCAGGCTTTCACCCAGCTGCCCAAGTAAGGATGCAGCAGTTATTCCATCTTAGCTTCCTTTCTTTATTTCTCCAAAATACACCTTTGCTGAGCTGCTGGTAACAAGCATGCTCTGTCATTCCAAGGTCTGGTCAAGGGTCTGGACTCACAGATGCAACGTAAATATGAATCCATACATCTCAGTCTACCTTGTGTGTGCGTCTGTATTTTTTCTGTCTTCTTCTCAGAGTCCTTCTTGTCTGTTGATCAGCCTTTTATTCTTTAATCTTTTGTTCTGCTTTCATCTCAGGCCTTTAACAGGCACTGCGTCACTTCACTCTGCTCAGTCCAGCTGTCTCTCTTGATTTGTCTCGACCTTACACTCGCATTTCATCCTGTTGTTTTTGTGGTTACACTCTCCGTTAACCCACTTTAGTTCTTCTCTCCTTTACATTTTTGTAAATCTCATTTATTCAAAAGTTTTAAATCTGTTCTGTCTGGATCACTGAGATGTATGAGAGGAAGTGTATTTACTGTTTATTCCTTGTTCATCTGACACAAATGAGCAAGAATTGGTTTTCCTGAAAAATTCATTGCTGCAGTAGTTTGGTGTCTCCCTGACAGAGCCACGACACTCAGAACAGCATAAATACATAAATGGTTTAGTTATTGCTTTAAGGAAACCCTCTTTAATGATGTTTCCGTCAGTTGTTCAAACATAGCGGTTGATATGCAGAAGAAAAAAGCAATGAATTCTTTGTGTGTCCACCCTCAGACCTCTATAAATAATACTGTATTTGTATGTTCTTTATTATGTTGTTTTTTCACTATGATGTTCACCTTTTTTCAATGTATGATCCTCGGAGAAGTGTTATTGAATCTATCAAACATATTCCTGTTTTCCAGATTTAGAGAAAAGTTGGGAGTAAAGACGGTAAAAGCTTTAAAAAGGAACAACAATAGTGTGACACATGCTGCTATAGACATGCTCTGTGCCCTTATGTGTGTAAGTACTCTTAACATCAATTTTTTGGAGATGTAGAAATATTTAAACGTTGATTGACATATTTCTTGCTGTTTGGCTGAGACCTGTTCTTTTATCTTTTTCATCAAGCCAATGCATGATGACTATGACCTGAGGCAGGAGCAACTGAACAAAGCATCTCTTCTGTCATCTAAGAAGTTTCTGGAAAACCTGCTTGAAAAATTCATCACTAATGTGGTACATTTCATTGTTAGCAGGCTTCTTTCAGCATCAGCTTCAGACGACCAGTTTGAGTTTCTCAACATTTTTTTCATTATTATTTTTTTTAGGATCATGGAACAGGAGCTTTGGTTATTAGCTCCTTACTGGACTTCTTAACATTTGCGCTCTGCGCCCCATACAGTGAAACCACTGAGGGGCAGCAGTTTGACATGCTGCTTGAGATGGTTGCATCAGATGGACGAACCTTGTTTAAACTCTTCCAGGTGACTGCCTTCGCATACTGATAAATACATCTTCTTTTACAGATATAGTAATACGAGTGATTTAACTTCATTTAATGGCATGGTGTAATGAAATGTGTTTTTCTTATATCTAGCATCCATCTATGGCCATAGTGAAGGGAGCTGGGCTGGTAATGAAGGCCATTATTGAGGTAAGCTTTTCTGCTTACCAACTAGTTGTTCTACAGTGTGAGTTGGCCACAGTGTTCGTGCTTCATGAATAATCGTAATAATCGTGCATTTGTTTTAGGAGGGAGACAAGGAGATAGCCAATAAGATGCAGGAGCTGGCATTGAGCGAAGGGGCACTCCCAAGGCATCTGCACACATCTTTGTTCACCATCAGCGCTGATCAGAGGATGCTAACCAACAGGTCTGACCTCAGTAAATACACTCTCTCACTCACGGTGATTTGGTCATTTGGATTTGGGGTTCCAGATGCCTGGTCAAAATGCACTCATTGCTTTTTCATTCTAATTGCTTTTTAACTCATCCCAAGGAACAATAATTGCATATAACGGTCAAAAAGCTTGAGTTGTTGCAGTAGATAGTTGGTAGGGGTTCTTTTCTGACAAATAACACAATCATCTACTCGCATCAAATGTACCTTCATTAGACAACTGAGTCGTCACCTGGTGGGACTGTGGACAGCAGAGAATCCGGTTGCTATGAATCTACTGAAGCGGATACTGGTAAGTCGCCAAATTAACCAAGTGGTCACTTTAATGATATTTAATATTTAATAACTTTCCAATACTCATATCTGAAGCTATTAGTATAATAGTAGTGATATGGGCAAAGCACCGCAGGATGTAAGCCAAACCTTTTTTTCCTGTTCCTGTCTGCTGTCTTTACCCATTTTATTTTGTTCACTTGCCTCCGTTCGCTTTCAGCCAACAGGCCTGCTAGCTTATCTGGACAGCCCTGACCCAGTTCCAGAGAAAGATGTGGACAGAATGCACATTCGTGACAATTTGAAAATCGCTACGGTATCCACAGTCACATCACGTTTTTGCAAATGTAGCAAACAAAAAAATCACTGACAGCGAAATTTTCTTTCTGTCCAATCTAATTGTTGAATAATATTTGTTTTTCACAGGACCAGCTTAACAGAAATAAAGTCCCTGAGTGGCAGCGAATAGCAGGCAAAGCAGCCAAAGAGGTGGAAAAGTTTGCCAAGGAGAAAGCGGATGTAGTGCTCATGCACTGGAGAGATAAGATGGGCATAGCGCAGAAGGAGGTGAGGATTTATTTTCTTCTACAAGAGGACTAAGGGCTGATAAAACCAAGCCTCTGCTTTTGTTGCTGCTGCTATTGTTTCTGTAGCTGTTGCTCCATCTGCTGATGCTGATCGGTACTGCAGAATCCAGAGACAAGCTCAATAATTTTCCTTTTAGTGCGGTCTTTTGCATTTTGCCTGGATGCTGCTTGACCTTGTGAAAGACCACATATGTCAAGTTACAGTAATGTTTGATTTTTCTGCAATTTTTCTTGCATGCAGCTCCTCATCTAGTGTATATTAAACAGACATTTTAATTTTATTAAGGTACCAGTTTTTTTCACCACAGGTGTATTTTGTCTGTGCAGCAGAGTCTCTTGTTGTGGTAAAGGCGACCATGCCTGATTTAATTCCAAAGGTCACCTCTTTCGTGTAGATAATAATTCTTTTGGGTGAAAATGTTAAATAAAGCTTTGAGATGCTTGCGCCTGGCTTTCAGCAGAATCCGTTCTACCTTCAAACACAGCTGTAGCTCAAGTCCACCTTTACCTGAATGTCACAAGCTCTCTGTCCCTTTTCTACATTTGTCTTGAATCACTCAAAATGGCTGCAGCAGATCAACAATGTGTTTTGATTGAATATTTCCCTAGCATGTCCATTATTCTGAACACACCACGTGCTCCCTTTATATGTGGTGTTAGCAATTTAATAAATTGTCACTCAGTTTGATTGTGAGCTGAAACATCTGCAGCATTTAGTGTATGTCAGTGTCTTTGTATCAGTAGTCCAGTGACCTTTGACTCCCGATCACTGTTTGATCCAAAGAACAATAATCTCTCTGTGTTGTCTCTGCCCTACCCTCCCCTTGTTTTGTGTGGTTTATCTGCTGTCAAACAATGCAGCAGGACAGAAATAACCTGGTGAGTAAGACCGAATAATGGGATCAGTACTGTTTTCTATCCATATTCTTTCTCTTGAACCATTTTTCCATCTTCGTGTGCCATATTGAGTGTGTTTTTTAATTCAGTCAGATGAGGACCCACTACCAATTTCAGTGAGATACCATGTGTCTTTAAATAGATGCAAAAAGATTTTTTTAATAATGTATCACATAATAGATAACAGAACATATCATTATTTAAATTGTTTATCTTTAAGCAGTACAATTACTATAAATTGTCAGCCCTCTGCATTGATGCCTGTATTGGAGTCTGCAGTGGAATTTTATGATTATAGACAATGATACCTAATTAGCAACATTGTTTTTCCAACCAAAAAGCACCGTATTTATTGAAATTGTACTACTCAGTTTTGAAAAGTAGGAATGTTCAAACATTTTCTCTGCCTACTGAACAAAGACCTGCCTCGCCCAGGAAGAATTACAGAACGCACCCAATTCCGGGATTTCATCTTGGTTCTTGTATTTCATAAATGCATTTTTATGTTGGTGCATTGTTGACATTGTTTTTACAGGTCATGTATTTGTTTGTTTTATATTTCTAATATCTGCTTTTCTCATCAACAACATTTTTGGTTTCATTTTTTCACACTCGGTCCATTTGTTTCTGGTTTTCTACCTTATATAAAATGTTGCTCAAATTGTCACCTTTTGAACCCATCAACTCTTTTTTGTCATAAGATGAAAAAGGACTAATACTGAATGTGAAAAATACAAAATTGACAAGAATCTTTAAATTTTGGTGTCATTATCTGTATTTTAGAACCCAAACCAAAGGCCTGTCATCCTGAGAAAAAGACGGCAGAGAATAAAGATTGAAGCCAACTGGGAACTTTTCTACTACAGGTACATCATGCTGCATAGAGAAAGCTGTACTCTTCCATTGTATGGCCCTTGTCCAGTGTTTGTCCTGATTTGAATAGATTACTTATTTTATTCGTCACTTACTCTTACTGTTCACGTACTCTTGTGACTGTCTTAAGATTCCAGGTTGACCATGCACGGTCCAACCTCATCTGGAACCTGAAGACAAGAGAGGAGCTGCGGGATGCTCTGGAGGGGGAGATGCGCGCCTTCACCGTGGACCGTGAGCTTGGAAATGCCACTGTCATATCCTGGAACCACCAGGAGTTTGAGGTTTGTGTTTTCACGTCTAGGTATCATCAGCCCCTTTTTGTAAGCATCAATATGAGTGATACACTGGAGTGTAATTCAGGACCACTATGTTGTGATGCTTCCTAGAATCCCAAATACAGGATTATTTCTAGCAAAGTTCTTTTTTCTTGTTTTTTAGGTGAAATATGAGTGCCTTTCAGATGAGATAAAGATCGGGGATTATTATCTGCGTCTGCTGCTCGAGGAGGATGAAAATGAGGAGTCAAGTGCCATCAAGAGATCGTAAGACTGTGATACAGCAAACCAGACAACTACATTGATTATTATCTGTGTCCCAGCTGACTTAAGGCAATTAACCCTTTCTTTTCTCTTAGATATGAGTTCTTCAACGAACTCTACCATCGCTTTCTGCTTACACCCAAAGTTACGATGAAGTGCTTGTGCCTGCAGGCGCTCGCAATCGTCTATGGCAAATGTTACGAGGAGATTGGCCCTTTCACAGATACTAAATACATTGTGGGCATGTTAGACCGAGTGAGTGCAGGGAAAATGTCACTGCATGATTTAACATACTTATGTAACGGCAACTATTTTTACGTCTAAGTTGTTGAACTTGTTTGTGGTTACAGTGTACAGACAAATTGGAAAGAGACCGACTGATCCTCTTCCTCAACAAGCTGATTCTAAACAAAGTGAGCTGACAATAAAAACAATATCTTTTGGCATTTCATGTTTATTTAATTCACATGTCTTTCGATATTCCTTGAAAATAATTGTATTTTTTTTCTACAGAAAAATGTCAAGGATGTGATGGACTCAAATGGAGTGCGGATCTTGGTGGATCTGCTTACCTTGGCCCATCTGCATACCAGCAGAGCTACTGTGCCCTTACAGGTAAAAATATTACTGCTTGTGATGGCTTCATTGAAGAGATCAAGCTTGACGTGATGTTCTAACTCTCAGTGACCCTTAGATGAGATTTAATTCAACAGCGACCCAAGCATGATAATATTTTTATTTTATTAATGTGTTGAGTGTCAAGCAAAGTACTTCTTCTTTTCCACAGAGCAATGTGCTGGAGGCAGCACCAGACATGAAGAGGGAAAGTGAGAAAGAGTGGTACTTTGGTAATGCAGACAAGGAAAGAAGAGGACCCTTCAGTTTTGAGGAGGTGTGTAATCATCTTAGTCCCACAGGAGGGTATAGTCTTTTTTTTGACTCAGTTTTTTTTAAAATTTTGCCGTAACCTCTCCTAAATATTTTTGTATTATGTACAGATGCAGGAATTTTGGAGCACGGGCGTGTTGACAGCAAAGACGCGCTGCTGGGCTCAGGGCATGGACGGTTGGCGCCCCCTGCAGGCCATTCCCCAGCTGAAATGGTGCCTCTTGGCCACAGGACAGGCAGTGATGAATGAGACAGATATGGCTACAATGATCCTAAACATGCTCATCACCATGTGCTCCTGTTACCCTAGCAGGTGGGGACCACGCAGAATATCTATGGCCGCGGTTGTTTTTTAGTGTACAGAAAACGCCACCATTTTTACAACTTTTAATACAACTTTAATAATTTATATTAAAATTCATGGATTTTGTTTGGAGCAGTAACACATCAGACAATGGCTATAATACACACCTTTATTTACTTTTTACTCAGGGACCAAGATAATGCCATTATTCGTCCTTTACCTAAAATCAAGAGGATGATCAGTGACAATGCCTGTCTCCCACACATTGTCCAGGTAATTACACAAAAAGAATCTATGTGTCCTAAAATTGTCATATGTATTCTAGTAACTGACTAAAATTAAACATCATGATGCTTTTTCTGTCATCTCCAGCTGCTGTTGACATTTGACCCCATTCTGGTCGAAAAAGTTGCCAATGTTCTGTACCTGGTGATGCAAGACAACCCCAATTTGCAGCGCCTCTATTTAACTGGAGTCTTCTTCTTCATCATGATGTACACAGGCTCCAATGTGCTTCCTGTAGCAAGGTACATATATACATATATGTTGTATTAACAATTGAGTCTACAATTTCAATTTAAGATTTTTGTTCACAAAGAAATTCTTGTGACTTTAGGTTCTTGAAGTACACCCACCTGAAGCAAGCCTTCAAATCAGAGGAGGTAAAGTTGGTTTATTTTAGATCAGTATTCTTAAAGTGTAAATCATGATGGATTATTTTGTATCAGTTTAATCTGACATTGGCATGTTTACCTCTCCACAGTCCAAGGGTCAGGACATCGTGCAGCGTAGTGTTCTGGGGCCGGTGCTGCCAGAGGCAATGGTGTGTTATCTGGAGAACTACGAGGCTGAACGCTTCTCTGAGATCTTCCTTGGAGAATTTGATACGCCTGAGGCCATTTGGAGCAGCGAGATGAGGTATTCTTAAAAGTGCAAGAGTGAATGTCATTGTCTGGTTGACTGAAATTCATACTTTCCATTTGATGTTTCAGGCGCATGATGATTGAGAAGATAGCCACTCACATAGCTGACTTCAGCCCCAGGTTGCAGAGCAACACAAGGGCCCTCTACCAGTACTGCCCCATCCCAGTGATTAGCTTCCCTCAGCTGGAAAATGAGCTATTCTGCAACATCTACTACCTCAGACATCTGTGTGACACCATTCGCTTCCCCAACTGGCCTATTCGTGATGCTGTATGTGTCTGTTTTTCCCCTCTTAACCAAAGCTTATATTTCCTTATCAATGTCCTCTGAACAGTTCTTTAAAAGTTAAATGTTGTCCACAACTACCATCTCTACAGGTTAAACTGCTAAAAGACACTCTTGAGGCCTGGAAGAGAGAAGTGGAGAGAAAGCCTCCCTCCATGTCTATAGATGATGCCTACGAAGTCCTCAACCTCCCCAAAGGACAGGGGCAGTGAGTAGCATTTGTTTTGTTATTGTTTATTGTTTTTTCCCAGCATTTTAAAACATAGTATAACATAGTATTAGACAGTAAAACATGTTTGTTTTTATATTTCCATAATCAGTAATCACATATTTACATGCAGTATATATCATATGTAAGAATAAATGTAAAATGCATAAGAGTCACCTTTGTATTTGGCATGTTTTAGGCACGAGGAGAGTAAAATCAGGAAAGCTTACTTCAGACTGGCTCAGAAGTACCATCCTGACAAGAATCCAGATGGCAGGGTATGGACTACAGTCATTACTGATATAATATGTAACGTATATTAGGGCTTAAAATGTCCTCATATTTGTTTGTTGTTGCCTGCTTGTCTTTTCAGGACATGTTTGAGAAAGTCAACAAAGCCTATGAGTTCCTCTGCACAAAGTCTGCTCGAATCCTGGACGGACCTGATCCCGAAAACATTATCCTCATCCTCAAAACCCAGAGCATCCTTTTCAGGCGACATAAACAAGGTATGGTGATGGATTTCATTTATGTGACTGTTTCATCCAAAAGGAATCGTTTAATGGTTCATTATTGTCATTCTTGCAGTAAAGAAAATTATGTAATGTATGATAATTTTTGGCTCATACTGTCGTCTGACCAATTTTTTGTCTATTTACAGAACTGGAACCCTACAAATACGCCGGCTACCCCATGCTCATCAAAACAATCACAATGGAGACCGAGGATGATCATCTATTCTCTAAAACCTCCCCTCTCCTTCCGGCTGCTGCTGAACTCGCCTTCCACACAGTCAACTGCTCTGCCCTCAACGCAGAGGAGCTACGTCGTGAGAAAGGCATTGAGGTATATACACAGTTAAAATGGAAAAACAGTCATAGTGAAACACAATAGCTGGCCTATTGGACCAGTCTCGGATATTGTGACTTGAGTGATGAGATGCTGCTTGTCTTAAATCAGGTGTTGTTGGAGGCTCTTTCGCGATGTGTTGCTGTATTAACGGGATCCAGTAAGCCTGATGACATGGCTGTGCAGGTAAACGACTCAGAAAACACTTACCGGTACTTCTTTATTCACGTGTGGACACTCATGTCTACACAACAGTTTAATACTGCTTGTTATGATTTCTTTGTGCCGTAGGTGTGCGGGCACATCTGTAGGTGCTACAGTGTTGCAGCCCAGTTTGAGGAATGCAGGGAGAAGATAATTGAACTGCCTAATATCATCCGGGACCTGTGTCATATCTTGTTCTATGGAAAGGTAAACGCCTTTACTTTGTTCCTCCCTGTGTTCTATTATTTTTCTTTATTAGGAAATCAGGTATTGTAATGAAAATTACTTTTATACTAAGGGGAAATGTAAATGTTTAAAGGATTTCATTAAGTTCTTTTGATATTTGAAACATCCTTTTCCATTGATTCATGTTTCCTCTTTCCCCAGGGTCTTCCAAAGAGTGCAGCACTGGCAGTACAGTGTGTCAGCTCCTTTGCAGTTGATTTCTTCTTACAGACCCATCTGTACCATGCTGGTGTGCTTTGGCACCTGCTGGTCCACCTCTTCAATTATGACTATACTCTAGAGGAAAGTGGTGTGCAGGCTAGCCAGGACACAAACCAACAGGAGGTGGCAAATAGCTTGGCCAAGCTGAGCCTGGTCGCTCTCAGCCGCCTGGGAGGTTACATCCAAACTCCAGACAGCTCAGATGGTAGCAATCCTGTTTCGGAGACCAATGGCATCGAGGGCATCCCTCCGGAGAACCCCACCATCCGTAAAAGCTTAGCAGCCATGTTAACACCATACATCTCAAGGAAGCTTGGAACAGCATCTCCAGCTGAGGCCAGTAGACCAGATGAAAGAAACAAAGCATTTACTAACAGAATCATGGACAAAAAAACAAAGTTCTGAATTTCCCGTTTTTGCATCTAGGTCCTAAAGCTGCTGAACAGTAACTCAGAAAACCCATACCTGATCTGGAACAATGGGACACGAGCTGAGCTGCTGGAGTTCCTGGAAGGTCAACAGGAGGGAAACATCAAGAGGGTAAGAAACTCATGAAAAGCTGTTTATCAATGGATTGACATTGTTCATATACATAGTAAGGTATGTATTATTGATAAGGTACAGTGGAATAATATAAAAAATATATATATTTGTTTATCCTTTCTGTCATGCTTGTATAGGGAGAAAATGATAAAAGTTTTGGTGCAGAATTTGTGTTTGGCGACCACAGCAAAGAGCTCATAGTTGGGGAGATCTTTGTGCGGGTCTACAATGAGCAGCCATCTTTTCCACTTGAGGTGGGTCAAACATCAGCATAATGTTGCAACCACAGTCATTTTGATTCTGTTCACCGGGAATAAAGCAAAGAACAAAACTGTACACAGAGATTTTATTTTCATCATAATAGACAAAATGTTGTGCTAAGGCTGAATTGTTGTGTTTTACCATCTTGATTTGTAGTATCCGAAAGCATTTGCAGCCAGTCTACTGGACTATGTTGGATCCCAGGCCCAGTACCTCCACACTCTCCTGGCCATGAGTCAGAGTAACAAGGTGGAGTCCCAACAGCATGCTGAGAGACTCCGCTTTGCTGAGATGGCTTTAGAGGCTCTTCGCAATGTCATCAAGAACAACCCTGGTAAGATTACTAACTGTCAGAAGGTGAATCTAATGTGTCTTGTTTCTCATCACACATCTGCTGCATTGCAGGTTCAGAGTCAGAGTGCATTGGCCATTTCAAGCTGCTCTTTTCATTGTTGCGGGTTCATGGAGCTGGCAAAGTGCAGCAGTTAGTGTTAGAGGTACAGATAAACTATTCTTCATTACTATTTTTAAACATTGTAACTATCTTTGCTTCAGTCATTTTGATCATATTGTTGTTGGTTTTTTTTCTGCAGGTTGTAAATACCGTGACGTCAAACCAAGAATGTGTGAGCAACATTGCTGAGTCTCTGGTTTTGCCCAACCTTCTGTTGCTGCTACACTCGCTCCCCTCCAGTAAGAAACAAATTGTTTCTTCATTCTATACACTTAATCTGTTGCTTTGGACTAAAACAGTTCTCATATTTTAGGCAGGCAGATGGTGCTGGAAACCCTGTATGCACTGACTTCAAACACAAAGATAGTTAAAGAGGCTATGGCGAAAGGTCAGTGACATGCTACTGTGTAACTCTGTTACTGTTGAGTGCTCCATATTATGTGAATTCTGAATGCCCAGATGTTAATATTAATATATCTGTCCCCCAGGTGCCCTGATATACTTGTTGGACCTTTTCTGTAATTGCACGCATCCCCAAGTTCGTACACAGACCGCAGAGCTCTTCTCCAAAATGACCTCAGACAAGCTGGTTGGGCCAAAGGTTAGACAGAACTAGAAAAAAACTGCAAATCAATTTAATAAACACATAATTTAACAAGCAATAAATTCTCTCTATATCTATTCTGCCAGGTGCGCCTGACTCTGATGCGTTTCCTTCCTGCTGTGTTTATGGATGCTATGAGAGACAATGCAGAGGCAGCAGTGCACATATTTGAGGGAACACATGAAAACCCTGAGCTCATCTGGAATGACAGTTCAAGGGAGAAAGTGTCCACCACTGTGCGAGAGATGATGCTTGAGTATGACGTCCTTGAATGACAAGTTTTATATATTTGGTTGTGTAGTTGTAAAATAGTGAAGACTTCTCGCTGTGATGCCCTATAGCGTTTGATTCATTATTTAAATTTTTTTTTCAGGCACTTTAAGCAGCAGAAAGATAATCCTGATGTGAACTGGAAAGTAAGTGCAGTAATGCAGTGTTACACAAAAACAGTAATTGATTGTGTATAATTTAATGTGACAGTAAATTCTCAAATTGTGTGTTCAGTTACCAGAGGAATTCACTGTGGCTTATGGAGCAGGTCAGGGTGAGCTTGAAGTTGGTGGAGTCTTCTTGCGCATCTTCATTGCTCAGCCAGGCTGGGTGCTACGCAAACCTCGGGAGTTCCTGGTCTCTCTTGTGGAGACTCTGACTGAGCTGCTGGAGAAGAACAATCCCAATGTGAGCACATGTTACTAAGAAATGGAACAAAATCATAAATCTTTTACTCTGTTTTCTTCGCTGAAATCTCTGCTCTCCTGCAGGGTGAGGCCCTGGAGACAGTTACCACGGCAGCAGTATGTCTGTTCAGCACACAGACCCAGCTGGCTGACCAGGTTCCTCCTCTAGGTCACCTACCTCGTATCTTGGCAGCACTCAACCACAAGAACAACGCAATACCCAAGAGCTCTATCCGCCTCATTCATGTGCTGTCAGACAATGAGGTGAGAAGGTCAAGCAAATAAATGATATTAAAGCGATTTCTCATTGTAGATGTGATACATTGACTCAAACGTTTCTGTTTTGTATAGCTATGTGTGCGCTCGATGGCTTCTCTGGAGACCATTGGCCCCCTAATGTCTGGGATGAAAGTTCGGGCAGACATGGCTGGATTAGCCTGTGAAGCTCTAAACCGCATGTTCCAGAAAGAACAGACAGAACTGGTTGCCCAGGTAACATGTCACCATTGTTCATCATTTTTTGTGCACCAGATATGATAACAGTAATAATTCTACATGTTGTTAACGAACTGCACAGGCTCTAAGAGTGGAGCTGGTTCCATACCTCCTGAAGTTACTGGAAGGAATCGGCTTGGAGACAGTGGAGAACCCTTCAGCTACCAAGGCTCAGATAGTTAAGGCTCTGAAATCCATGACTCGCAGTTTGCAGTACGGTGAACAGGTAAAGGATTATTAGTTAAAACCTTAAAATAATTATTCTTTTTAGTGTTGCCTATTTCTCTCTATTGTTTTGGTTATATATCTCTTTTGAAATCATGTGGCAATCACTGCTTTACAGGTGAATGAAATTCTTGCAAGGTCCTCAGTGTGGAGTGCCTTCAAAGACCAGAAACATGATCTTTTCATCTCAGAATCTCAGACCGCAGGCTACCTGACAGGTAAAATGTTTCTATTAAATGAGTCTGCAATTAAACCGTTTTCAAACTCGCAAAGAAATATTTGAGTGTTTTAAGGTAAGTCTTCTTTTTCTGAGCTGTTCTTTAAATCTTATTGCTTTGCTTTATCCTAAAATCACCTTGTGGCTGACTCCTCACTCGTGCTTAAACCCAGCGACCCTTTTTCTGTCCACGTCCATAACTTCCTTGCTCTGCATTCCCTTCCTCGTTGTCCTTCGTATTTCTTTCTCAGGGGTATCCACTCCTTCTCTCCTGGCTGCCAGCAGCCCACTGCGAGGTGGGCTCTAGACTCCTGAGCTAGGCCCTTACAGCCCTCCTCTCTCTTGCTCTGATGCAGGTAGACTTTGACCTCACTCCTAATGCCTCTCCTTCCCTCTTTACCACCATCTTTGATCCTAACTTAATTTTACATTTCCACCTTTCCATCTTTGCAGCACTGAAAACATTGCCTTATTAACACCCACCAAACTTTTTGTCACTGCAGTTTCAAGAATTGAAACTAGAAATTGCTTCAAGAGCTGGAAACTCTGCCAACACTAACATGCTTTTACAAACAACCAACCCCTTTTTTCAACACTGCCCTTTTTCACATATTCTGCCAGAAAACAATCATCATGTTTTCTAATGAATACAGCAGTTCCATTAGGTCAGACTGCAGTTCTCAACAAAATTTAATGAATATTGGTTCAGTTGTTTAAAAATAATCCTGTGAACAGACACAGACAAATGACATGAGTGTGAATACTGCTTCATTCGATATCCAGTCTTCTGTAAGCAATTAATGAATGTTGTTTTTAGTCGAATACAATAATGCTGGAATGTAATCCTGAATACATTTTTAAATACCATACCATGCAAGTATATTGTAAATTTTGTTGTTGCATCAATTTTGTATATTATATATTGATGATTTGTTTTTGTCAGGATGAAGTTGTGACATTTCAGCCATTGTGGTGATCTCTCCATTAAATAGTAGTTGAGGTTAAATAGTGCTCCAGATATCCTCATAAGTCAAACCTACACTGTATCTAATCTCACGTTGTGTCTTCCCTGTAGGTCCAGGAGTAGCGGGTTACCTTACAGCAGGGACTGGCAGCACGGTAATGCCCATTGTCCCACCCCCTGTGGACAATGACACTGGAGACCAGGGCTGATGAACACACTTAACAGTCATGCTCAGGCACCCCGACTGCCCTGCAGCTTCACAGCTGCAGCTCAGAAAGAGACTGACAGCTCCCCAGACGATGGGATGGAGAGAGAAAGACTGAGGAGAACGGGCGTCATTGACTGTCACCAAAATCTTTACGACACCGTCTCCAGTTTCACTCTCCTCCTCCTCACAAATGGCACTCAAGTCTTCATAAACATTTTGAAATTGTTTTAACAATGACCACATTCGTTTTGTTCTGTGCTACTTTTCTTGTTTCTTCCAGCACACAGAAGAGTTTACTTTTTGTATGAATATATTTTTTACTCTAGATTTTTGTTTTTCATGAAAAAGACTGAGGCTCGTTATAGGCAGATTGTCTCCTGTCCATATCCTATCCCTTGTCAGAAATGGCTAGATTTATCGCCAAATGCTGTCTAAATGAAGGGCAGCTTCATTTGTAACACATCTGTAATTTACTAGTCTATATAATGGATTCTTACTCAAAAAGCAAAAATGTCAAACTAGGATATCATAAAACAGACGTGTATGATTACTCCTCCCTGAAAAGCCTCTTGCCTGGTTTTGTCTGATTTTAGTTTCAATCACTTTCAAAATTGACTGATGTGCTCTCAAACTGCCCAACATCTCATTCCTATGACCTAAATGGAAACTTCTGTCAGCCTGACTTTTTTTTAAAGTGATTCTCTTCTCCCCACGAATGCAAAAAGCACTAGCATATTTATAAAGACTTAATAACCACAGGAAATGAGATTCTGCTAAGATGTGACAAATGACATGATCTTGATTATGAATTTATGTGAAAGACTAGTGCAATTTGTGAAATGTTTAATGTAATATTACGTATATATACTTTCTATATTGAATGTACATTAAAAAATAAATCGGTCGCACTTGTACATAAAATTTTAAGAATAAAAGGGAACCCACAGTGTTGTTCTTTTGTATTTACATTTTTATTTAGCAAGTGAGATTTCAACAGTGTGAGCCGTGTTTGTCGTATGTGTTTGAAAGAAAAAAATAACATGTCAAAAATAAACCCAGATTTCCTTATTTAATGTAGAATAATTGCATTGCATTTTATATTTTTATTGTATTTTAATAGTTTAATAGAAAAAGAAATGCAAACGATCTTGGCTGGAAACAAACACAGGTCAAATAATATGTTTGTCAATTACACATACATCGCTTAAACTAATATCATCATAATATTGACTAACGTTATCGAAATGTAATACAGTTAATGCACTGAGATGTGGAGGTAGTCATTCATTAATGTTGATGGTTCGACACCAGTTTACGACCTCATTCAGAAATTCCAGCAACTGTGCTCGATGCGGAACTTTTCTTCTCTGGAGTCCGTCTCCTTCCGGTCACATTTGCAGTGAACACTGCAAATGGCGCGAACAATGTAAACAAGGAGGATATCGCTTTCGTCAAACTAGTGTCATTATTTTTCCTTCTAAAAATGTTGAATTGTTTTGTCAAGGACGCGGGAAACGGGAATTAGTCGTTTATCGCAGTGTGAAAACCAATTACTTTTTTTTTAGTACTTTCTACTTGGACTTTAACTTTGAATGTTAGCTTACCGGTTATTTGCTTGTTCACAGTGTATTTCGATGAGTTTTTTTTTTATCGAAGAGCCATAATAACGTAGACCGGAGTGCCCATGTCTTTTTAGAGCTCATACTGATTCCTGTCACAGTTCAGACTTTTATTCACTATCCTCTCGAGTCCATCAAGGAGGAGGTAAGCACCTATCACTTTAACTAATATCAACGTAAAGCACAGAGGTCAAGTCAGTATTGAATTACAGTATGTGTAATCAGTCACTTGTCAATCCTACCCTGGCACTGTAGCTACAACAGCTGTTAAATCTGGTCACTGGTGTTTACAGATTACAGTTTGACCATGTCTAAAGAGGACAAGGAAGGATTCATTGTGAGGTTTGTGGAACGTAAAGGACAAAAATCAGAGTATGCTGCCAAGGCTTATGAGGTAAATAGCTCCAATTGACTTCCTGTTGACTGCGGCAATAACATTATTGTTTTTTTTTTTGTGTATGTGTGAAGTTAATCATGATATTTACTTGTGTGTTTACAGGCCATTTTAGAGCTACAGTCTGAGAAGTACTTGAAAACCATGGACGAAGATGCTGTTTTACAGATGGAACAGAAGGACAAGTCTCTGTTTGTATTCAGCACCTTCACCTCTCCTGCCTTTCTTCACTGCAAAAAGGTCTTACTCATACACTAAACCTTGATGGAGAATTTCCCAGCAAAAGATCAAAAGTTACATCACAGATTTGTTATTTGTTGTGTAGCTTGGCTGCCGAGTCGTGAGTCCACTGGTTGTTTTGTACTGCCTGCAACAGCAGCGTTGTGTCCCCAGAGCAGAGAAGCCTGTTTATAACATGGCCATGGCTGACGTCACTGTTTCCTGCACCAGTTTAGATAAAACAACACGGGTTAGTACACTGTCTGAAAATATAATATAAATGATTGACATAATGACATAAGAGAGACATAATGCATCTGGAGGTCTTTTCAATGGTTTCAGTTTAATTTATGCACAAACAGTTTGGCTGAAAAAGATGTACTTTTCTACAATGACACAAATGTGTATGCCTATGTGAATGTCTGGCTCTCTCTTCAGACAGAGGTGATGGATTTGGTGCAACTCATGGGTGGACGGGTTTATCTTGACCTAAATGTGTCTGTCACACACCTGATAGCAGGAGAGGTGGGCAGCAAGAAATACCTGGTAGCTGCCAGTCTGGGTAAACCCATCCTGCTCCCATCATGGATTAGAGCCTGTTGGGAGAGATCGCAGGACAGGTACACTCTCATTTACACCTACATATCCTCTCTGATATCAGCAAAACACAGTTTATTAAATTATTGTAGATTATTTGTTTGAGAACCCATTAGCTTTGTGTTCTTGATGTTCATATATAAATTGCAATTAATGTCATTTTTTCTTCCTCAGTCTTTTCAGGTACACAGATTTACCCACTGAGGACTATCTGTGCCCTGTGCTACGGGGCTGCACTGTGTGTGTAACAGGCCTCTCCAGCACAGAGCGCAAAGAAGTTCAGAGGCTCTGTGAGCAGCATGGAGCCAACTATACCGGTCAGCTCAAAATGAATGAGTGTACACACCTCATTGTTAGTGAACCCACAGGTACGCCACCATCAGTTCAGGCACCTAGGCTATCCCCCCACCAAAAAAAATATTATAGCTGTTTTGTTGAACTTTGTACCCTCATCAATTTCACTTTGATATTGAGTATTTGTGTTTGGTTGCAGGTCAGAAGTACGAGTGCGCTCGGAAGTGGAATGTGTTCTGTGTGTCTCTGCACTGGCTGTTTGACAGCATAGAGAAGGGCTTTTGTCAAGACGAGAGCAGGTATAAAGTGGAGCGTAATGCGTCAACGACCACTCGGCCACACACTTCTACACCCACTGGCACAAGCAAAAAGGAGGGTGAGGCACAGATGGATGAGAGAATATTTCATATTTTTACATTGTTCCTGTTTTGTAGCATCAGTCCTATAGATATTATAAGGAATTATTGTTATTTTATACCAGAGGGTCCATCTCTGTTGGGTTTGAGCACCATCTCCGTCAACGCTAGCATGACAGTTCAGGACACAGCTCTGACCAATACTACCATCAGCCGCCTGGAGGCTCCAGATCCTATTGATAGCCTTGATCTCACCATCTGTCCAGCTGATGATTTACTGGACGGCTGTAAGGTATGTAAAACACTCAGTTTCATGAAGACTGGAAAAATTGAAAGACATATCCGATTTATATCATGTTTTAAATGTTTTACAGCTGTACCTGTGTGGGCTGCTAGGGAAGAAACTGGAGAAGCTGCGGCGTCTTGTGAATGCTTCAGGTGGCCTGCACTTCAACCACCTTAGTGAGGAACTCACACATGTGGTCATGGGAGACATGGATCAGGACCTCAAAAACTTTCTCTCCAAAGTGAATCATAGGTCTGAACTACAGAGATTACTGCTCTTGATATTATTTATTGCCTTCAGTTCAACCTGTGGCTTGTTTTTATATTTTCAACCCACTGTATCGATCCAAAACTTGATCCCACATTTTCTAAACCCAGAAAAATATGTTTGCCATAAACTTATTTTTATGTTATACATTTTATTAATAATAATACAAGAGTACAAATGTACAAGTGTAGCCCACACTAATGTATGGAATGTTACCTATGTTATGACTTATTTTCTAGGCCTCATGTAGTAACAGTGCAGTGGCTGCTCGAGAGTTTCAACAAAGGCAGTTTACTCCCAGAATCAGATTACCTTCATCCCGACTGTCTGCCGCCTGCTGTGGCCTCTGTGTCTGTATCAAGCCGTCACCCTCCCACCTCCAGGCCATCAGTCGGCCCCTCTGTGAAGAGTCCTAGCACTCCCAAGCAAGCAGAGGAAGATCTTCTATCACAGTACATGGATGATGACCCCACAGTAGGTGTGTGTCTATTTTTGAGGGGTTAATTATGCAGCATGTTCTAGACATCTAAAGTTGGTTATATCTTGTTGAACTGTTATCCTCCAGTTGACATGCCCCCACCAGAAACAGCGAGCAACAGCAGGAGGTCAATGAGTACAATTGTACAGCCTCAGCCTGAATCCTGGACACTCAACCAGACCAGAGGACAAGAGCCAGACTCGACCCTGCAGGAGGCTAGCGAGGCAGGACTGTTTTATGGGAAATCCTTTCTTCTTGTGGGCTTTGGCACTGAGGCCGAAGCCCAGCTCTCTCTGCTGGTGACAGAACATGGAGGCAGGGTGCAGATGGGCCGTACTCGGGTTGTGGCTGACTATGCTGTGGTGCCATTGTTGGGCTGTTCAGTGGAGGCCACAGTTGATGAGGTGGTCACTGATACCTGGCTGGTAAGATCACACTCATACTGTTCTGTTTAGACCTACATAAACAGGATGATGTGGCAGTATTTTCATTATTTTAATTTGAGAACTAGTTAAACCAAGTTAGTCGTCACCTAATAAGTTTAGTGTTAATTTTTTTCAGTATTTGGGCTAAAACCCAGCTAAAACAAAAATCATATCATACACAACAATATCTAAAAATATAAATCATGCAGTCCATTTACATGTTGTTTTTGTTCATTTTCAGGCCATGTGTGTGGAGAAAGAGTGTGTTCTGCAGCTTTCTTCCAACCCATTGTTCACACCCGTACCTGTGATGGAGGGACGTTTACCTCTCAAAGGCTGTGTTCTCTCCGTCAGCCAGTTTACTGGAGCAGAAAGAGAATCTTTGGTGGAACTGGCAAAGCACCTTGGTGCCAAGTATGGCTATCCTGACCACACACAAAATGAAATTTACATGGTCTACATGTTAAATATACGTATTTTCTTGTCACCCACCTACAGTGTACAGGATTATTTTGTGCGCCTGGCCAACCAGAAGAAAGGCATGCTGGCCAGCACACATCTGGTGTTGCAGAGCCCCGAAGGAACAAAGTACCAGGCAGCAAAGAAATGGGGGCTTCCTGCCGTCACCATGCACTGGATTTTGGCGTCTGCTCGCACCGGCCAGAGAGCTGAAGAAGAAACATTCCTGGTTGACCTGCCACCCTCACCAGGTGAAAAAATTTTTGTAGTTATGTGTAGGTAGTGAGAATAGAATTTGGTTTGTTTGTGTGTTTTTAAAGTTTTTATTTTATTTTATTTTGCCATTAATTTCATTAATCTTTATCCAAAAGGGTCTTTAAATGTCTAAATAAGCTATTTCAATTACCTGACTTGTCAACCTAGTTTTGATTGGTTCCTGTGGTCTGAGAATTAACATTTCTTTGTTCCGCAGAGAGGGAGGAAGAGAGTTATGTCGGTGGGTCTCAGAAGCCAACCATGTTGCCACCAGCTCGTTTGTCTCCAGAGATCCCTTTGCTGGGTTTCCAGAGTGGTAAGGTTGTTACCCCACTAGATACAGGTCGCTTTCAGAGCAAAGTGTTCCACTCTGTTTTAAATGACATGAAGCCAAAGGACAACATGAGCACCCCAAAACAGTGTCAGGAGGGCAGCAAAAGGAACCCACTTCAAAAAGAGCCCTCACTGCAGCTGGACACTCCCTCGCGTTTCCTCAGCAGAGACCAACTCTTTAGACCTTCTTTTAACGTCAAGGTTGGAACTAACAAAGAGCAACACACTGAAATTACGATTATTTAATAGACAATTGATGGACTGTTTCTAATATTCAGGATGCACTCGGAGCTTTGGAGACTCCAGGTGGGCGATCGAAGCCAGGAGACAGGGTGGAGACCCCACTGACAGATGTCGTCAACAGGAACATGAGGGTGGCTCTGGCTAATAGCACTCGCAGCACAGTCTCTGATATGCAAGCGGCCTCTGCAAGTCCCTACTTAAGCAAGACAACTGAGAAGGAGGTAAAAAAAACAAAAAAACAATGCAGGTCATACAATACAACAGCATATGATATAGAAAAGACTGTTTAAAATTGATGCTAATTTATCATCAATTTTGTTTGTAAGACCCCAGAAAAAGAAACAGGTCCCCTGATTGGTGTTGTGATCTGTGTGGGAAAGAAGCTGAGCAAAATGCAAAGTGAACTAAATGCCATTGCTGCTTCACTTGGAGCTGACTTCAGGTATTCAGAAAAATTCTGCAATTTAATCTCAATTCTTACCTTGGTGAATATGGGATGTAATATATAGTCCATAAACAAATTTTTTGTTAACTACTTTTTTAGGTGGGCTTGTGACGATACAGTGACACACTACATCTACCAGGGCCGTGTGGGGGACAACACCCGGGAGTACAGAGGAGTGAAGGAGAGAGGACTGCATGTGGTCTCCCAGCACTGGCTGCAAGCTGTATGATATAAAAATATCTTAATTCGTTTGGGAGTTGAAGTCTTAAATATGAATCTACTTAAATTTAGATGCGTTTAGTTTTGTGTTGCCTTTTGTTACCATTGATAAATAATTAGAATCCACGAATAACGGTGAGTTTAAGATGCTTGCCAGCACAGAAAGAATCATCTCATGCTGTTTGTACTTTGCATAGTGCGCAGAAGAGGGGAGACATGTCCCAGAGTCACTGTACCCTTTTACCTACAACCCCAAGATGAGCCTCAACCTGAGCCAGGTGCCCAACAGCTCTCAGAAGTCTCCACCATTAACCCGAACGCAACTCAGAAACATCGCTGAGACTAACGACAACCAAGTAAAGTGACGTGTTGCCGTGTCTGCTTTGTTAAAGATTCTGGGTTTGTGTAAATGTCTTGTGGAAATCAGTTACTTATACTAACTGTTTGTCTCTCAGTCTGAGCAAACTGCCACAGAAGAGACCACAAGCGTACGTCGTGTTAGCAATGGGAGTGTAGATCAACAGGAGATGAATGATCCTGCAGAAAGGAGCGGTGGGTTTTTTTCAGTTAATTCAATCAAGCTTTTGCAGCTGCATGATAGAAGTAATTTTTCCATTTGACATGGTAAAGTATTTTGTTGATTCTCTTATTTCCAGATATCTCAGAGACTCTAGAAATGAGAGAGAACCTGCAAAGACAGCTTCAGGAGATCATGTCAGCCACCAAGATGACGACAGGGAGGCGTACTTCAGTCAGGCTCACCAGGAAGGGCTCGGGAAGCACTGATTCAGGCACCCACACACCTGATGGGAGCAGAGTTGGACGAAGTGGCAACAGACGTACTCTAGAAGCCCTGAGGTAAGAAAGTAAAAAAAAAAACAACTGGCAACCATCTTACATGCACATTACTACTTTGCCCCTAATGTAGTGTAATGTCTCGTCTGTCACATTTCCAGGGTTTCCAGGGAAGCAGTCATGGACATAAACACAGAGCCATCCCAGAGTGAGCAGATAGTATGGGATGACCCTACAGCCAGGGAGGAGAGGGCCAAGCTGGCAGACAATTTACAGTGGCCTGGTAGTCCCTCTCAGCACTCAGAGCCACTCCGTCCTATGCCCCTCTCCACTACAGAAAATGGACCTCAGTTCAGGGAATCCATGACAGATTCTGAGCTGGTGGAGATGGGTAAGAGCTCAGGACCTTGTTTTACCTACTGTTAATTTAATCTTAGCTTAATTTCATAAGCAATTTAATCACTGTCCTTTTGCAGCTGCTTGTGATGTCATTGAACAGCACATGGGCCAGAGAGTCATGACCCCTCCATCCAAAGAGTCAGAAAATAGCATTGTCACTCCGAAAGCCCCCAGCATCGCCTTCCATATCGCCAACCCCCCAGTAACACCAGAGCCACAGGTCAGGATTTATATTTACATGGACAAGTTGATCCTTTACTATTGCTTTTGGCTTTTTGCAACCTCTGTGCCATCTTTCAGTCAAGCCTCTGGTACTTAATCAACATTTGTTTTTTTTTTCAGGAGGAGGAAAAGGAAAAAAAACAGCCACCCAGATTTCAGCTGTCCTCCCTCAGCCCTCAGGAACGCATTGATTATAGTCACCTCATAGAGGAGCTTGGTGAGCCTCTCACCTAACAGTGTCTCATCATTCTGCAGTTTAAAAAAAGCAAATCACATGCCCACAGTGAGAGGAGCCAGTCCCTAATGACTAAAACAAATCTAAAATAGATCTTCCTCAACTGCCTGGGAATATTTTCTCCAGCAGAAGTTGAGCGAGTCACGAATGCAGTGTTCACGATAAATGGAATCATTTTCAGTCTTTACAGAGTATGTTCCTCTAAAACGCATCATTTACAAATATAAGGAATATGATGGGTTTTACTCTGTTGGTGAAAATGAGACCTAAGCAGGTTTTGTGACTAATTGTGTCTTAAGTTTGGGTCTTAGCTTCTGTTTCTTCCAATAGGTGGTGTTGTCCTGGATAAGCAGTCATTTGACCCCAGCTGCTCCCACATCATTGTAGGCACACCCCTGCGTAATGAGAAGTACCTGGCAGCAATGGCAGCAGGCAAATGGATCCTTCACCGATCGTATCTGGAGGCCTGTCGATCTGTGGGTCACTTCATCCAGGTCAGAATTTACAGTTAGCTCTGTTTTAGCGCTACTAAGATTAACAATGCTTTTTTTTGTTTGTTTATTATATATAATTTTTTTTTTCGCTCAGCCTTACTGAACCATGATAAAATAATCATAGACATTTGTTGCTCGTGGTAAATAAGATCCATTCATACACGTGTTTTTGTTCCAGGAGGATGAGTATGAATGGGGCAGCAGCTCCATCCTTGAAGCATTGCCCTCCATCAACACGCAGCAGAGGAGACTAGCATTAGCTGCCATGCGCTGGAGGAAAGCCCTGCAAGGACGCCCTGATCTAGTGGTACTTATGCACTCATGTACATGCATTGTTTACACTACAAGAGTCCAGAGCAGTTACTAGTGTGAAACATTTATTTGCCTAACATGGACATTTCTATTTATCAGGGTGCCTTCAGTGGATGGACAGTCATGCTGAACATTGACCATAATAGAGAATCAGGCTTCAGGCGGTTACTGCAGTCTGGTGGAGCAAAGGTTGTTATCTATTTGTTGTATTAAATCTGAGATTGTGTGTCCCTAACACACTACTGCAATTATCATATTAGTGAAAGAGTAAGTTCTTTATGAAAGGAAAAATATCCTTTTAAGTAGAAATGTAGAGAATCTGTCAGTCACAAAAACTACTTCATCATTGTAACATTTTTTTTAGCAAAACGTTGAAGCCCAGGTTCTCACATGTTCCTCTCCAGGTCCTACCCAGCCCCTCATCATCCTTGTACAAAGAGGCCACTCACCTGTTTGCCGACTTTAGTCGGCTGAAGCCTGGAGACGCCAGGGTCAATATATCAGAGGCTACCTCTGAAGGTGTCACGTGCTTGAAGCCAGAGTACATTGCAGATTACCTCATGCAGGTTAACGCAGCTCTTCATACAGATTCTCACAGAATTAGCAGAACAAAATGTCAGATATTGTTTATTGAAATATAATAGAAACAATTGCAAAATTGTTCCACTCAAATTATAGTGCGTTATTATTGCATTTTTGTTACTGACAGCATTTTCTTTCTAACCTTCAGGAGCCAACTCCGCCCATTGAGCCTTACTACCTTACTGAAGCGCCACCAGAAGAGACTCCCGACACTCCGTCACGTAAACGTAAAGCAGCAGCCAACAACTCCAAGTTGAAAAAGAGCCGCCTGAACTGAAAAGTACCTCCTAAATGTTGTCTGTGAAAATTTTTGTAAAAATTAGACTTTTTATATTTCACATATGAAAATAAACTGAATGTAGCACTGATTCTGTCAGTCATATGAGAGCACTACAGGGGCTGCACTCTGACACTGTAGTTGAGATGGACGATTCAATTAAGGTCTGTGGAAAGTGTTGAGTCATGTTTTGTAATTGAGTGCTGTTGTGTTTTCTAACCTGAAGGGGGCAGTAGGGCATCACAGACTGAATTACAGTCGCTCTGCAGCAGAATCACAGATTTCCTCTTTTATTTTTCAAAACCTAAAAGCAAGTAGGAGCCAATTATTTTACTAAAATGCTTTGGGGACACTTTCTGCAGTTTTTCACTTTTAATAAGTGAATATAATTATACTTTCTAAGATTAAAAATGTCTCTGTGATCGTTTGGTTTACAAACTCAAGGAGTTCATGTGATTCTGTCGGGGTTCTCTGGTTCATTTAATAACAAAATCTTCTCCATTTTTAAAATGACTGAAGAAATTCAGTTGAATATGGGTCACACTCGTCCAGGGTGTCAGCCGGGTTTACACACCCCTGTTCCCTCCCATATGGACGGATAAGTGATTTAGCCTCAGAATAGAAGGATCAGCTGACAGACTCAGGGTTGATGAGGAGGAGGATTAGAGGAGGAAGAGCAGGGCTGTCGGGGGAAACGTGACTCAAACTCCACAGGCCTCTGACACAGGAGAAGGGGGATGCACCAGGTCACATGTAGAAGTTGGCACAAAGATCATGTTCACTTTCCCACTGTGGTCCCACTTGTTAATGATCCATGTGAACGAGAGGGAATGTTTGCACATGTGTGTCTGCCTGCTCACACACTGCACAGGGCAACAACCTGAGAGCTGTTTGACGTTGGAGCTTTGACTTGTCACTGTTAAATGATTTAAAGGTGACATCTGCTATTATTATAATTATTATTATTATGATTGTGCTTTTTCTTCTTTTCTCTGATTCGTTTTTCATATTAATGCATCAGATATGAAACACAAATAGAGCCAATAGAGCATATTAATGATAAATGCTATTTGAGAAGCTTTTTTTTTTCCACTCAGTGACGTCACATTAATGTTTGGTGTCCATCATTTTCTCCAAACCCGTAACTCCTGCAGCTGTGTTGTTGCCCTGTGATGCAGATGTGGCGTGTTCATGTATAGTTCATGTGTAGTCTCTGTGTCCACTGAGTGAGGACGTGTGGAGTGTTTCCGTTCAACAGGTGTCTCTCGGTGGTGATGGGCAGCCGGTGTCTCCTCCTGTCCTGTGGGGGAACTTGCATGTCTTCCTGTCGGGACAGTGAAATGTGCTCACATTAGAGAGGGAGAGAGAGAGAGCATGACTCTGCGCTCAGGGAGGAAACTCTGCAGCAGCCCTCATTAAAATTCCCTGTCCGTACACTCACCACGCACAACCTGTGGTGGGTGGCACCCGCGTCCCGCGCGCCTCCTAATTGCGCACCAGGCGCTAACGAGCGGATCGCGGATCACGGTTTCAGCGGCGGAGCAGCCTCGCCACACGACCAGATATTTACAGCTCCGAGGCGGAGAGAGGAGATCCGAGTCCCCGGGGTCCAGCAAAGGGTGGCGCCCTGCGCATCTCCCCCAGCGCCTGGCCGCGCCGCGCCGCCTCCAGGGGCCCGCTCCTGCAGCGCGCTGCCCCGGATCCACTGGCTCCAAGCTGCCGCTCCTGGTCGTGACATTCCTGGGAACATGTGGACGTGTGGAGTGTGACACGGAGGCGTGAGGCTGCCGTTCTCTCGGATGCGACAAGTACCCGACGTTGTGTACTAGGTGAGTAACATCCATGCTCATCCTCTGGGTTCCTTTATTGGCTCCTCTCACTGCACCTCAGCGTATTGACTGGTTAACAGGTTTCCATGTCACCAAGAACAGCTTCACTGCAACACATATGATGGATGTGATCTCCATCAGCTCACAGCACCATCCGTCTACTTCATGATGCCAAGTCAGGGACATGACTTCACCACAAGTTGATGTGCTGAGGTCATCGCCCTGAAACATCACATTTTTTAAATTTGATTATGATTCAGTATAAGATTTAATATCTGATCTCCAGAAACCATCTAAAATGTTCTCGGCACTTGTTTGATGAGACTTTGGCTGCACTTTGTTCTTGGGGAGATGAACGGTGAATATGTTTGTTTGATGTCTGTTTTGTTCCTCCACAAATACAAGTTAAGAGAGAGCAGTCCATCAGTCGTTCAGCTTGGAGGCCTCTGGCCCCGAGTGGACTTGAAGTGGTTTATTTCACAGGCAACATGGCAGCAACAAAGCAGATGATAATAAGGGGCGCTCCTTTAAAAGCTTATTAAGACCACCGCCAACAAGCCGGCATCACCAGGCAGCTCTGTCTGAATGTGGAGCTCCAGCTTTGTCCTGAAGAACGCTGGCTTTGTATAGAACAGTTTAAAGTGGGTTCTAATTGAACCTGCTGGTCCGTCTCCCCATTGTGACAGGAATGTTTGGCTGCATGTTCTCCACAGAAACCCCCGGCTCCTTTGTTCCGGGGGGGGGGGGCAATCCTCTAGTGCCATGTGTGCAGAGGTTGGGGGGGGGGGAGCGAGCGGGGATCAGCGGGGGTATTGACATATGTAGCTGACAGCTTCCTCTGGGGGAGCTAACATGCTGTGATGCCATGAATGGGTATTAGGGAACATACGGGCCAAGCTTTTAACACTAATGACGACATGAATGTGCTGAAGGGAGCTGAGGGCCAAGTCGTTTATCCAGATCATGCAATCGTAACAATACTGAATGTGTCGCAGCAGAACATTGGTCACATGAGTTTATCTAGCCCAGTTTGTTGTCGCAATCGCTGCTTTGTATTGGACAAATGAAAGTTTTGATTTGATGATGACCTTTTTGGTGAGAGGTCAGCGTTATTAAAATGTATCCGACGGAGAAACTGAATGTTTGTAAAATGACAGATTGTTAAGATGAAACGTCTGCCAGTCATTTCAGCATCTTTCCATGTGGTGCGATATCTACTGTCAACATTAGGCAGTGTTTTCAGAAGACAGTGGCTGAACTATCTCTGCAGCTGCTCTTTTATCACCAGTGTCAGGAAGCGTCTACGTTAACAATGAAAAGCACTGGGAAAATATCAGCGTTTCCAACCAGAGTAAGAGAAACTCCCGTAAACAAACTTATCAGGGACGTTCCAGGAAAAGGGAAACTCTGGTTTCGGGCTCTCAGAGCAAAACGTTTGACTGAGGCGATGGGAAAGTTTGGGAAAATGTAGCCATGGCATTGCGAGCATGTTTTGCGCTCGTACGAAGGCATCTGTCAAGACAGTGAGTGTGGTACATGAGGAGGAATGTGGCCCTCACGGGCCCCTCATGCTACGTAATGTGTGCACAGGTTGGACTCAGGACCTTCCTCCAGCCTGACAAAACACCAAGCGGCCCAAACAGGATTTCATCTCTCTTCCTGTGTTCTCTAAATGCCACGTAGCATTAACAAAGGCCCTTAGCGGCTTTCGAAATGACTTTCTTTCCGAAAGCCGGGGGCTCGAACCACAGGGGGGAGGTGCCAGAGTGAAAAGCAAGCAAAAGCCCCTTCATTTAACCGGGAAGAAAAAAATATATAGATAAAAATTCCCCCCCTCAGCTACTTATGATCCTGTCACTATTCAGACAGTCCCACAGGAAAACACTCTTTCTCTTGACATTTGAAAGCCATTACACTGTATACAGTAGTATCAGAGCAGATTCAGAGTGACTGATATACCATGCAGGGCCTCAGGTAAACAAAGGACTGGGGTTGTTGGGGGTAGTGGCACCTGCCCTGGCTGATAGAGGGGAGGTCACAGGAAAGGCAGATAGGGGAAGAAGGGGGTGGCGTTGGTAATGAATAACCAACCATTATGATGATTAAAGGGGGCAACGGGCATGGGGAGATAAGAGAGCGGTGGTCGACCGAGCATGAGGTGTTTACAAGGGGAATTCCTCGCATTCCTCAGCTGCAGCCATGCCACTCCGATCTTCACCGCCGCCCTCTGATGGTCGCTCTCTGTGCCAGGAGGGACCCAAGGGGCGAAAAGAAAAGGGCCCGATAAGTTCCCTGCGGGGAACAGTGTGTTACGTAAGACGAAGTGTTGCTTTAGCGTTTCTGGTGCATTTGGTAGAGCTAATACAGGGAGGTGAGCCTGAAATACGTCCAGAGGCTTGTTTGTGGCTTTAAAGGAGATCATTTTGTATTCGCTCGAGTGGTAGGATTAGATGGAGTTGTGTGTCGAGCTTTGTAATTTGAGCGTTCCCAGTCGACGGTCTACCACGTTGGTCCAGAAAATGTCTGTTTGATCAATGGCAATGAAATGCTTGACACATATTCTTTCCATTCAACAAAGAGCCGCTGTGTGTTAAGAATATTGAGCCTGATTATTATCAAATTACAGAACGATCCGTCAGTATTTCATAACTGCACCCGCGAGGACTCATTCTTTTAAGCTTTACATTACACACAAGTCTATAAACCTATGAGGTGAGACACTGAATATGAATAAATGTGTATAGAGCATCTTGTAGTAATATTTCCTAATCGGGTAATCGATCACTTTAAATACGTCGACAGTTTCGAGGTTGTTCTTACTAAAGGCTCTGAGGTGCTGAGGATTAAAAATCCTCTGGTGCCTTTTGTAACAGGAGGTCATGAGGCCGAGCTTAACTCCCCTCAGTGTTCAACCAGTTTTTTGGTTTTCCTTTAAGCACAACAGTTATTATAAGGAATCCTATAAAACATAGGCTGGCTATAGGATGCAGTTACATTCTGTTTGTTGTATCGGTATCCAGGTGTGAAAAGTGAACAGGCAGCTTCAGAACACAGAGGGTGAGTGTCTTAGGCTCAGTCAGCACATTTTTTTTTAATGCCGTGCAGATGACTGGGTCTAATAGGATTATGAGAAGGTCCGGTGGGAGGAGAAGTCGTCCCTCAGAGCTGCACGGCACCTCTGCAGACCCATGGGCCGGGCCCCCGGGGGTCATGTGATGTAAGGGGACAATAGTAGCAGGTGTCAGCCCAGTGTTTAGGTCTGAGTCTGTAATGCGTAGCTTGTTATGGCTCAAGCTAACAAGGAAACAAATCATGTATCAAATCAGAGATGGCAGACGGAGAGAGCTTCTTGTCTCCGGTTTCCTTGGCAACGTCTTCATTCTGGATATTTATCTTATCAGCACCGCACTTCTTACAACAGTAAAAACACAAAGATACTAATGTGTAATTTATGTATCCATCCTTCATTATTGTGTGATTGTAAGATCACACCTTGTCCTCTGACTGCGCTCATGTGACAGAGGCTGCAGATTAAAGTGGCACCATATGCTGGGGAATGAGGATTCCCTTCCCCATGGTAGAGCTTATTATTTGGGCTCCTGTGTCACTGTCAGCGACTAATTGTTGTGGTGCACTGAGGTGACGCGGAGAACAATTCCCCTATCTCGACTTTAATGCTTGGTCACCTCGACTCTGCTCACTAAATCAAATCCCCTGTTCTTCCCCAAACCCACAGAAACAAACCCTTTGCATTTGTAATCGCCTAAAAGCCAAAGCCCGCATTTGATTCGGTGACTCACACCACCCTCCTTTAAGCCCTTTGAGTCCCAGTTGAGCCACTAAAGAAAATCTAGAGTCTATAAAACCGTTGTTTGTTTGTTTTTTTTGGTCTGTGTCCTGCTCATGCCGCATGTGGCTCATTTCATGGCTGCTGGAGACCCAGATTGATGGGTCACCTCGGCTGATGCTCCTCGTGTGCAGCGCTTGCAGAGGCGAGGTCACCTGAGGTAAACAGACATACATAAATATATAGTCGATGGGCGAATGAGCAGGATCCGTCAGACTGCGACAAGAGTTGTGCCTGTTACAAAATGTTCCTCATAACAAAAGCAGATAAACGGTGATTTTCCGACGTGCTCTGAGACAGCGTGGCAGACGGCAGGTAATCCAGTATGTTTCTGATGGCTTCTTCTTCTCCCTTCCCACAGGTGTCACGCTGACATTACATTGTAGTTATTGCATTAACCACCTCTGCGAGAACTCTGTGCACGTCAACCCCAATTACCGAGCGCTTTTGTACGGTTTTGCTATGATTCTCCTCTGGCTGAGCGATTCAGGCCCCGGGGGGCGTGGGGGGGTGGGGGGGTGGGGGGGTGGAGAGCTGTCTCGTGGGGGGGGGGGGGGGGGGGGGGGGGGGGGGGGTGGAGAGCTGTCTCGTAATCTGAGACAGCATTAATACTGAATAGGGTGGAAATAAGATGGAAATAAGATGCAAAGCATCGGCCCCATGAGCAAATTCATGTCCTTGTACCCAGAAAACTGCCTGGTGACACAGAGGGACTTTGCCTGGCATGTGTGTGTTTGTTTTAGAGTTTGATTGTGTTTGTGGTTCTGGTTGCAGTAGCAGGGATCTTTGTTTGTGGCAACTTTGCATCACCATGGAGACAATGGCGATACTGCGTAGAGGAGGAGGATGGAGGAACATGGCAACGACAACTGGATGGATGTCTGGGGTTCGTGATGAACAAGTGTCCTTCGGTGTCTCTCACATTTGTACCTCCACTTGGTTCTGGCCCAGACCCACTTAGCCAGGAGATTGTGTTTGCAGCCCGGTGATCTCTGCACTGAGAGCGGCAGTGCTGTGAATGACAGGCGGCACGAGCCAAATGAAACAGGCTGTTTGTGCTGTTCATACACTGCAGTTGTAACTCTAGTGTCAGTAATGAGACTTTATCCTTTTTTTCCTGATGGAATATCTTAAATTTCTTAATGCAAACTTCATGTTGTGTGATTTAGCATTTTCTAAAATCATAAACAGGAAACCAGCGGCGTCTACTGGAGACAAAGCACACACATCTAAAATTATAACGATGTGCAGTATAAATGATTTGTAGTGAGGAAGCTACAACAACCACTGGAATGGTCCTTCAGATTGTGACGCACCCGCAGCTTTGTCATCTGCAGCACATAAGTAATCTGCTGCAGAAACTGTCAGCGCAGCAGCTCCTAGAATCATCTCAGTGAGGTTTGCCTGTGTTTTCCCCTGGGTGCTAACTCCGTCACCAATCAGAGACCATGCTTCTCATCCTGCCGTATTGTCCCCTATGTCCACAGACAGACAGACAGCAGAGCGATGAGGCAGACACACCTGCACATTATCGCCCAGCCTGCTCTGTCTCCCTGCAGAGCCGACCGTTTGACATTTAACTACCAGAGCCGTAAACAGGCCACTGGAATGCCAGTGACATTCACTTTGTCTGGCACACTTTTTTTTTTTTTTTTTTTTAAACTTGCTGGGTTTTGTCTCTCGGCAGCTCTGCTCTGCTCCGTGGTGGAACAGTGCAGTGATGGAACTTATGTTTCCAGCCTCGGGTAAAATGTCAAGGAAATTATTAGTTTAACCAGCAGGGAACTCTTCAACTTTTCATTAAATTGAACAATTCACTGTCATTTTGGTCATTGACCATTGTCAGCTGGTTAATTTAAAATTAATTTATATTTTAAGTTGCCGCTTGTACAAAACAGGTCATTTGAAGACATTGAACGTTGCCTCATATTAATATTTTAATTAATATTATTATTATTAGATGATTAGATGATGGTTTCTCTGATGAAACACTGCCATCATTTTGCTCATGGTGTTTATTACTTTACACAACACAAGCTCCACGGATCATCTGTATGTCATCGCCTAATCATACACTGTGTGAAGCTTACCAAACAAAATCACAGCACCCACAAACCTCCAGTCCCTGAACCACAACTTCATCCATAACGTTAAACACAGCTGACTCCCTCTCTCACTCTTTCTCTCTCTCTCTCTCTCTCTCTCTGTCTGTACGAGTGTGTATGTGGCATCACAGGTCTCATCCACACCGCGCTGAGTCTGCCTGGTTCCTCGCCTGTTTACCTTTTCATTCATTCAGCCATGAGTGATGACACAGGCAAACCACAGCTCTCTATCCTCTGGTGATTAAACATCTCTTGGTGAGACATTTTTCTCCTGGAATGCATTCTTAAAAATGGATGCACACTGAGGTGTTTGTGTGTGTGTGTGTGTGTGTTTGTGTGTGTATATTTGTGTATGGGATGCTATTGGTGGCTGTCCTGGGCTGGTCTTGATAATTACTGTGCTGCGCGGTTGCACTGATTGCTTCATTATTCCTCAGATGGGCATTTGTGGGAGATATTTGATGGATGTTGCATATTTGACAGTAATCCATGCTAAAGTTATTTATATATGCATCTTGCTACTAAGTAGCTCAGTAAGGCACTAAGGCTCCTTCTCCCTGCACACGTATAAGAACTGATGCTAAAATAAATCCCCCCTCATCCCCCTTGTGTCACATTTCCTCAGTGCAACCAAACAATTAACCACCGTCCTCCTGTTGTTATTCACCGTAAGCAAATCAATCTGTCATAGCTTGTGTGCTCACATGGAGGAGTGTTATGTTTGTGAAAGAGATGTTTCTAAATGTACACATCCGCCCACGTTTCATAGGAAGACGGAGAGGAATTGATGTAATGGGTTTGTTTTTGTGCGAGCGCGTTGGCAGTTATCAGTCTGGTTGTTTGGGCTCACGGACAACGAGGGTGTATTTCTCAAGGCTGGTTTCGGTTGTCAAGTGTTTACGGTGTCTTTGGAATAGCATTTTTCTGTGGTGCCGTTATTCTGAGGCAAGTTTGGATAGAATTAAATGGGTTTTTTTATATCGCTTTAGCTTCACCAATCCCTGTTTTATGTATTTATTGGTTCCAACTAATAGATTTGCAACAAATGTTTTATTAAATGACTAAATATAAAATATTTCTTGCATATGGAGTCATATGCAGAGATGTGTATGCTGCCCGCTCACTGACATTCATCCGTACAATGTGTCATAACTGCCCCTCAGCTGCTCTGCCATACTGACTGGACTCCCACTGGAGCGGCCCCAGTCGGCGCTCACTTTAAAATGTCAGCCATGTCAGGTCCCCGCGTCGTCACCTCTCATGTTATCCTCAGGTAAACACTGGCCTCAGAGCCGCGGGAAGCTCCGGGTCGAGTCGTTACAGCCGCGTTTCCTTTTCCATGGCGTTTTACACTTCCACTCCCAAATGTTACTCCTTTAATCACGGCTCTGTCCTGTGGAGAATAAATACGAAAGGTCGCCGCTGTCAGCGTTAACGACTCCAGGCTCCATCACTCTGGAACCGACTCACATCCAGAGTGTGTCAGTCAAAAGCCCAACAATATTTTTAGCTGTGTTTGTGTGTGTTGCTGCGCTTGCAATTAAGTCCTGGTGTAATTGTGTCTGTTTGGAGAATTGTGTAACAGTTCTAGTTTCGAAGACCACTTGTCTGTATTGTGTTTTCGTTGTGTGGATCTTCCATCATTTGTCAGTCTGAATCGTAATGTGTGTATGTCTGCATACAGAGAGTCGGACACACTCAGGGCGAGCAGCTCCTGGAGTTAATCCGTCTCACTAATAGTGGGGGGTTGAAGCAGAGGGGGGAGGAGGAGGAGAACAATACATCTCTCCGTTCGTCTCTCTTTGCTCTCCGCCTCTGGACACGTGGTTGGCGCCCGGCGGGAGATCTCCGGACTTTGGGGCTTCTGTCCGGATGTTGCTCCTCTGGTTCACTCGTCCCAGCTGGCTCTCAGCCGCACCGCTCAAGGAAACATGGTACAATACGCTCCCTCCCTCCAAAACACGCCCCCCCCGAGCTGACTTTCGTTCCTGCCATTGTCGCCACACAAGAGGTTGCGTCAAGAGGTAAAATTAGGGATATGTGTGTAGCGTAAGGAACTTCCTGGAGTTGTGTACTTTACAACAGGAAGTGTAGAGACACGTTGGAAACAATATATTTTTCCTCCTCAGATGCAAACTCCTGCGTATGGAATCACCGTCTCTACCTCACTGACGTTCCTGTGTGTCAAAGGTCCTTGTTCCCTGACCCTCTCCAGAAATTGCTCTTTTGTGATTCATAGTCAGATTCCCAGATCACAGGAAACAGCAAGTTCCACTTTCTATTGTCACATTCTTGCTCTCTGACATATTGAAATTCGTATGACAAACAACAAAGGGATTTCCGTTCAGTTAATCATTTCAGTTACTTCATCCTCTTCAGACGTTCGGCATATTTTATTTCCCTGCACGTAGCATAAACGTAACATAAATATATGCTTATGTCTTTTTCCTGATTTTTAATCATGACCCCTCTGATTGATCTGATGACCCCATGCGAGACCCTGAACCCGAAGTTTGGAACCACTGCTCAGTTGCATCTGAGTTGAGTCTGAAATTTCAACACTGGTAATAATGAGCCCCTGAGTCACATTAACCTTCCAGTCGCTCTTACCACACTCGAACCCTCGCCCCCTCATTGTGTTGCAATAAGCACACAGCCCTGCCCTGTTACATATGTTATGCTAATCTGAAGGAATTAAGCTTGTTTATGGTTTCATGGCCTCTGTGTTGGTGGCAAAACCCCGGGCGTCTTATTCAGCGTTAAATAAAACCTTAAAGATGAGGTCACACCCAACGGCTGCAGTCGGTGGGTTGTGATTTTGCACCTCGACATTTTCAATGCGTCAATTCAAGGGAAATAAAAATTCATCTCGTTCTGTCTGATATACTGATGACATGACTCATTTATAGATGCACCTCGACAGGAAACTGTCTCCTCCTTTCATTTGGGAACTATTAATATCCATCATTTCATCCGCTCTCGCCCGGATGGGAGAGCGGGTCAGTGAACTTCCACTGATGCGTGAGTCGCTGTCTCTCTCTGTGGCCGGCGGGCCGGACTGAAGGTCAGTAAATCTGCTCCACTCTGGAACGGCGTCACGTTGGGGACTTGGTTCGAGAAGCACTTTGACAAATGGTCCTCCTCCTCGGTTTACTGTCGCAGCAGTTGTTCTGCAGTGCCCTGACACCTCCATCTTCTCTCTGGGCTCAGAGGTTTGACTCGCACGAGGGCCTGTGCTCGCGTTTTTACTTTCCACAGTAAAGTATCGCTGGCTCCCACTAACGATTGACCTGATTGGTACATCAGGTTGAGGTGTGTTCAGGGACGCCATGTGTTACTGCCCGCTGAGAGGCCGGGAGATGACACAGCAGTACTACACTGCTGTGTCATGCTATTCTGCTGTGGTGTTGACTTGTCTGTTTGTCTTTATCTGCTTTTATCGACTACGTGCAGCTAAAACAAGAAGAACAAATTAAACGACGAGATGTTTAATGGGATGTTGTGTCCCGTTGGTGGTGCAAACCATTTTCTTGGTGGCTATAAAATGTCATATCGTATGATCAGGATTTTAAGTTGCACTTATTTGACAGATTCCTGTTGATGATGATGATGATGATGATGATGATGATGATGATGATAATACTTGTGTCACCTGACTCACAGGCACTACTCTCTTGTGTAGTGCTCAGACATGCACTCCCCATTAAGTCAAACTTCGTATTTTAGTTCTTTTGTTGTGGGTTTATTGGTGAATTAAGACTTTGTTTGACCTCAGTCCAATCGGATTTGTCACATTTACATAAGCCTGAGAATTACAGCCTTTTCTAATTTGCAGCCCTGATGCTTTTCGTATTAATCTCTCTCTATGTTCACCTCGTCGTCGCCCTAAAACACTCTGCTGTGAATATTTGCATATTTGAATGGATGTGCCCTCCAATACGTTCTCTACATTTTTGTAAATTCATTATTTTTCGAGTCATGTTTTGTCAAATCTTTGGTTGAAAAACCCTGCAATTATCTATAATTCTGTTGTCTTTTTCCCCCTCTGTGAAGTGACTTTTCTGCTTTTTTGCTCATTCGAAGCCGTTAAACTATTTCTCGTTATTGAAAAAATAATCCTGCTGTCCTCCAGCAGCTTTAAAAAGCCTCTCAGAGCAGACAGACCACGGCTGAAGTGAAGATGAGAGGATGAAGATGAGAGGGAGGAAGAGGCTTATTTGGATGAAAGCGCAGCGTGACATTAAAGTAAAGGGAAGAGAGATGGAAGATGAAGGAGGAGGAGAACGAGTCTGTGGCTCTGGGCTTTTCTATAACATTGGGCAGTGTGTTCGAGTCACAGCTGGAGATTGGAGATCTCCCACGTTCAGGACTTATCCAAAGTTACTTACCAGACTCGACTGAAAGGTTTGTGTCAATGATGCTGCAGATTAAAGCCCATAGCTGTGTCTACATTTACATTTATAAAAACAATAATTGCTCGTTAGAAGACGTGTCCACAGAGACAGATCTTTCTCAGGTTATTTTCCCACAGCCTGTTTTCCTGGTGTAAATTTCATCTGACATGGAGGATTATGTGGCAGTTTTCTGTTGCTGTGGCCTTAGTAAGCGGCACTGGTCCAATAATCAATGCAGCCGAGTGGGAGAGTCAGACTTTACATATCAGTCCGTCTGTCTGCCACTGACAGTTTCCATTTGGTGTCCTGAGATGAAACAGTCTGGAGATGTGGAGTGAGACGGAAGCCAAAGGCGCTGATCAGACGTTTTTCCCTGGTTGTTTTAGAGCCAAGTGAGAGAAAGGGTCAGAGAAAGGTTTGCTCTCATTGTCGTGATCATATTTAACATTTAACAGTATTTCACTGATCTAAATTAGATCAATTATCCCCTGTCATTAAAAACACAACTCTATTATGATTATTGTCATTTCCTGTGAGGACCGGCTGTTGTTGCTCTTTGTGGAGCTGGGATCCATTCACAGTTTATTAAATATGGTCAATTCAATTGTCACCCTTTAACCTATTATATATTTTATACATATATTATTTGATATTTTGCAGCGATGTCGTCTGTTGCTTGTGTAGGTGGTTATGTAGGTGGTTGTCAGTCAGTCAGGGGTCACATAAGGACGGCAGCAAGAAGGAGGGAGAGAGAGAGAGAGAGAGAGGAGGAAATTTACAGCTCAGACAGTGGTGAGGCTGAGCTGCATCCCAATGTCTCGCTCCTTTACTGCCTGGCTGGAAAACTCGGGGGAGACGGAAAAACCTTGTGCTGACAATCAGCAGGTCCTCAGGTCTCCAGACGCACAAGTGTCAATAAGAGAGAAGCCAAATATCAACCACTGAGCAGGTCTTATTGTAGAAATCCATCACGCTGGATACAATATTAAATGTCAGCTAACAGTTGATGTATATGGGATGTTCAGTACGCTGAGGTATTTTGTGATGATTTTCCTTTTGCTGTGTTGGACTGAGTTGCTAAAAAAATGTTTTCCTGTGAAACTAAAACGCCAGTCGGAGCGTGGAGCCACAGCGGAGCGGACTAATAAAGTTTTTCCTGTGTGCTGTCAGGGCCCGTCAGCTCCGACTTTGACCCTAATCAGATCCACCCTCTGACAGCGCCGCTGCCTCAATCCGTCTAAGTGCTGGATATTCAGTCAGCGCTGGCGTCTCTGCTGTGATATAATAAGTCTGTCGCAGGTTCGTCCCCGGGGCTCTGTTGTTTCACTCTCTGTTCGCTGTACCCGACCTTACACAGCTTCGCCAAAGCCCCCGCCATCGATCCAGTCCCCCGCTGAGTCTGTCAGACAGTCTGGCCTCACCTTGGTTTTAATGACTGCCCAGTGCGACGCAGTGAAGCCGCCTGACTCTGACACCTTCTGGCACTGTGTGTAAAACGTGGCCTGACGTGAGATTTCACTTCACTGTTGTGGGATTGCGGCGTCGTGAAGTGACTTTACACTTACGACAGAATATTTTAAAAAAGTGCACAGTTTATGCCTGTAAATGGATTCCGCCTCCTCCGCACGAACCAGCAGGAATTTTAACTGGCCGCCATTTATCTCTCTGTCTGAGTTTCACACGTGGGCCTCGGTCACGATTCCTCTGATAAATTGCCTGAGTCACTGGTGCCGGCTGCGGGTATGTGTGCTGAGTAATGAAGAGGGCGGCGATGGTGCGTTCCTCCTCCGCTGTGCCCTGAGCACAGGTGCCCTGCTCCTCCTGAGTGGGAGTTCTCCACTGAACCAGTTAGAAATTCATTCATCCTGCGAGCAGCTGCAGTCGGCCTCTGCATTGTTAATGTGATGTGAGTAGGAAGCTGAAACGTTGTCGTGTTTGGGCAAAAAACAAACACATTCGATATTTGACAGTCATTTTTGCTGCTACACTCTTCTGCGTTCTCAGTACTGACACATGCAATATGTTAACATGGACTACAGCTTGCTCCTTGCAGTGCCCTCCACCCCTGAGGTCAGAGTGAACTGCATGCTGGGATATTCTTTTTACCTCCGCACGCCCTCCATCAGCCTCCGTGACGCAGCATCGGCCATTCGTCCTGGCGGTTGTGCGATACAGTGACTCAACATCGCCGCGTTGCGTCCTCGTGGGTGGAGGAGTCAGACGTTTACCAGGATCTCTGTTCCTGCTTCACTCAGATTCCTCCTGCCTGCATTTCATTCCAGCCCCTATCTGAACCCGGATCAGTAATCAGTCGATTCTTGTGTGTATCCTGGTTGGAAAATGTAATTACCAGAGCCCCAGAGCCTTCATTTATTTATTTATTTATTTATTTATTTGTTGCTCGAGTTACTGGCACCGGCTTGTATCCATCCCACTGACGAACACTGGTTTCTTAACATAACTGTTCAGTAGTCGTATTCACTAATCGGCGTTCCCATTTGCACAATAAGTCGCAGTCTGTGGTGACTGAACTCAGTCAGGTTTGCTTTGCAAGGTCAGATATAGATGGCGTCAACAGCCAGAGGTAAAGCCTCAACCAAAACAAAACAAAATTAGTTTCGTAGTCAGATGTAAATATTTTAAGATTGAAAACAGTATTTGTCATCAATGACTGTCGCCAAAGACAGTGTTGCAGCTTTTTTTTTATCTATATCTATCTATATATATCTATAATAACTTCCTCTCTTGACTCAAACTCGAGAGAAATCCCTCTCCACTTCATAACGAGTGTGGAACCACAGTGTGAGAGTGTTGCATCAAAGCTGGAGAGAAGAAAAGCACCCGCTTGGATTGGAGGTCCAGTTATCAGCACAAACACTGAGGTTTCACATAACGAGCTTCCTCTCGTTATGGAAAAACTCTCAGACTGCAGCCGCCGCGGGCAAACAGCTGGCCTGTTGCCACGGCACCTAGATAACCACAGAATATAGGGAAGTCTGGAATTAAAAGCGTTGTCGTCCCCGCGGCCAGTGGCCACCGAGCGAGATGGAGTGACAGGCTTCATTCGCCGTGCCGTGTCCGGTGACCTTGTCTTTGACCTGTAGTCTGTTCAGAGCTGCAGCCTGCGACCTGAAGACTTTCACACCCTGTCAGTGTTAATGGAGAATTTCACCCTTTTTTCCCCCTCCCCAATTCCGTTTAAGCCCCAAAATGTCCCTGTGAATGAATTTTGAGTATCATGTGCAGTTACGGTTGCTATGGTGATGGCTGCCGTCTGCGTTCATGTCAGTTGCCATGCAGCTTTTTTTTTCCCCCTCTCCCGTTGAAAGCTGATGTGGGTAACGTGGTTTGACCTGGGATTCTGTCTTGCGCTGTGGGAGCGAGCGTTGATCTGTTCAGAGAAGGTGAGTTCATCGGCCTTCCTGGATAAACACTTGTTTTATTATCACTCGCCAGCTGCGTGAAAAAGAGCTGTTCGACCATGAATGCAACACTGCGTTAGGAGCTGGTGAGAAAACGAGAGAGACATTAAACTAGAAATCAGATTTTTTTTTTTTTAAATGGCCTCCATTCACCTAGCTGGAGTCTATATGCAGCAACAAAGACATAATCCCGTTTTGGCTTCCTGTCTTCAAACAGGTCTGAGTCACTGGACATGAACTCGGAGTTCTGCAGGAAACATGGAGTGCTTAGCGTTGCAGAAACAGAACTGTCAGGAGACGCTGCTGAACCCCTCATCCTGTCCAGGGTTCTGGCAGCGGGCGACCCAGACTTGTCGTCCCACATTATCTTCTACCTGCATGTGTGCGACTGTGCGTAGAGTCTGTCTTTAGTCCATACAGCTTGTCATCCTTTGCTTTGCTCTATGAGTGTATGAATGAAACGCTCACTGTCACTGCGTACCCCCTCCTCCTCCGGCCTCGCCCCCCCCCCCATACCCGGCAAATTCCCCCCCCCCCCCCCCATACCCGGCAAATTAGAGCATGTCTTTGAGGCCTGGAAGTGCTGATGCGGTGTAATCACCCTGGAGAGGCTCAGCTGCTCTCGACACACTCTGCCATCGAGCTCATTAGACCAGGAACATGATGCTAAAAACAAAAAAATCACATAAAGACCACAGTAGTGGTATCACCAGCATTAGGATGCTGCACGTGTCTCTGTCCTCATACACACGTTATTTTACTTGGAGCAAAAACAAAATCTTATTTTTTTATATTATTGCTACTTTCATTTTTTTTTTTCCTCTCTGTAATATAAAAGTGGAGCCAAGAGAAAGAGAGAAGTGTTTTTCCAACCGGTCATTTCAGAACCTGCTGTGTGCTATTTCATGCTTTTTATTTTTCCCTCATTGTGAATCGAACACACCAAAAATCAATCACATTTCTTTGCCATTAGTAATTCAGTCAGTCGGATGGATGGATGGATGGATGGATGGATGGATGGATGGATGGATGGATGGATGGATGGATAGATAGATAGATAGATAGATAGATAGATAGATAGATAGATAGATAGATAGATAGATAGATAGATAGATAGATAGATAATTAGATAGATAGATAGATGGATGAGCATATGAACAGGATGACTCAGACGGGAGTGTGTTGTCATGTGCAGGAGCTCGGTTTTGTGAGCTGTAAAACCTTATGAAAGGATTAGTATCCCGTCCTTTTGTTGTCGTCCCTCTCATCTCGCTCATCTCCCACAGAAACACCGGGTTGCCTGCAACCAGACCCCTCATCCTGGGAGGCACAAATCCAATTTCACACGTAGCACTCACAACATTAACCATGCAGGTATAGGGTGAGGGTTGGTGTGTGTGTGTGTGTCTTTCTGTCTGTGTGCGTATGTTCAAATGCACTTTCTTTACAAGTACGTGTCTGTTGATGTGGATGGTGCGAGTCAGTGGTGTGGGCATCTTGGGCATCAAGAGAAGCTAACGTGATGCACACACTGCTCCAGGGGTGAAAGGCCATTATGTTTGTGTTTGTTGTGGCCTTTCATTAGGCAGAAGGCCATCAATGAGTCACTCTCCTAAAGTGCACCCATGGGTACTTGTGTTGCTGACACACAAGCAGTGGTGATCTCACAACAAGGCTTACTGGTCAATGTTTAATGCTCTGTAATTGGTTTTACTGACCATCACTGATACCTGTTCTGATCTGAGGGCCAGCCGCTGCAGTCCTATCAGGGCTTTTATTGTGAAAAACAAGTTACGCACACTCCAGTTTATCCACCGTTATCCGGCAGACATTACATGGATTAAACTGTCATGGTTGAGCTTCACAAAATAAACTGGACCTGACATGATCATACTTTATCGTGATGATGATTAACCTTGCCTCAAATGTGATTTTGATCATTTCACCTCACCTTTTTCTTTTTTTTTTTTCCTCCTATTGACCAGAGAGCCATGAGCACTGTGGAGGAGCAGCCGGATCACATGATACCATGAAGACGAGCCTGCAGGTCCTGCGCTGCCAGCTGCTGAGTGAGTGGAACAAAAACGGTGGTGGCATCTCGCAGGGGTCCACATGAAAGCGACCAAACAAAATGAAGTTTTAATTAATGAACATAATGAAGGACTCATTACAATCACACAGATTGGGTCCATTTGGAATTTGACCCATAAGGTCTCGGTGCATTAGCAACATATTTTATTATTATTAGACAACATATAGCTATGTCTGGCATAATTGAGATTAGCAATTTGAGCAACAGGCTTCTTTGGACGGTGCGTCAGATGTTGTCGGGTAAAATAACAACATCTCAGATGAGATGTTTGTGTAAAAGAAAATGTGGATATTTAGGTTGCTTTAGTGCTGCTTTAGATTCCGAGGACAGGATCAGGGCTCTGGGACTGGATCTACAAAGCTCTGGGAGGAGACCAGCACTGAATGTCACATGAATATGGATCGCTGCAGGTCAGGCAGGGACCCACCGGGCTCCTGGACGGTTAGCAAAACAAGCTGATGATATCTGCTATGCACCCCCGAGCTCCACCTCCGGGCAGTGGATCCGAAGGCTGTCTCAGACAAATGTGTCTCGATCTTCCTGAAGCCAGAGCAAAGTGCTGTAAGCTGCTGTAGCAGAGGTGGAGGAGGTTATGTAATCTAAACAGAGGAAGTCTCAGGTCGTCTATGGATCAGGTTTTATATGGATATGTTAGAGCTTCTTTCTCATGTATGCCACAGCGGGCTCAGATCTTCCTTTCTGTAGACACGTTCCACACGCATCAGATTTACCCTTTTGCAGTGAGCAGAGCTCTGGGAGCCACCTGAGATCTGTCTGTGTGCAGCACAGAGACATTTCTCATTTCTCTCTTGGGAGCAGCCATCTGCAGGAGACAGATGTGCCATAACATCCTCAGGCTGCAGGGAGGAGAGAAAAGGTGCTGCATCGAGGAGAACAAAGACAGATGAGGCTACGCCACCACAGCCGTCGTTTTACTCTCATCGCCCCTCATGTGCTATTTCCTGCTTCTCTCTCATCGTGCCGTTCTTCTAACTGGCAGCTGATGCTTTAAAGTAAAGACTCCCAAGTGAACTCAGTTATTAACAATGTCTGGCCAAAGGTGCAAACTGCATTTTGAATACAGTCTCACAGAGCAGGTGATGTGTCGAGTTGTCTTGTTTTGTGTGTCGAGATGAAGATGTCGAGCGTTTCTGGGAAACGCTGTCAGTGACTGTAACTTTAGTTGTGTTGTTTCACCACAGGGCTGCAATTCAGTGTTCGCCCCGAATTCCAGACAACTTCCTGTTTAAACGTTGCCCTTCCTGTTGGATCCGTTGCTGCTGTCACAGTCGCTGGGGCGACTAAATCATTATCCCCGTAAACAGCACAAGGACTCTTTGTTGTGCTTGTTTTCGCATTCTCCCGCGGCCTGATCCTCCGATAAACCAGCCTCTGTTCAAAGCTGCTGTAACCTGACAAACAATCTGCACGGCGCTCAAACAGGAAGCCATTATCCTGTTACGAAAGCTTCCCCTCTTATCGCACGGCTCACATCTGTAGAGCCCACCCCACCCCGCTCCGCCTCCCCGCCACCCCGCCACCCCGCCACCCCGCCCAGCCGGGCCTCCTCCATGACGGACCCAGTGGTCCACAGGATGTGCCCTATCTGTCTGTTTCCCCCTGAGGGACAGACGCACTCTGCAGATTGGCACAGGAACACACCCAAGAACAAACCAATACAATGTGTCTGTTTGTGCGACTGTGAAGAACGTGTCTCTCCACAAGCACACAAACAAATATTTGAATAGGCCACAAAGTATTTTGATTGTGTATTGGCTCGTGTACTTGAAGTAGTTGCAGTAGAATCAGTGATTTATAATATCTGATATTCTGTGGCTCGATGTGACGACAAAGCCTGAAAGTAAAGACACTTATAAGACAAGTGTGTGTGTGTGTGTGTGTGTGTGTGTGTGGTGTTATGATGTGATATGCGCTCATTGGTATTCTGATGAACACCGCAGATTAAAACTCCTCCATTTGCCCTGGGGGATTTGGGGGAATCCCACAGAGGTCTGTCTGTGGACTTGTTGTGATTACCATAAATGAGGCTAAATGTGATGCAGGGCGATGGAGGGCCCACAGGGTGGTGAGGACATCCTTAATTACTGGTTATGGTCCAATGCCCCGGGGGCATCCAAACCCACAGTTATGCATGTTTCTCCCATTAGATCCTGAGGTGGACACACAGTGTCTCACTCAGGCATTAGGGCACGTCAGATATTAATGCTTTTCTCCAGAGGCTCTGTCTTGCTCAAGGGCGTTTAGGCAGGATTACTGATGGACACACTGTTTAAGTACTGTTTATCACTCAGATGCCTTTAGTCCAATGTCATGTGTCAGACATATAAAATAAACCCTGTTACAAATGCTGGATTTTGCAGAGAATGTAAATGGAGCCACAGCTGTCATTCGTTTCGCTCTGTGATTCCAATCTTAATATTGTCTTTTTTCCAGCCCGTTGCGGTTTGATTGATTTATTCGTGTGACCTTGGCCAGATTCTCATTGGATGTAAACAGTGCGTTCCCAGAACTGTACACACAGTCCCTTCATGATTCCCTGTCCTGCTGCCACGGCAGGGACGTGGTGCCGCAGTAACACTTCAGGGGAACAGCCTGACGAACACAAGCCGTGTTGATGGATGATTTTGCAGCTTCTATTTTTGGCTCCCTGTAGTAGAGTCTCCAGTTCAGCGAGTGCCACTGCCAGCTGCCCACTGATGCTGCGGCACCACCAGCCCGGCTCCAGCACTTGCTTCGTTGGCAGATTGTTGTCATACACATTCAAGCCACATTCATTTTGACTCCGAGATCGAAAAGTAGATATTCCACCCTCCCGCCTCCACCGTGTGTACAGGACTGATCATGCAGACAGGTTGCAAAAGCACTGATATTCTGCATACTGCACACTAAGTGCTCCGATATGGAAAGCCATGATGCAGCGTGCCTCAACAATGCTTTTCATCTCAAATTGGTTCTTTGCTTATGAGAGGAAGAAAAAAAACGAGCAGAAGAATTTCATCAGCGCGAGTAAATATTATTTTTCCATCTCTCCAGCGTAACTTTAGATTCAGTGACACCCGCTCCTCTCTCCTGTCCTCTGACATTGAGTCTTACGGTGAATGATTAGTGGGACAAAGGCTGCACTGGCTCGGTGCACAGGATCCTGCTTTGCAACATGATTTATTGATGTCCCTGATGACATCAGTGGAGGACTTCGGCGAATGTCACCAGCGTCCTGTGCATTCCGGAGAGCCCTCGTTCAGCAGGTTTCCTGCATAAATTGCTCCGACTCCCTCCATACACCGCGCGTTCAGTAAATTGAAAACAGGTTGACGCCATTTGTCAAATGAATAGGAAGCGACCGGGATCATAATCTCACAGTAATCCCACCTCCGCGGTGTTTGTCTCCATGATATTAACATGTGCTGTTCTGAGATGATCAGTTGGGTGATAGAGATAGCGAGGGCAACAGGTTGGTGTGAGTGATAACAATGTTATTCGCACATCGCACACCCTGCAGATAAAAGCAAGGACAAAGGGAAAGATGACCAGCTATTCAAGCGCTGTAGCTGAAATCGACCGAAACCAGCCGACGCTCTTTTATTTTGACTCTTTTGAGCAAAGAGTCAGAAAATGAATGTTGTTTTGCGCCGCCACTGAGAATAATGGTCTGGCAGCTTTTGTGGATGTTTTTCGTTCATCTGTTAAAATATATAAGGTTGAAAATAGCAAACAGGCATAAAAGACAAGAAATCGTTGTGTGTTGCTGAGAAATACCATCTTTCTAATCATATTTTCCCTTGAATGTCTTTTTTTTTTTATCCTTGGTTCATTGCGTCTAATCCAGTGTTCCTGCTTTTGTCAGAGTCTTATCGCTGATTAAACTCCCACACTTCACCTCGCCGCCCCGCCTGACCTCACCATTCTTCCCCCTCTCCATCCAATTTTCTCATGTTCCTCCAGAAGATTCAACCCAATCATGGATGTTCATAAAGCTCAGCTCACTTCTTGGGGCTTTTCAATCATCCCTCTTGTTAATTCACTCCCTGCGCCTGCGTGTCTTTGTGGAGGCAGGGGCCAGGCTCTCTGTCTGCGTTCACCCAGCTTACGCTCTGACTCCATCAGCCAATATTTTAGGTGTGGTCTTTAATTAAAAAACATCCAGTGTCCTAAATGAATATTAATCCCTGCGTTAGTTACAGATCTGGTTATAATCACATGCAAATCAGAAGAATGTGGTTGCGTTTATACCTGAGTCAAAGTGTTAAGTTAGCTCATGTGGTTATGACTCTGACTGTAAAGGGAATCAGTGTATTATGTTTTATTCAGTAGCAGCAGCTTGTCAGATTGTGGCAGCCAGGTCTGGGGAATAACTGGAGGTATGAGTCCAGCCAGACCTCACGGAAAAAATCCTCAACAGTCATCAGCTTCTGTTATTCCTCTCAGCTGCTACTAATATCATTATTACTTTCATTTGCTTGCTTTTATTTATTGTCAGAATGATGCATTTTTATACCTTTGTTCATGCATCCTCTTCAGCATGGAATAATTTGGGGAATATGTAATGTCTCGTGAGCTCATGAATGGGATTGATGCTCAGACTTTGTCCTAAAGTGACCTCTCTTTGATTGGTGGGCTGTGCCTGTTTTCCACTTCCATCGTCTAAATGATCGTCTTGGCATAAATGAACGTTGGTCGTAAATCAGGGATGGTCATGTGTGTTATCTCCACAGATATGGTGTCTGGAGTGGGCTCTGCAGATTGGGCTTTGTGACAGGCTTAGTTAATGGAATGGACCTGGAACATCTTTCCTGTTAGTCTGTGTGACTGAGTATATATATATGTGTGTATATATGTGAGGAATATTATTGGTGATTTAGTTGAATAATAAGTTGGTTTGGGATTTTGCTGTGCTGTAATATAAATCCTCTGGGGAAGATGTCTGTGCTAAAGACATTTTGATTGAATGATTCTTAGTGTTCCCTTCTGAAGCTCATTTATTGTTTTTTTCTTCATCTCTATCCATTTGTAGCCTCTCACTTTCTAAATCTTTCTAAAATTCTCTTCTCACCTCCTCCCTTATTTTCCTCGCCGCGGCTCCTCTTGGAGATGGAAACTTGGTTTCCATAGTTACAGATGGAGCACCGTAGTCAATTGATGGTTACAACATCTAGGTCTCATGGATTTGCTTCAGACTGTATTTTCTGGATGACTTTTATTCATAGGAGTATATATTTATCCCAACACAATGCAGTGTGAATGACTATCATTAATTCTGTTGCAGGGGACCTCTCTGCACATCCATATTTGTAATTTTCTCTCATTAATGTTTTGCATTAACACATCTCTTTCCTGGTGAAACCACCCAATGGGAGCGCCACTGCTGTGTCACATTACCTGTGTGTAACAGCAGTAATAAGGCATAGGAGTGAGGGAGCAAAGGGGAAATTAATAAGCAATTCCATGTTCCTTCCTCTATGGCTTTCTTGCAGTCTGGTTAACATAATAGGAGCGATATTCCCCACAGGCACCTGCTAATAGCTTGTCACTACACAGAGGCCTTATGGGATTGAGCGGAAAAAAAAATCTGTAAGGCTCTATGAGATGGTTTTAGCATGTTAAGTAGGCTCTGATGATACTGTGACTGCCATCAATTTACCTACTGTGGCTGCTGGAAAAAATGTAAATGAATGGTTTTCTGTCTTATTTGGCATGAAAAGCATGAAATGTTATTTAAACTGTCAGATTACTTGTGTCCTGTTCTGATCCTAAGATTTTTAATGCATATTATTCTCCATTCAGTAATTTTCTTCCATTTAAAATTATAAAATATATAATAATAAAATATATAATGAAAATACATTTTAATAATATTAAAATAAACTAATTGCTTATAGAATATAGTTTATTATCTTATGCGAGCCATTAGCTCTCTCTCTTTTTCGCTGCAGGTGTCCTAGCATTCCTAGCACTGCCAGTGGGACTGGTTTTATCAGCGCAGGAGACGCATTTCGGTCAGACCTCACAGGACCCGGTCTCCATGGCAACCGCCGACATCAACCCTCTGCCCCCCCCTGACACGCCCCACCTGGACTGGCATCAGGAAGGCTCAAGTAGTGGGGAATGGTCATACAAAGCAGGTATTCGACCCGCAAACATCATCCACCCCACTGTCGCCCTCCACCCGTCAAACGCTCATGTGGTGCACGGAGACGCCGCCGTTCACGACCCAGACACTGTCACGCCAAACACTTTGACCACTGAAAGCTGGGTTCTTCAGCCCCAGCAGTCGAGCTCTGATGGTGTAAACCAAGCCCAAATGAAACAAGTTGATAACCCAGCTGCAGTCATCGCTAACCAGGCCAGAGGCAGTGAGCCTATGTTTCTCAGCACATCCGCCCCAAACAGAGACCTGAACTCTGCTGCCAGAGGTGGTCTGGACCCCCTGGCTCTCATGTCCCGTTCTGGATCAGACAGAGGAGCTCCGCTTGCTGTACAAGGTGTAGAGCCTCAGAAGTTGAGCATGGAGGAACCTACTGACCCCAGCCAGCATCTTCCAGATCTACATCCCTCTTCATTAACACTTTCATCCGTCGTCGGTGACCATGCACTTGGCCTGAAACTCAGGGAACGTGCCCGCAGTGCTCCAGAGGTGGCTGCACACCACGCCATAACCCTGAGGGAGGTGCATGCCGTGCACGAGCCTCCAACTGACGGGCTGAACGTAGACCCAGAGGCGAGGTCTGTTCCTCCACTCAAGAGCCCATCAGGGAATCTAACCTCCACTGCGCCCATTCCTGCCCTGTCCACCGAGCCCAGCCTCAACACACTGGATCCCACATCCACCCCAAACAACCACTCTGCACTCATGGAGATCACCACAGAGAAGGTTTTTCACGGTAACACCACAGACAATCCCCTTGTTGCACAGTGGCTGGGGAATGTAACCACACATGGTGGGTTGGGCTCAGTCAACAGCAGCTCGGTCGATGAGAGGCCTGCTAAGGAGAACAGTTCAGAGGCTCCTTCCACAGCCAGCAAGAACTTCCTCAACAGGAACCAGGACCCCACCCAGGAACCCTGGAAACCTGGCAACAGCTCTGACCCCACCGTTAACCCCCCACCGTCCCTCATGACCATCTGCTTAAGCAGGATGGATATAGTGTGGATTGTGTTGGCCGTCAGTGTGCCTGTGTCCTCATGCTGTAAGTAAAGAAAAAACAAAAAGATTTCATTCATGAGCATAAAAGTTGCCAGATTGATTGACTTCAATTCATTAATGTTACTTATGTTTGCAAAAAGACAAAACCTTGTTGCGTTAATGGTGAACGTTAAGCTAGAAACCTGCATTTTGATATTTTACTTCTTGGTGCAAGTATTGAATTATTTTAATTTATGTTTGGAAGGATACGAGCTGTTTTCTCTTGTCACCAGTCTTTATGCTGTGTGAAGATTACAAACAGATAAGACACTTATCAACTGTATTAAACAAGCAGCATTTAAAATGTCAAATTATTCCTTTAATTTCCCTCTCATTAACTTGTACTTTCTTTCTTAATACCACCAAAGAAACAGGGGTCTTTTTTCATCAAGCAGTCAGAGTTTTTTGCTTTTCAGTCTGTTTGAGAAATAAAAATAACTTTTTCTTTTGATAATATTTCTTGTTCATTGACAGCTTAGTTAATGTCCTATAGCTCAACAGTTACTACAAAGCCCATCACCAGTAGCTCTTTCTAACAGTGTTTTAGGAACAGCTATGTTTTCCACCAGCAGCATATTTTCCTGAAACATGACAGCCTCTACCTGAGCAGCTCGTGTGGGCGCTTTCACAGCCTGTTTATTTGAAGCAGCAGTTTCTCCAGCTAACGTCCTAACCTTCCTCCCCCCCCATCCCGTCTCTGCCTGCTGTAGCTGTGCTGTTGACTGTGTGCTGCATGAGGAGGAAGAAGAAGTCGTCAAGTCAGGAGAACAACCTCAGCTACTGGAACAACGCCATCACCATGGACTACTTCAGCAGGCACGCCGTGGAGCTGCCCAGAGAGATCCACACTCTGGAGAGCGAGGTACAAACGACTCTCTCACTGTCTGGATTAACGCCGCGCACTCAGGCGGTGGGATGTTTGCCCGATGTTTCGCCATCAGTCAGCAGAATAGGTTTTATTGAGTGAAGAGACAACAAGAGGATCGATGTTCAGTCCATCCTGTCAGCGAAGGCTGCAGGCCTGCTGAGGTGCATGTAAGCACGACACTGTATCACAACTATTTATGGGGGCGCTATTTAGAAGAAAAAAAAATTCAATTCAAAAATTCGAATTCTATACATTGAGGAGAAAATTGGCTTTTCTGGTATGACAATTATAATTATTAAAATATATTAGTTAATGCATTGTGAATGGATATCCAGTTAATGTTTTGGATGTGAAATACATTATACAATGCTGTCAAGTCATATTAACAATCTTTATCAGCCCCCAGCAACAACAACAAGACAATCACTTGGCAAATCATATTTAACACATACACGAATTCATAAAGGGAAATATCTCGCTTCTCCTTATTTTATTCAAGGAAAGATTCATTTGGATTCAGTCACGCTCAAGGTTTTCATTCTTTCCCAATGATAATGAATTTAAGCTGAGGACCAGCTTGTTGTGCATTACAGTGCCATCTGTAGGATATTGTAGTATATAACAGTCTCCCTCTTCTGTATCATTTTAACTGATTTATCACCACCTTTCTTGGCATGCTTTTGTATCTTCTGCTGTCCAGTGACCATCTCATAATGCGTTTCATTTTTTTTTTCCTGAACCATTGCACAATTTGTGTTTCCTTGCTGCCTGTGGAGGCATCAGGAGATGGACGCTGAGGTTGGATCATGTGTAGGATGCTCCTGGTGACACCAAGGTGTTCCGTTTTTCCCCGTCGTCACTCGTCTGCAGAGCAGCAGCCTTGTAGCAAAGTAAATGAGCGCGAGCTCTGGGAGAAATTAATATAAACCTTAACGACTGTATTAATTTGATTTGATTGGCTCTCGCTGATAAGCTGGCCTCGTTCCCGCCGTTGCACAAATCATTGTGTTTTTCACACCTCCCTCCTCCAGTGCTGCCTCATTACTGCTGACTCACCATCAGTGACCAATTCTACACCATCGCCAATCTCCACCCCCCCGACGTTAGGTCTCTGCTGCCATGTTTCTTCTGAGTCATTCCTCCTTTTTGTCTCTACACCTATTAGACTGTTACATCCCTTCACTTTCCTTTGTATCTCCATCCAGCGTTGTCAGATACCTTTGTTAACCACCTCCTTAAAAGCTAGTGTGTGCACAACGCTTTTTTTTTAGAAGAAGAAGAAGAATACTTTATTGACCCACACAACAGGGAAATTACTTCTCTGCATATTTTTACCCAATCCGCATGAACAGACATGAGCACATTACGCACACACAGTTATCCAGTTTGTTGCCACACTGAACAATCCGACTCGCGTTTTGAGCCTAAATCATTAGCCCTGACGTGTGAATCCCTGTTTAACAGTGTTTTGTCGTCTTTTTCATGTGCACATCCAGGACCCCGACACCTGTCTACCACCTAATGGAGACTACAGCGGCAGCAGTGTGGTCCTGGTTAACCCTTTCTGCCAGGAGACCCTCTTCATCAACAGAGACAAAGCGTCAGCCATCTAGAGACACTGCTGGATTCTCCTCTTCTACCCCCCCTGCTGTTGTTGTCTATTTTATATATGTGGTAAATAATCAGAGACTTTGACTTTTTACTGTATATTATAAAAACAAAGAGTAACCTGAAAGGAGAGTGACGAAAACAGACGCTATTTACTATGAGGATGCCCTGCATATTTTTCTGATGTACATTTTCTACAAAAGGCTTAATTGTGATAAAAGGTTTTTATTGTCTTTATAAAATACAGAATATATGTGGAATTGTTTCATCACTGTGGCTTTGGTGGTGAGTGCACTGTGGATGTTGCCACATGAAATCTGCTTTAGAGGAACATGCTATGAAAATGTTAGAGCTCTAATGTTATTTTTCCTTTAAGATCAACTCCAAAATACTTATAGCCTGTTGAACTTGAATATAGCACCTAGAATATTTACTTGGGGGGGAGGGTGTCGCAAAATACTGTGTTTTAAATCAGGGTCTGTATTTATCAAACTATCACAACAAGAAAGTTAAAAATGGTTCAAAGAGTCAGGGTGAAAATCAGGATGAAGATTGATAACATTTATAAAGAACTCAAAAGTAAACACATTTTGTGTTACAACATTTGTTGTATCAAATACAGTATATGCTCAGGGCAGGCGTGTGCCAGTTGGAGACACAGATTTAACCTGTTTCTGCCCCTTTGTTCATTGTTAGGAAAACATCCTACCTATAAGTTTTTCCCTTGATATTTTTCTGTGATTTTCATTTGAATTTTCATTGTGTGAAATCCTTAAAATTTCTAATAGCAATCAAAATGTGAATAATATTCATCTTATGCTTATATAACGTACAATAACTTGTTAAATATAACAATATATTGTGACAGAATTGAGTAGAACTTAAAATCTGCCTGAAGGGTTAGAAAATAGGGCATGAAAAAAGATGTAAACAAAAATAAGGACAACTATATGTGCTGATGTTGTACATCAGAGACTACTGAATATAACAAGAATCTAGTTCACACTGACAATTACTAAAGATGCATGGAAATGACACAAAACGTGCACTGCAAAACAAAAAAAAACAAAAAACATTCATATAATATTGCATCAAACAGTAAAATAGTAGTTAAAAACCTACCTGATTATGGAATACACAGGTAGCGTCTATCTATCATAACAATATTCTGTACAGTCACTTTAGGTCATGGCCCAGAGGTTACGTGTTTACATAGATATTTTCAAGTTATGAGCATTTTGAATCATCCAAAAAAAAATTCACACATTTTATTCTTAAGTTTGAAAGCAGCAGTGAAAGTAAAAGTAAAAGTAAAGTAAAACTATTATCTCTCAGCAGTTTGATAAACACAAGCCCAGATTTGAATGGTTCTATTTGAGCAGACTATTCGAATGATGTGCAGTCTACATCCGGCAGTTCTGAATGACGGTGCATCTGTCAGTCCAATCCAACTGACTTATGACGTAATGGTTTCCCCCCTCGTGTGTCACCAGCTTCTCTTAAGAGGTACCACAAAGATGTCTTAATTCTTTAGGTTGGCCCTTTATATATCAGTATGTGTGTATGAGTGAATTGTTTGTGCATGTGAGCATACTTTGTGAGCGTGCAGTAACGTGTGTACGTGTGAATGACTTTGTTTAAAATGTGCTGCCCCTTAACCAAATATCACTGTTACTTTGTATCAAACAAGACTCTGTATCTCTCTCAGCTCAGTTTTACCCGTTTGTGTGTCTGTCTCTGTGTGTGCCTCTCTATCTGTCCTTCTGTGTGTATTGTGGAGTCGCTACTGGTTATAGCCAAATTTGAGAAAGATTTTTTTTCCATTGCTGTAGGAATCGATTAGATCATCACTTGCGCCTATAAATGTTTCCAAATAATGTATTTGTCCATTAATTGTTGAATGGTTGTGAATGATTTTCTGAACCACACATGTGTTAGAGTCTGTCAATGATCTTGACCAATGAAAATTACTGAGACAAAAAATGTACAGTATGCTGAATATTGACTGTGAGCACATACAGAGGCGTTTGAATATTTTTGTTTAATTATTGAAACTGTGGCCCTTCTGTCGCCTGTTTTTCTTTGCATTGCTGCGGTTTCATTCAGTAATCAATGCTGCCTGCCTCTATTGTCGCTAGAGATTTTCTGCATTGTGCGACGCTCTAAAGTCAGAGCGTCAAGCGGTGATGGGAAATCACACAGCTAAACATATTGATATTTCCTGCTCACAGGTGGGCTTGTTGTTTTGCACGCTCAAAAAGTAGATATTTTACAAACGTTCGGTGGCACGGTGGAGCAGTGTTCAACATTGGGTTTTTTTTGTACCGTAGTATACACTGTACTTTTTACTGCTGAGCAATAAAACAAATACAAAAAAAAAACCCTTGATAATCTGACTTATTCCTTTTGCCAAATAACTTTAATGTGTGTCACTTCCTCATATTTCACTATGAGTGTGTGGTTTCATTTCAAAACACAAAATACAATAATGTCATGTGCTCGTTAGACAGCACACCTGTTACACAACAGTATTGTCAAGCCCAGCACATCTATTGATGTAGTGAGCTGGAATTTTCTCTGTGCTGCAGCTGATCAAATGACCTTTAGCTCAGGGAAAATCATGTCACTTCAACCATTTGTTTACAAGCCTGCTTTTCTGCTGAGGCCAGGATTAATTTGGTGTTTTTTACAGATTGTATGACCCAGTTAAATCAAGGAACATGTGGCCATTAAACGTTTAACAGTATCCTTTTTTTAATTTTAGGTATAAAAAAAATTAAAAGGTCTTTCTTAAAAGCATATTTGAAATTCATATTAAAAGGGATATTAAGATTTGTAAATAACTGAATAAACATTTAACATTGCCTTTATTAAAAAGAAAAGAAACTGGGTTTATGAAAAAGTAGTTATGAAAAATTAACAAATTCAAAGTACAGTGTGTTTAATACATTCGAGAAAATGTCCCAACTCTGTAGCTTTCATCGTTGTGAAAGGATCAGAACATTTCCGGTTGACTGCCGGAGTACTTCCGGGTTACAGTAGAGATTTGTCAAATAGTCCGTGCATGGCATGGTTGACAGGTTAGCTGAGGTATTAGTGAGGGACCTAGGGAAGACATTTTATTTCAGCCTGAAACAGAGGTTAAAGTGTCTGAATAAGGACTAACTCTGTGTCTCCTGACCATCTGAGCCGCTGTCCGCACTTTTCCGGATCGCATTTTCTCATTTGTCATTGCTCCGTTTGCTAACTACTCAGCGTTAGTCTTTGAAAATGGCGGATATGCCAGCGGAGAAGAGCCTAGACGATTTCTTTGCTAAGCGGGATAAAAAGAAGAAGAAAGAGAAGGGAAAGGGCAAAGAGGCCGCCGCCGCCGGCCCCACGTCGGCTATGGTGAAAAAGACCAAGAGGGAGAAGGAAAAATCGGCGAAAAGCGAGAACCAGGACGCTCAAATCGAGAAGGTAACCAACGCTGCTCTCCGGTAACTTTTGGCCACAGCAGCGTCTTTTCCACACGTAGACGCGGTGTCTCGATTTGTGTCCCCGCCACGGCCTGTCCCCACCCCTGTCTCATCCTACATGCTAACAGGTCTCTATCATTTCACAAGTTACGAGTTAAAGCCACGGGTGTGCGCTTAATTGACAAACGCCGGTTGCTAGCTAGCATATGGTTCATCCTGACGCTTTCTGATGGGTAGCAGAATTCAGCATGACGTGTTTTAAGGTATGTTTTTGTACATTCGTTTATTTATGCCATCGTGCTAGCTGTTAAATCCAGCCCGTGACACAATAAGAAATCTGAGGCTTTCGTACGTAGCTAGCTAGCTGACGCTGACATTGTGTTTCCACGGGTAACTCCTTTTCCCTCTATATGTCGTGGTCTTCCAGTTAGGCCGAGTCGCCATTTGTCATGTTTCTTTTTTCACGGGGAAACAGGCTGTGAGCTTCCAGATCACATGATTGAATAAACAAGTCACAAAACTATATTTAAACAGCTCGTCACTGCTTTTGTGTAACTTTGACCTAACCCGTGCAGATGGTGATTAAAAAAAAGAACATCACTGTAAAATCAAGACACCTTATGGTCCAATTCTGTAGGAAATTGGAGGTGTATTTTTTTTTTACTGTGTCGTACTTAATATTTGATTCTGCCCAAGGAGGACGAGGAATGGAAAGAGTTTGAGCAGAAGGAAGTAGACTACAGTGGGCTCCGGCTCCAAGCTCTGCAGATAAGGTGGGTTATTGTCATGAGTTTGATCTGTCCTCTGCACATCAGTTGACATGGCTGCCTGAGCCCTGTGATCTTATATCATTTTAACCAATATTCTTCTAATGATTTGGTTGTGATGCAGATTCAAAATGTAGTCACACACATTCACAGCTGCATTTCAGCTATTTCCTCCTACCAGCTAACATATGATTTAATGTCAGTTATGTGCATTATTATTATTATCAATAATATGAAGACGATTTGACTGAAAATAAACTGACTAATTTTAAGATTCAAATTAGCAAAAATGTTTGCTTTTAAATTTTCATCACACTAATTAACTAATAATTGTTAGACTAATTTTATGCTCAACTCTGCACCTGGTTGTTTGCAGTGATGAAAAGGAGGAAGAGGAGTACGAGAAGGAGGAGGTAGGTGAAGATGGTGAGATCATTCTGGTCAGTGGAGACAAAGTGTCGGGGCCCTGGAATAAATCTGGAGCTGCGCCACCTCCTGCTGCGCCTGTGGGTGAGTAACCTGACTTCTGTCCACTTTCCTTTACAAATAAATGGCTTTTACCTTGAAACAATCAATAATCTGACTTTGATCAATAAAAATACTACTGAAAGTGACCCTTTTAATAATCTTTTTTAAAATCTAATTCATGTTACATCTGCGCTTTCAGAAGATGTAGAGGTGCCAGAGTCGAAGCCTGCCGGTGTTTACCGCCCTCCAGGGGCTCGGCTGACCAATACCAGACGAGCTACCAACCAGGGCCCTCCCGAGATCTACAGTGACGCACAGTTCCCCACACTACTGGCCACCGCAAAGCATGTGGAGACACGCAAGTAAGTAGAGCTCAAGAGTGGTTGTGTAGTCTTTCATTATATATTCAAAATTACATCTGTGAAGATAAAGACCAGACTGTATTCGATAACCATATCAGATGTTTGTCTCTTATTTGCGGCGAACACTTATGTTACACATGTCTGTCTGTCAGGGACAGGGAGATGGAGAAGACCTTTGAGGTTGTGAAACACAAGAACAGAGGAAGAGACGAGACCAGTGGTGCATCAATGCCACACTTGCAGCTTGACAACCAGTATGCCATCCTGGGGGATAAATAGAGCCGGTCCCCTCTCTCCCCTGGCCCCTTCAGCACGGTCCTGCCCAGCCCCCTGAAGGAAGCTGGCCTCCAGCTGTGTGGACTGCAGTCCTGACAGAGCTCATGCTACCACCATCACCACACTGGTTACTTACACGCACACACACAGAAACATACACACCCAGAACACCACGTACATATAGAGTGACACCCCCTTTAAATAGATTAATAAAACACCTCATATACATTTGGTTGGCAATCTTGAAGGACGGCATCTGAAGGGGCTGTTGCAAGAGGGAATAATTGAAACGGTATTAGCAAAATAAAGCCCAAATGTAGAACACTGCAGCAACAACAAAAGGCAGCATCGTCATCCTTTGTGGATTGTACTCAGAGCAGCAGTTGTATGGCACGACTTCTCTCTGGACTTCATCTTGCTTTGATAAAGCCACTGAGGATCGAAGGCGACTTCTGGCAAGATGATTTTACAAACTTCTGTGAAAATATCTTTTTTTTTTTTTGCAAGATTGCTATAAACCAATCGCACTCGGTTGCTTTGAGGTGTGGTTTTGAGTTGCGGTTGAGGCTTTGGTAAAGGGGAAACTACCTCAGCAGCAGGTGCTGCTGGTGGTGACCATGTGAACTGAGCTTTTTTCCACCGTGATGTCGAAGGGGGCAAACACTAACCCTCCGCATCCAAGCTGGCCATCAGGCTTTTTGATTTACAAACTTGAAGCTTTGTTGTTGTTTTTTTTCCCTTTGTCGTGATGTTGACACTCAGCAAAGATCAATGGACAATAAGGAATTGGTTCTGGTCCTCATTTAGAATTTCTATATAAAGTGGCCTTACTGATAGATACTGCTTTGTCATCTGAAGAGAACTTGACTCACGGGCTGTTGCCTGCTTCTGGATTTCACCACTTTGGAAAAAGAAACATACAAATGAAAAAAAAATCCTTCTGTTGTAGAATGAAGTGCTGATGTAGTTTGCCTAATGATTAAGTACTAACCATTTTCATATCAACTGTTTGATCTCTGCTGCCCTTACTTTATTGTGGTATTGTCATACATAAAAGACTAAAGTTAGTTTCTAATCTGAGAATCATTCTTCTGGTAACAAATGCTTTACTGTCAGTTGACAACATTTCAGCTGTCACAGTTGTTACAATGCCACCAAAAGACTTATCTTTTTTTTTAACCAAGGCTTTTCCCTCCATTATCACGCTGTCGCCGCCATAATTACAGCAATTTAGAGCAGGTAGTTTGTTCTTAAGTTAATTTCCACAGAGTTATTACAGGAACTGCTGGTCTGTAAATACAAACTGTCACCAAATCAACAGAGTACTATCCACGTCTAAAACAGTGGTATGCCCAGTTAAAATCAAATGGGTTTTTACTTCAAGCATAGTTGTGTTTAGAAAGGTGAAGAACTGGATTTATGTTCTATGTTTCTGTCCTTTCACTGTCACAGAGCATTGATCCCTTTTGGGAAACTGTGGATGGACAGATAATATTTGTAATGAAAAAAGAAGAGTCTAATACAAAAAATAAAGTGATTCTCTTGAATTAAGTCTTGTATGAATTTTTGAAGTAAAAATTTTTGTCTAGTCAGTTATTAAGAATCTTGATTTTTTTTAAATAGACATTTCAAATGATCCATTTGATGCTTGTTACCAAACATATTTTTTAAAAAAAACATGTCTCATCCAAATAACGAAATACATTTTTATTTTAAGAAGGAAGAAATCTCAACGTTTCACTCCTTCAAATGTGGCTTCTTTCAATTTCGTCCTCCTGAAAAGATAAATAACCAATATAATAGTCAAATAAAAATATTTATACAAAATAATAAGATTTCTTTGAATTGCAACATGTCTTATACAGTCTCTTACCAGGACCACGTCTTTATTATCTGGATTAGATGGAAAACCCCCAGCACTCTCAAGAATGTGCCACGAACCTGCAGGCTGAAGGGGGAAGAGAAAACTATTTCAGTGATGTACTGCAAAATTAGATGATGAAAATTAGATATTCTTCCAAAATATATTTTCATTGTATATTACACTTTTTTAAAATCAAGGATTTGTAATTATAACTGAAATGTGCAGTCATCCTTTAACAATCTTCATTCATTCAGAAAAATGTGTGAGCTCCGTGCTCCTGCCATTACTGTCGCCGGCCACAGGGTGCCGCGATCGCACTGAGCTGCTCCCGGCGCTACAGTGCAGGCCGAAGTTTCCTGCTAACAGCGACATGATGGAATTTTTTTATTTTTTATCTTTTGGTAAAATAAACAAAGCGAACCAAGATACAGAGCCGCACAGGACGATAAAACAACTACATTATAAAAAGAGTCTCAGTTGAACAGGAGGAACAACTGACGACAACGCTGCTCTTGGAGCTTATTGTGATGCTAGCTAACCAAGCTAGCAGTGACAGATGACAGTCATCTTACCTATGCATCCAGGTAAAGGACTTCTAACCACTTCATTTGTTATTCATTATTCATGAGCAACCGGACAACTTTTTGTTGTGTAACATTTTTAATGTGCAGTTCCAGGAAATTAAAAAAGGGTGAAGTCTAAACATTGTTTATTTTAGCCATTTCGCAGAAGTGAGTTGTTGAACTTTGACATCTCGTCGCGGATGTTTACTGTTTACCTCATAATGATAATCGTTTTTTTTTCTATCTTTTTCTTTTAAAACTAACTATAAAATCAGCAAATCTGGAAATACGTAGGTTTAGTCCGATGTAAATATTACTCATTAATTATTTATACTATTGTACTACTTACATTAATTACATATCTCCCATCAGTGGGCTCTAGTTGTATGATTATTTCCAAATAAATGCAATAAATACCCTTGTCGCCGGCTTCTTAGTTGGCAGCGTGTCCCCCTGGGGCCACTGAAATTAAAATATGAGGCAATCAAAACCAAATGTCAACATGATACAGTGCTACAACACTTATAGTTCAGAGTAGTGGATATGCATCAAATCTTTTAGACAGTTAGGAAAGCAAAATAATCACCAAACCTGGTATATAGAGAGTATCTGTATGATTTTTGTTTTTAAAGCTAAGAAAGTTGTTTCCTTTTCAGTAAATCTTGGATAATCCCATCAGTCATTTTCTTACCGAAGCAGCAATTATCAGTCCCACCAAAGCGAGTAGTGTAAGCCCCCTCATCCTGAATGCAGTCTGGGCTTCTCATGCTCATAGGCTGGTTTTACAGCATTTGTGCAGTAGGCGGAGTGTATTGGCCTACGGTAAATGTGTTTTTAACCTTCAGTTCCAGTTTAAAGTCTGACCTAATACCTTTGTTGACAAATTTCAGATTGTTTACTCCAGTTAAATTGTCCTGACACTTAGTGGCAGTGAGAATTGCTGTTCTCACATATGTCTGCTAGTGGGAAAAAGCATTATTACATTATTACTTGAAAGAAAAACCTAAAGGTATAAACTGTAAATAAAGCTTGTTATGATTTAAAAACTAAATGTGGTAACAGATACTTTACTGTGATTTTGACACTGCAAGTTTATTGTAATTCATTTGCTCATTAATCTGCGGTCTAATGAGCAAAGAAGCCATTGTCCCATTGCTTTCCCATTGGTTACAAGCTAAGAAAATTAGATGTTTGCAGGTTTTTTTCTGTACTCTCTTTGGAAATTAACGTAAGTACAGTTTTGTTCCTGTGAGTATCAAGTGTGAAATTCAGAAATCTTTAAGGCTGCCATTGACCTACTTTGTTGGCCTTGAGTTCTGAACACATTCTCACCTGGGTGTCTTTTCCTTCAGCAGGTATTGATGGAAATCCATCAGTATTTTCCGTTACCTGTCTGGTGCCGTTCCACTGAGGAAGGAGGAAAACCACCAACACTTGACTTTGATGTAAGTGTGAAATTAATCTGAAGAATGCATTACTCTCACTCTTAGTTTGTGTCCAAGTCATATTACGTAAGCTCCATTTTATTTCCTTTTGACTACTCAGGAGAAAATAGAATATGTTAATCAATAATCATTAATGAACACGAATTCTACCTACCCGTACTGTCTCATTATGTTCTCTGCTTTCCATTGGTGTCTGAAATTTATTCCATGGCAATGTTTGTATCTGGTATTCAGACCATTGCAACAGTCTTGGCATCAGTAGAATTTGATCTTTTGGAATGTAATAAGATTTGGCAGTAATGCACATAGGGGGTGTTTGCCCACCAACATTAAACATTAAAAGAAGCAGTTTCTATTTTATTCCAGTTTCCTTTCATATTGCATTTATAGTTAAATTTTTGACATTTTTAAAATCACATCCTATAGTTTTGTTGGAATTGAACTTTGAGATGCAAAGTCTGCCTACCATTGTTGCATTTGTTGTTGTGTTAAACCCGTACTCATTTCTAAGTGGTGTCCTGCTCCCCTTTGGCCAAAGAAACTGTCAAATAAAAAAAGTCAAGGACATAGTAGTGTTTGGATAGTAAGGACACTGACATAGGATTTCAACCACAGCAGCCACATAATCAATAAATTACACCGTGTCTCAAAAACAGCATGATATATTCTGTAGTCCCTTTTGTTGGTTGGGCATCAGTTCTTAAAATTAAATGTATTTTTAGTTTATGCTGTAGTTGTATGAAAGTGAATTCTCTGGTAGGTATAGCAACATTTACATTATTGCAAAGTGGAGCAAAGGCAACTTTGTCTGGCAGAATAATTTACAGTATAAGAAACAGAGTTGCTCTTGTTCTTTTTTGTCATTTGAGATAAATTGAGTTTAAAGAAAATAACAATCTTACCCTTTGTTCTGTTGATTTTGTGACAACGATTCCCATCAAACAGAGTAGTGAAAATGCTCTCATCCTGAACATATACTAACTGTGTCCACATGCACTGGATATATTGGGCTCCTGTCATTAGGTGGAGTCTTGGTGAAGGCTGTTGCATAACTAACTGTAAAGTATTTGACAAAGTTATTATTATAAAGTTATAGCAGTTAAGTAAATGACCAGAAACACATATCCTTTGACAATACCATAGAAGGAGGCAAAAGCAAACAGGCTAGGACCACCCCTGGATCAAACTAAGAGACTTCCATAACATGTTTAAACCGTATGCCCTCCTCATAGTTAAAATTGTAAAAAAAAAAATATATAACCGCTATTAAATCGCATCTTTGTGTACCAGAAAAGTGCTATTTATTATTATTATTTATTATTATCAAATCATCATACATCAATGTTTTCTTAAATGTTAGTTTAATCGTTCAAAGTATTAAAGCAAAAGTTGAATATTAACTCCTCCCACTCCTTGCTCTGATTGGATAGGGAATAGGTCGTTCAACCAATCTAACCTAACCAAATGGTTCGTCCCTCATTGCCACTGATATAAAATCGCTTGGAAGCATCCATTTCCTGTTTGCCAGTTGTGATATATTCTTTGTTAATGCTAACTGTTCATAGTGATTGATTACTCATGTGTTTTTTCTGTATGATGGGTTGTGTGACAGTGTTTCTTTCTGTTTTTTGTTTCAGATGTCAATTTTCTGCAAGCAAGCAACACCATGCTAGTAGTGGTAAGTGGTTTGGTCTTAGTGTCCTTATCTGTAAAATAGCCAGGGACCTTTTTCTGTTTCATAATCTGTTGTTCAATGAGTAGCATATCATAAGACAGAAATGTCCCTGGTCATTTTACAGATTACAGTGCTATGTGCATTTTTCTCAACAGACAGTAAGATGATAGTAATGTGTTAACTTGTCCATTTTCCCTGAAAAATTGTTGCCAGTGACTCAGGGTGTGTCAATCGTTGCAATCTGTTTGTCCATATCTTGGCTTTTCAACGAGTTTTTAAAAACCTTTACTTTTTATGCTTGTCCATATATTTTCCAAGTTTAATACTTAACAATTCTCATTTCCAACACTTATATACTTGAACAGACCTTTACTTGTCTACATCTCTTTTCCAATGTGTTCTTTTTATTAAAAAATACTTCAATAAAGCTTAAACTTGTCTTTTTTAAAACAATTTAATGAATACAGTGGTACTTAATATTTTTAATTACAATGTAAGACAACGCAGTTGGTCTGTTAAACTTCAGTCCATGGTACCTGGTGGAATCTGTTAATAGAAAATTGTTAGCAAAAGAATACCAAGACAGGAGTGGAACACGTTTGTTCCAGACATGTGGTGGGAAGTGAGAAAATCAACTTCAACATATGTAGTGCTGACATGTTGGTCTTAAGATAGGCAATCACAATTAAAGCAAATATCACATTATCACAGCAGTGCAATTGTAGTTACTTTAAATTTTTAAAAAATCATTTTTTTTACAATACTGATTAATACATGACTGATTAAAAAACTGATGTTAAACTAGCAAAAATATGGTAGAAATGACAAGATGGAGCTGACACCTGGGAGCTAAAGCAACACTGCTACAGGGCCTGAATAACAGCACTTACACTCAACATACTGCAGAGGGTTCCAGTTCATCCGAAATTAGACCCTCTGCAGTATGTTGAGTGTAAGTGCTGTTATTCAGGCCCTGTAACAAAGTCAGCAAAAATGAAGTGAAATGCAGTTCTGACTTGTGGTCTCCAAAGCTACAGAGTCACAGATGAGTGTTAATGTTCTCAGACGCGTTAAAGAACGGCCCCATAATTAACAGTTCAGCTTCTGAAAGACAAGAGACAACACAACGTTACAATAAACGGCAGCAGGCTGAAGACACCTGTAGCAAAGTCAGCAAAAATGAAGTGAAATGCAGTTCTGACTTGTGGTCTCCAAAGCTACAGAGTCACAGATGAGTGTTAATGTTCTCAGACGCGTTAAAGAACGGCCCCATAATTAACAGTTCAGCTTCTGAAAGACAAGAGACAACACAACGTTACAATAAACGGCAGCAGGCTGAAGACACCTAAAGAAAACAGAAGAGGCAAGAAAGTTAAACATTAAAAAGCCAGATACTTGTATTGAAGGCTAAACCACTAGATTTGTTTTTCATGCCAGTGGCGTCTTTGATTCGGAAGTTTGCACTCAGCTCCGTCGTCTTCCTGTCTGAACCACTGCTCTCTGCCCTTTAATACGCCTTCCAATCAGCAGCGACTCCGCGGTTCACTAATTCCTCTGGTCCCCCCAGAGGAACTAGAGGCTGGGGGGAGGAATGTCTGGGTGTCCCTGCTGAGACTGCTGCCCCCACGACCCGCCCGGATAAGCGGTAGAAGATGAACTAATATTTATTGCCAATTCGGTATATGCCCAATATGTCCAGGACATATATTTTATATGACGTTTTTGTGGATTTTGGAACATTGGAACACAATTTTGCCAATTTTTTTGAAGACATGCTATACTATGACATTTTTTATTTGTATTTATTGTCTCTAACTGTCCTGTGAGAGCACAAATCAGATTTCTTTCATTAGCTAAACAGCCTTTGGTTGTTGTTATATATTTTATTGAAGCATGCAGGTTTGGGATATTAAGTTGAACTGACTTCAGTTTAATAGGCTAATTGAAATAATTCATGTTTAATATAAAAGACACCACACAATTAATCAGCTTCTTAAATGAAAAGTAAAATTTATTATTCCTGAACGACAAAATAGACTTCTTTGGTTGTACAAATTCACTAGTTACAGTCTTGTATGAGCTCTACCCTTTGACCCCAGGGACCTCTGACCCTTTCCCTCCAACCTATTTGCAAGTAAAAGCCCCAGAACAGAACTCAAGACAAAAAACACAAACTTGAAACACTGCATTAATAATGTAGTGAAACCCACCTGAAAGAGATTTACCTACTGTATGTTAAAAAAGCAAAGATCAGCATTTGAAAATGTTATCAAACAAACTGAATTTCAGTCAGTGAAAGCAACATGAAGAGCTAAATCAGAAGACCCTACATTAAATTAACACAAACACTACTATGCTGTGATTTTGCAAAAATATCTGTCAGAGAACTCAATTGACAGGATGTCAAGCAGTGAGTTGAATGTCATCAACATCTTGAGAAGGTTGTAATCGGTTCTGCCTCTCACAGCTCTCCCATTAACAAACCAATATACACGCAGAGAGCATCCCGACACCAAACTTGTCCAAATCCAGATACATCAGCAGTCCAGACACTTGTTTGGTCTAGGTCAAGACTGGCTCAGTTTCACACCTAAAGTTTGCTTTACTTTCAGTATTTGTACATTATTCACATAAACAATAAATGTTTTTTTTTCAGTGGCATCAGATTTAAATTATCCATAGACAGAAAAAAACATCTGCTACCTTCATGTCACTCTGATTCACATTAATTACATAAAAAACCTAAACAAGGCTGGTAAGTACCATTAATTAATGTTGTGAAAATCCCAAACAAATCCATATTCAATATGCTGAAATATTTATGATCTGTAAAACAGCTAGTTTAATGATGCTGGCACATCCACTGTGTTAACATTCTTTACAGGAGGAACATAGCACAGACACTATATCTGGACAGATACTGATGTGCAGCAGCTAGATTCTGTCAAAGCAATTTGAACTTAAGATATGCTTGACTCACAAAGCCCCTGGGTGTTTATTGAGCATTTTTATTGATAAAGTAAAATTCAGTTAATTAGTTCAAAGCTTTGTTTTAATCACTCATCTTTATTACTGAAAATGTTTCATGTTAGACTGTGATACAGCTCAGTCATCCACGTAAGCCTGAAAAGGACTGGACGGGTGAAAACAGTAGAAGGCCTTCAATTTGAGTAAAACAATAAATTAAGATATGTTCTAAAAGATGATGTGTACTGTGTATAATAAAGCTTTCCATGATGACAGTGAAGGTAGCAGGATGTTCCCTCCTCAGGTAATATGTACACTCCGGTGCCCAAGTCTGAAGAAACCCCTGACATGTTACAATCTATTCACTGAAAGCCTAAATATCATTTAACAAGTTAGTTTAGCTATGACCCATTTCTTTTCTCTTCCAGTATATATTTAAAAACAAAATAAAAATAAAATCATTACAGCTGAACAAATAAAACAGCTAAACATTTCGGTCACCTCTTCTTAAAATAGATCAGCTACTAGGCAGAGTGTGAATTTAAAAAAAAAAGAAGGAGCGAACACAGCTAACCACACAAGCTCGACTTCCCCTTAAGGGACCGATGAGCCATTTGCCAACTCAACTACAGACAATCAAGGCAAGACTGACACACAGGATATCTGTGTATGTGTGGTGACTATCAAGCTTTACAGTCTCTGCAGTGGTTATATATGTGAGGGTAAATTTCGCTCTACTGACAATGTAGCGTATAGTGACTTTGCACCCTTGTGTTGCCAGTGTTACACAGCATAAGTAAATGTGTGTGTTTGTCTCTTTTCGCAGTGTGATGTGTTATGTGGGCACGGCGGTTTCCAGGCTGCGACGACCCTGCCTCAGTTTGCGCTTGTTGCTGTACAAGGCCATCTCCTCCAGGGTGGAGGTTGCAGGAATTGGGGCGGTAACCTCCATCTCAGGATTTGCAGCAGACCCTAGGTAACGACAGAACAGGACAATTTACATCAGTTGTGATTATCACCTGCTGCACTTCTGCCTCGTTTTCACTGACAGCAGCAGTGGAAATGACTAACATAAAGGCAAATGAACAGACAATCTGCCCAGCATTCAACGAATCACACAGTGATGGGTCCCTACAACCTGCAAGAGAAGCCCCAGATTAAAAACAGTAGATGAAAATAAACACCCAAAAGATTTGAGAAGAAAGCTAAAGCATCTCTAAACTGCATGTTAAATCTGCCTTTAATGAAAACTGATGTCAGACACGCAGGATGTAGTCAACATTAAATTTGCAACTAATTGGTTCAAACTTTTGTTTATGTTTCCATTACGCAGAGACAAAATTACATGCAGCAGTGTGATATTTATGGGGTACCATGACGGTTTTAACAAATTTTTGATGTGGTTTTTAAAAAAAATGTTTCGACATAAACATGAAACATTGATTTTTGACACTGTCATTCAAAACGAGAAATACGCAAAATTTTCGACAACATGCTTTACTAACAGTTTTTGCCAAATTTTTGACGTTTTCATATTTTTTTGATGTTTTCGTGAAATATGTAAATTTAGACTATTAATGACATGCTATACTATGAAGTCTATGAAGTCGAATTTTTGAAATTTTTGTGAATAACAAAAAAACCAAATTTTCGACGACATTCTATACTATGACATTTTTGTTGAATTTTTAATGTTTTCACGAAAAATTAAGAATTTACCATATTGTCGACAACATGCTAAGCGGTTTTGTCGAATTTTTGACGTTTTCATGAAAAACGCGGAAAATTCATCCTCTTCTGCCAATTTAGCATGTTATTTCCATTTTTAATTTTTGGCCATTTTTAGGAATTTTCAATATACTAACCCCTTATGTTTTGTTTTTTTTTTTTCACGTATGAGAAAATGAGCTTTTCTGGCCACTAGTCAACAAAATATCATTCTGGGGGGTGATTTCACGCTATTTCCTGCCAATCCGGCGGGTTATTTCCACATTTAATGTTTGGCCGTTTTTGGGAATTTTCGACATACTAACCCCTTACGTCTGTTTGCGATTTTTGACCTATGAGAAAAAGAGGTTTTCTGGCGTTTTATCCACAAAATATCATTCTGGGGGATGATTTC
>JAFBJQ010000854.1:0-65351 GCA_016785345.1 Trinectes maculatus
TGCTGGCTTGGGTTTTTGGACACAGTAGCACAGCTTACAAGTCCATTGTCGAAAACGGACTTCTCTTCATCAGCAGAATCCTTGTCCCTAGATTTCTCTTGCCTCGCTTCATCCTTCTTGGTGACATGTGCGTCGTATGCAGCCTTACTGATATTTCCATGTTTGAATGAAACACAAACATCACACTGATCTTTTCTTGGAATAAATACGGAGTAGTTCTCCTCATGGAACACAGCTGTGAAATATTGGATTCCAACAGCTCTCACTCCAGCAGTTGCAGCTGCCCGTCCATATTCACGATGTAGTTGGGAGATGGTTGTGCCTTGGTAAAGGAACTTCTTGTCTTTGTAGGTAGCTGTGCTTCTGCAGTAGTGTGAGTCAACACTGGGCAGGTCCCCCTGAAAAGACTGAATAAAAAGATCACATTTTATGCAATTTTGATAGCCTAGTGTATATTATAGTAAACATCTTCACTTACCAACATGGGAAGAGTCCTGAATCTTGGAAATAGCATCAGCAGCTGTGTAGAATTTTCGTCTCCTTGAATCATCCGCCATCTTGAAAAACTTCTAAAATGGCCTAAGTCAATTTGTCTGGTGACTTAAGCAAAATAAAACTGCCTAAGTCACACTCTTGACATAGGCAATTATACAAAAGGGGTAGAATGGCATGATCTGTTTAATTGAGGATGTAGGCAATTTTACCAGAGGTGGCCAGCATCATGAAGAGATGATTTAGGCAAAAAAATCATTTTTGAAAAAAAAATGACTTAGGCAATTATTTTAAGAAGGTGACGTAATGTAATTTTAGACTTTAATTAAAAAATAAAAAAAAATTGCTTTGACATAACAGTCATTTTAACTCAGATGCAGAAAATTGACAAACAAAAAACATTTTTTTGGTAAAATAATCACAGCAAGATGGAAATGATGGGTGCTTTCTGAATTTATGGAGACATGACAAAAATATGTGGACGGATACATAGATAGATCTTACCCCACTCCCGCTATAGACAATAACCTACTGAATTATTCAGACATCCCTTTAAATTACGTTAACTTTACCATTATCGCTAGTGTGTGTGTGTGTGTGTATATATATATATATACACACACACACACTACTCACAAAAAGTTAGGGATATTTGGCTTTCAGGTGAAATGTATGGTAAATGTAAAAAGTTCACGCTACAGTGATATCATATCATGAAAGTAGGACATGAACGTGAGGGCCTTTCCATTTGAGGTACACCAGTCTCCAACAGCCGTTCCCTGATGATGCGACCTCGATGAGCTGGAGCATTGTCGTCCATAAAGATGAAATCAGGCCTGTGTTGTTCATGTAGGGGCACAATCACTGGATTAATGATGTTATTCAGGTAGTATGGGCTTGTCACTGTACCATTCACAAAGTGTAGGCCAGTTCTGTACCGACTGGACAGACCTGCCCACACTGTAACACCGCCACCACCAAAAGCAACAGTGGCTGATGCATAGCGATAGATGCTCCCTGGCTCTCACCTCCCTTAAACATGCCTGGAGTTGAGTGGCATTCATCATCCGGTTTCTCAGGGCATTGTTCACAATGTAGCTGTCATCAGCATGGGATGTGGCCAAAGGACGTCCACTTCTACACCTTTCTGTGACTCTTCCAGTCTCTCGGTATCTCTGTTGCAACCTGCTGATGACACTCTATGACACTCTTAAGCTCAGTGGCCACTTCCGTCTGAGAACGTCCTGTCTGAAGCATCACAATGGCAAGGTACTGTTGATCCATTGTTGTCCAGGTGTCGTCTTGGTCTCATGATGTCAAAACGTGAACAGCATGATGAGGACGACTGTTTAAACACCAGCTCTAATTGAACCCGGACATTTATTGGTCGATTCGAGGATCGAAGAGAACAGCAACTTGTGCAAAAAGTACTGAAACATTTAACAGCTGGACATGTGCATTCAAAAGCTCAGAGAAGGTCACATCAAGTTCACCTGTAAAGGTTTAAATACATTTGTATACATACGTTTAGATGCTAAACTGCATTTCGTTGTTCAAGTACTCGTTACTGTGTTCAATGACAATAAAGTTGAATCCAATCTAATCTAATAAGGTCATTACGCAGTATGTCGCTGCACGCGCGCAGAACACATAACACTGATACACGTCAGGGTACAAACTCTGCCCACTGGGGCGGAGTTGAGTTAGGGTGAAAACAAACGAACACGGAAGTTTCTGGGCTTTTGCATCGCTGTGTCCGAAATCGCTCCCTAACCCCTATATAGTGCACTATATAGTGACCACGCCCCTTTGTAGTTCTTTCCGTATGCTAAGGGATCATAGCATGTCCACTACATAGTGCAATCAATATATCCCACAATTCACCGCGAAATGTAGTGAACATCCGATGGTCACTAAGGCTGTGTCCGAAATCACCCACTCGTTCCCTACCCCCTACTCCCTAGATAGGGAAATAAATGTAGTGGACTATACAGTGAGCTCAACAGAAAAATCTTTCGGACACTACTCTCGGCGCCGGTTATTACGTCATCGCTGTCGCACAATTAAAACGTACCACATTATTGTCGTCCCACACAATACTTTTTATTAAATTAGAGGCTTTTGATTACTGTACTTTTTATTTTCGTATTTTGTTATATTTTATAATATTTATATATATATTTCCTCCCGTCCATCTGTCATTTTCCCTTCCGCGCAGCCCAGAGAATTTCTGGCAATGCATGATGGGATATCTAGCCATGGCTCCGCTTTGTCAGGGAAGCTCCCGGTGCACTGTAAAGCGACTGGATTACTTTGTCTCTCTATAGCCGACTTCACTAAACTATATAAACGTGTCCGCACTCGACTTTCCAGCTCTGTCTCTTTTATTCTGAAATCCTCCCGACAGTTGCCGCTGACTCTGTGCTCCGCCATACAAGAACCCGACGAGGGAGGAACAGCACATGTGTCTAATAGCCTCCGGCCACCACCTCCCTAACATACAAACATTACTTATAATAATCCAGCAGTAAACAACCTCACCCTCTGAAAAAAAAGGGCTATTCTGCACAATTTACAGGTTGGACTGTAGTTTTTGCAGGTACTTGTGTGATTTTCCTTCTCAGAGCTTTAATGCAGAGCTGTTTTCTCTCGTATTTCAGAGGGTTAAAGCCAGTGTTGCATACCTCGCAGGCTGTATCTGGCCTGAGAGCCGAACACGGAGATGATCCCAGTCCCGGTGCGGTCGCCCTTTCTGCGGCCACACTGCAGGATGTACTCGACCTGGTTCAGGTATCCTCGTTCATCGCAGAAAAAACCGAACGTCTTCTTCTCCTCCTCCCCCTCTGTCTTTTTCCCCTCTGTGTGGATTTTGGAAGTTGCCGGCATTTTATACACAAACCAAAAAAGCGCCACTACACAAGCTCGTTGTGTCACCTCCCTCTTCGGTTGTCCACAAAAACGCGCGAAAATCACTCTCGTAGTGTCGCGAGACACACACACATACATATATATGCATGTGTATGTATGTATGAAAATGTATGTGTGGCATGTAGCATTATGTTACAATTACACCACAAGATCCTTATACAGTTAAGACCAGCAATTAATTTCTTCAGTCATTTTTCAGCCATGTGTTTAAACATATGCTCGCAAGCTTTACACGCGGGGGCGCCACTTCACAGCGTTCCTTTCAATGTAGACCTCTTTATATATTTATGATACCGTGAGAACTATGAAACCATCATCGTCAAGAAAACAAGAGCAGCAGTGAGAGAGAAAGAGAGAGAGAGAGATAGAGAGAGAGATTCACTTCATTGAAGGCTTGATCTATTTTACTGGATCTACAGATCCTATTAGTTTGTTATTGGTTATTTGGCCTAATGCGAACACCATAGCTACAAATCAGCTTAAGGCAGCGTACACATAACTTATTTGTTTGTTAACAGTCTCCCGCATGCTGCAGAGGCCTCTGCAGGTTAATCAGACTGACAGTAAGCCTGGACCTCCTGCAGGGACCTGGCACACTCTCAGTCATGGGCTCAGCTGTGCATCACAGGACACAGGATCAGGAGGACGGTATGTACATGTGCACACTGAGCACAAACACAAGAACCTTGCAGGAGAACAACTTTAATCTAAAGTCTCAAGACTTTATTCACCCCCTTTTTTTTCTTTATTGCATTCTTCATGCATTTTCATGCAGTTGCAGAGAACACCAAGTCTGATTACATGGCTGTAATGTGAAAAGTTTAAATACTGATGCAAGAGTTGCAAAATAATGATGCAAGCGCTTCCATAGGCATAAGGTAGCAACCCCCCTTAAAGATTTGATTACAGGCAGAGACGCTCATAATAAATATCCCAAATGGTTTACATAAGGAAAAGGTACTTTTGCTTTTAGCATTCATAATATGAAACATCCTTCATACGTTATCAACTTTAAATGAAAAAAAAATAGTATTTTCTTTTTGCTTCTTGTCTTTCTGGCCTCTCCCTTCAGATGTATGAGCAGCCATTGTTAGTTATAATATGGCAGCAGTGTGGTGAACGTGGAATTCCTGTGTCCCGGTTCTCTGTTAATCTGAGCCCACTGCCGGCAAGCCTTGACCCAGCAAATGAGGTCCCAACCTCTGAATGAGGACCAGCAGGAGCCTGGCTGTAAGATACCTGACCCCCAGCTGCTTTTTATCAGCTGGCCGCGATCCCTATCTGAGCCCCACGACCGGCCCGCTGCTCCAATTATAGCCGACAGTGAAATAACAGTTTTGAAGCCTTTAGGAAAACAGGTAATTAGTTGGTTTATCATCTCCAGGCTGCTCTGGAATCTAATATGTGGGGGTCAAATCTGAGCTATTAGCACAGAGCCTGTGTTTGAAGGCTCAGTTATCCAGATGAAAAACAGATCCGAGTCTTGATGTCTTTTTTAAAGCTTTGAAGAATTTAGAGCCGAGACGCTGGGTGTTATCTGTGTCTTAGCCTGTAAATCAGCTGTGTACAGAGATTAACATCAGGACCACGCCATGTGACCCAGTGACACTAACCTGTACTGTGAAGACAGGACAGTGGGGGTATGGTCCTCATTAGTCGGGGAGGATGCAGCTGTTTTCTGCCTTTGATCAGTGATCTGCATCTGCAGGCTGGAGAGATTATGGACACAGGAACTGTTGGAGTTATCACTGCACCTGGGGGAGCTGAAGGGAAATGGTCACTGGGTCCTGGCAGCCACTTGGACCATTTTAAAGCAACATAATAGATTGTCAGAGTAAATAATTGAAAACAATTGAGGGATTTCGTTTATGGCAGCAAAACCAAAGCATCTTAAGAAAATCCAACGGTTTTCATTGTATTAAGACATTAAATCTTTATTTTTCTAAAAACAAGAGACATATGGCCGTGATGCTCAAGTCATTAATTACTTTCTCCTTTTCTCCAATGTGTTCTTGTTTTTACATGACTCTGACCACTGATATCTGTTTTTTTTATTGCCTATAATCATTCATTGATCAGATCTGGGAATAAAAGACTTGAGAGCTGGAATATTTTCCTGTGTATTGTATTTGTTGTCTCGGGAGTTATTGTAAAAGTCATAAATCTGAAAACCACATGTTAAACATATTATTATTTACTTTCCATTGCAAGGCAAACATCTCTTAGGAGAGAATGAATGAACATGAATGGGGTTTTATTATTATTATTATTATTATTATTATTATTATTATTGAGTAAATGAGTTAATATGTAAAAACTGCAGAGCGGTGTCGCGCGCTCCCCTCCACCCCCAAAACCTTTGAAATTAGCCTTAATGAGAACCAGCTTGTCACCCGGGGACGCCATTGCCATCAACCCCCAGTAACTTAATCTCATCTCCGGCTGGATCACGGCAGTGTGCGGTACTGAGAGCAGCATCCTCCCTGTCTGTAAAGGAGGACACCGCGGGGGGGCGGTGTGAGGGGGCGTCGCCACGAGACGGAGTGGGGGCGCTGGTTGTGGCCAAACTGGTGAGTGCGTAAAGACGCTCAGAGTAACACGGAGAGAAAGACGGTAAGGCACCGGAAATCAAGCATTTTAGACGTCAAAATAAAAGTTTGTAATGTGGGGTTTAAGAGGTTTTGTTTTTCATAAAAAGTGAAAAACATAAGCATAACAGTTGAGTTATATTAGTAAATAGTAATTCATTACTTGAAATTAATTGAGAACTTATTTAAGAGCGGTGCCTGCATCCGAGACCGTTCATGAAAAGTTTGCTTAAATTGACACTGGCATGCATTTTACTGTTATAACAATAAATATCAAGGATAATTTGTCAATTTTGTTTTTAAAAGTGAAAAAAAATATATACACTTGGAAACATTCTTTGATACGTTATTATGTAACAATTATTCTGAAAGCAACACCCGGAAGTGCAGTTTGTCATTCTGGGTAAGTTAACGGTGGTCGTGAGAGGCAGCTCTCAGATCAGTCTCTGCTTCTCTCAGCGCTGCTGGACATCACATCCTCTGAGCCGCAGACACACACTGACCATGGGACTTTAAACGCACCATGAAGACATACTTGTAGTTTTCTTATTTCTCTCATCAGCTTCACACCTTTGCACTGGATGCTGAGATGCGCAGAAAGTGACATCATCTCTTCTACAGTCCTCACCTAGTCATAGAACGCCATGAAAGGTACGTATCCCGTTTGTTTACTACACACTTTTACTTTGTTGTTGTTGTTTAAAAAAAACTGAATTCCCACATTAAGCCTCGATTCGCTCTGTGCGTTATTTGTTTGCGGCGCGCGCTTCACATCTGGATGACATCACGTTACTGCTGTGCAGAAGTTGTGAAATACTAGAAGTGTTTTTTTTCTTTTTGTTTCTACCAACAACTTATATGCGTCCCACTGACAGATACAAAAACTTGTTGGCACATTTAGGCTTCTTATGTGTGAGGACTTAAACATGACATGGAGAAGATGTTTTGATGTAGGCCAGTGAACATCACCTGTAGTGCACGTGTCGTGTTTGTGCTCACACACTTTTATTATTAGTATCATCAACAATTTGAATCATGTCACCAAGACAATCTGAGGTGAAGTATGAATGGGGATGATGTGATCGTCTTGGCATTGATGGCATCTCATCTACTCAACCCCCCCAGCCCCTCTCTGACCTCCCACCACCACCAACACACACGCGCTCAGCTCCCCCTCCCTGCCTCCCCCCGTGTCCCCCCACATCAGTCCCATCTGTTAGACATTACCGGTGATGTTCTCTGTGCTCTGCTCCAGTCCTCAGCGTAGTGTAGCGGGGTGTAATCAGGGTTTACTGTCAACAACCCAGAGAAACCGCAGCCTGTGGCTTTTACACACACACACACACGCACACACACACACACTATAGAGATGATACTCCACTATCTCCCACCTTGTGGGCCTCCTCGGCACAAATCATCATATTCAATGGTAACGTCATGAATTGTTGGCTTAATGCAGCTACCCCATAGTGTTTCTTTGTGTTACTGTTTGTTTACGTCTTTCTATCCACATTGCTCTAAACACAATGCCCCCCCACTCCACCCCCCCTCACACACACCCCCAAAACCCCAGTAGCGTGCGTATGACCCATTTCTGTCATATGTTTCTGATTATGTCACACAGACGACTTTGCAGACGAGGAGGAAGTACAGTCTTTTGGATACAAGAGGTTCGGTGAGTGAAAACCTTTTTTTTTTTCCTTTTTTTCTGAAGGTGGAAGAGAGGAAAGGCCAGCGCGCACTTAGAGCTCTAATAATAAAACTTTTATTGCATGGAAAATTAAGTGTTGTGAACTAAAGGGTGCTGAGTGTGTGGGCTCGACTCTTTTAAGTTGTTACCTGGAGTCACCTCCGTCTTTATGGGAATATTTAGTCCCAACTCCATAGCGGAGCAGGCAGCTGGAGCCTCACCTGTCCTGGTGTTTGGCTCCAGCGGTCGTGTTCTTGCCTCTTTGGGGTGGAGTTCACCATTTGATGATGACCCCAAAACTGTGGAACTATCTGACTGTCGTAGAGTGACTCATGCAGACAGTGTTCACATGTATTTGGTTTGTGTGCTCATGAATGCGACAGACCATCTGGACTATCAGGAGTTTTCCCAGCTGACTTGTACATTGTTAGTGAACCAGACAAGACCACAAGGATAAGGAGTAAAATGCTTTAAGGGTCAGTTCACCCAAATGACAAAAAACAAACATGCAGTGTTTTCGCACTCTCCTCACGTGAGAGTTTCCCACGTTTCTGCTACTGCATCTCGTTTGCAGGGATTAAACACAGTGGTGGCATCTTAACTAAACTCAAAGATGCACGGGACTTTGTGTCCAACATGACACAAGCTGGATGCACAAGCTTAACTTTGATTGTTGCTGGAAATGGACAGTAATAATCACGCACATTACCCATTGATGCATCATTAAACAGTAGTTTTGATGCTCAAAAGCCAAAAATGCGACAGCAACGTGTCCCCAGTCTTCACTGCCAACAAAACACATTGGATTCTTTCAAACGAAATTCCACAAACGCCGAATCCCACAATTAGTACTTACCGTAAAGTTTGTTTTTTTCACCCACTGTGCCTTTTTTATGGTGCACGATCTCTCTAGCGCCATTACTCTTTTGCAGATGTGAAGACAGTTTGTTCTGCAGTTGTTGCTCATTAGCTTTGTCGGCAATGTGTTTGCCATTCTCTGACTCGTACCTTTTCTTTTCATGGGTGAAAAAGACCAAACAAAAGTGGCAACAAAGTTGCAAAACTATGTCACAAACACACTCATCACACACACACATCATTCTTTTTCACCTCGGAGACAGAGCTCTCGCTCCATTACTGTCGAATCAGCGCTGATCAGGAGCCTTTGTGTCTCTTTATTTAGGGTGTTGCTGCAGTGTGATTCATTCACACACAGTTTTGCCGGTCCGTCCATGTGTCCAGCGCACGTTGGGCAACGGACGACACTGTTTGACCCCGGCACCAGCAGAGACGAATTCAAACTGTGTAAAAACACAACCCCTTTCATCCGAGTCACACAAGTAGAGGCATCCTGTTTGTCTTTCTCTGCGAGCGCGTGCGAGTCCCGCTCATGGATTAGATTAAAGGGCTGCGGGGACGGGAGCCAAGTCCGGCTCACTTTTAACTTTATTCAAATGAACTCTTGACTTTCGGAGGAGTAGGAAAAGAGAGATGTTGAACTCTGAGCTGAGTGTTGTTGGTCCTCGCTGGGACGCGGCAGCTGTTTTTGAGGGGCCGGCTCCGTGGGTCCGCCTCACCCCTCCTGAGGATTCATTGTGCAACAGAGCTGCATTCATGCAAACATCACAAACCCTAATTCTTCCACTATTAGCACAGTAATCTCTGCGCTCTGGGGGAAACAAACTATTATTTCCTCTGCGAATATTTTGCTGGAATCCATCGCATTTTCCCCGGGGAGAAATTTTGCAAATCTCTGTCTAGTTTCTAAAGTCACCGCTGAGCTCAAAGGAGGATGAGTTAACACAGAAAGAGAGAGCACTTAATCGTGAACATGGGAAGGAGATTCCATTCCATCTGATCTCCTCAGTACAATCACATTCCTGTTTCACGTTTGTCACTAATTCTGCTATCAAATTAAATTCATTTTACTGAGGCCTTAACATGTGGGTGTAATTCCATCATCCGTACATATATTATTATTGTTATTTTTGTCATAAAGATTTTTACACATGGGGTCAAATCTGAAAATCCATATATGTTTGGACATACGGAATTGATCATTTTAGGGGGAAATATTACAGAAATCAAAAATGGACAAACAAACTTGGGAATAACATAAGAATTTGGCCGTTTCTCTGCCTATGTTTAGATTGAGTAATCAGTGGTTTAGATTTTGCACTTAAACAAATGACATAGTAGTTGCCTCGTTACAGCTCCATGACCACAGCAACATTTAATAGTAACACACATTAAATCTTTACTCTACAAAACTTTCCTCCACTTCTTTGAGTTGAGTGATTACAGTCACTGGTCTCTGATCTCAGGTTTGTAAATATAATATAATATAAAGCCATAATAACATTGGACACAGCGTTCGTTCACTTTCTGGTCTGGCTGTAGTTCAACCACCCCAGCAAACTCTGCGACGCCTCCGGTCATTCTGTAAAGAGTAAGGTTTGTGTTAAAGGAAAACTACAGTGTGTGTTATCAACACACATGTATGAATAACACATAGTGACCATGTGTTGAAATATCTATAAAAGCACCTGTGGGGGTGTTTGTACGTTTCAGTCATGTCAGCTTTCCAAAGTTCAGAATGAGCCCAGTGGGAACACACACACACACACACACACACACACACACACACACACACACACACACACACACACACATTAAACAGATTGAACTGTTTCTAATTCTCCATATTACGGCGGCGTCATCTCGAAGGTATGCATACATCATGTACGTTTACGCAAATACACTTGTCGACGCACATTTTCCACTCGCTTGTATACAAGTGAAAATGCACACACACACACACACACACACGCTACAGAGGTAGTGAGAGAGAGAGAGTGAGTGTAGTGAGTGTGTAGAACAGGCTCTGAGTGAATTCATATGGTAATCCCATCTCTCTCCCAGCGACATTGAAGCCAGCCGGAATTGCTTCCACGGCGCTCTGGGTTGAAACACATTTATTTTCCTGAGGGGGTTTGACATAAGAAGGTCATCAGAATAATAACAAAGCCTATCGGAGCTCTGGCTGAACTCTGCCAGAGCTGGTAGAATCATCGGTCACTGGCAATCAGCAAATGCCCTTGACCCAACTCAAACTATAAAGTTTGTGTCACATCTTGTTGTTCAAGAAAAAGTCAATACGTGCACACAACTTGTTTTGGACTGTGAGTAGCATCATCATCATCACCAGACGCCTCGCAGTACACGCTGGTCTTCAGGTTCTGCAGGATTTTGGGTCACTATTGAAATAGAGAAGACCTGATTGCTCTCTACACCGGGACCTCCTGGGATCTACTGTACGCTGATCTCTGGATGGAGGTCTTACGCCCTCCACTGCTGCGTTTGCTGTTCCCACACATGTGGCTTTGGAGAGGGCGGGCTCAGGAGGTTTGTGGCCGGTGTGGAACCCGGAGTGCACTAATCTATTTCCTGCATTTGTTATGGTTTCTCCAGTAAGGCCAGGAACAGTCGTGGAGCCGAGCATGAAGTTGGGGTGTCTGTGTGTGGAACCAGCTGTGTCAGCACAGCCGGGGGTTAGGTTCGGTCAGATGGGTTTTCTCTGGTCAAAGAACATTCCGAGGTTTCACACGTACCTTTGCCTGTGATCACAACGCCACCTCGGCCACCACCTCATCCATTAAAGCTAATGTTATGTTAACAGAAGCCAATGCTTGTTAGCCACTGACACAGTAATGCATTCTGTCATGGCAGGCTGTTGTGTGTTTGTCACAGTGTCTGATGAGGAATTTTATGCACTTTGTTGTGGGCTTTGTTTTCGGCCATTCTTTTTGTTGCAGTGTTGTGTTGTGGTCTCCTCAAATGCTCCCTCTTGGTTCTTAGGTTTAAAAAAATGTGTGTGACTGGTTGATCACTTAATACTTTGTGAATTGTGAAAAGATTCCTTTTTTTCTTATTCTTTCCTTGCTGCTGATATTTTCTCCTCTTCTACACATTTACCACGTGGACACAAACATAAAACCAATCAAACGCTAAACTAGTCGCTAAACACATTAGAACTACAGTATATTGAACAATGTGTGCACCTTTGTAACTTGTTTCTGCTGCCCCCTGGTGGCCCAACAAAATCAGGCAGATCGAATTGTGGTTTAATTGCTTCGCGGTGACCTTGTGTTTAAACGAGCACACGCAGAATCTCCAGACGCAGACCTAAATGTAAAGCTGACCTGAGCGCGCAGCAGCTCCACCACCTGTTGCATGAGATGTTGAAGCACTTACTGAAGTCATCTGCTAAAGTGAGACACGGCCGCAGTAAAACAGGGTTTTGTTTTTACTTTCAGGGGCTCGTCTGGTAAAAATCAGGAACTCAGCTTTTTGGCTTGTGTTTAAAGACAACCTTTCATATCGCAGGGCGCTCGTTTTTTTTTAAACTCATAGTGTTTATGGGGAAATCGGCTTAAAAGTTCTGCTGCAGGGATCTAACATAGGGTTTACGTTGAGGAGCCACACGGATTAGCTTGCGCACAAAGCGATTTCATTGCAAGAAATCACTTTACGGTACGTTTAATTGCAGAAAAGTTCTTTTCCTTTCCATTCTTTCACACCTGTTCTGAATCAGTTGTCATTGGCTGCCACACACCTGTTGCTAGTTCCCTGATTAGGCCCCTGCAGTATAAACAGACACATGTTGCAGGTGCTCTGGCTCCACATGTCTGCTGCAATCCTGAAATAGTTTCCTCATCACATTATGAATTTGAATGTCTTTACGCCATCTGGGTGCTTCTCATATAAATGTTTTATTTTTATTTTTTTTAATTTTTCTGTGTGGGGACAATTTATATGTTTGATTTATAAGCAGTGTGGGGACACGCGGTGTGTGTTTGTGTGGGAGAGAGCGAACAAGACAAATGCAGGATAGCACTACAAATAATGTGTCCCCAGGAGACTGCCGGAAACAATGAGGTCTAATGTGATTAGAAAATGGTGAGGGTCTCAGTTTCCTGTGAATCTAAAGGGAAGGCTGTGAAAACCCAGGCCCCGGGGTGTAAACACAAAGACAACGTGCAGACCAGAGATGAGGGATTTCCTCATATCTGGTTTTGGGAGAATCAAACAGTGAGGGACAGACGGGAGGAGAGATAACGCCAAGATGCTGAATGAGCGAAAAGAGCAAGGGTGCAAATATTTCATCCCAGGAGGTGGGAAGGGAGTGACGAGGAAGTGGGAGAAGGTGGAAGAGATGCAGCCGGTTGTAAGAGCAAGGCAGGAAGTGGATGGATGTGTTTGGAGAAGCATGAGAGGAGATCTCCATGAGAAGATAAGGGTTGATATGAGTGTGTGTGTGTGTGTGTGTGTGCTACCATGGGAGTTGTAGGAGTATAAGACCCAGCTGGAAGTGTTTATCTCCAGCCCATACCACACACCTATATGACATTAGAAAATATGCATTCATGTATATGCAGTTCAAAAAAAAGAGCATTCGTTTGGTGCAGCAGTTGTTCACAGACCCTCGTTCATCTTGCTTGCAGACGTCCAGACTAGTGTCTTATCTCCGTTATAATTCAGTCCTTTCAACCTAGTGTCCAACAGATCTGGGTGTAAAGAAGCGCAGCCATGCTGGGAAATGGCAGAAGATCACAGAGGAATTTTATGAATGCATCATTTTTCTCTTTCCCTGAGTTTTCAGCTGTCCTGTATACATTGCCACATATATGGAATATAAATCACACACACACACACACACGCTGCGTTCAAGTCAAGACAATTTTACATTACTCTGATGTTTTTGACTGTATAGCGGATTAAAATATTTTATTTAACAACTATGAGACTACGATTTCAGTAAACTGTACTCTGTACATTACCTGCTATAGCGCCGAGCAGCAGGAACACTGAGATGTAATGATGCAAATACGGAAGCTGACCTTTCCTGGCTCTTCAACGTCCACATCAACCCAAAGCAAAGACTTTCTGTTCAAGTCCAACATCATCTGAGTTTCCTTCGACCAAACAAAACAAGTCCCGGCCCACAAAAGATTTTACACAATGCCTTTTACAGGCTTACTCGAGTTGAGGGAATCGACTTTGACGTGCCAGGTCAGCGCGGCGCCATTTCAAGTAAATCATCTGACTCCGTCTGTCACCGCCGGACAACAGGTAGAGGCCCCTCCAGCACAAAGAATGGATTTAACATCACAGTCCGATTTCTCCGAGATCCTGTAAACCTCTGTCCAAACCGTTCCAGCCCTTCACTTCCTGTTACCTGCTTCATTAGGCCCAATGAAACTGCAGTAACGCAGCTCCGGGCGCTGAATGCGAAGAGCAGGCGCCGGCGCGGTGATGTTTTTGCCAGGACACATGTGCTGGTAGTTAGCCGCTATTTTCGATCTGGCCCGTGAGCATCCGAGTGTCACCGACTTTTCTGACTCACCTTTAAAGAGTGAAGAAAAGCAGCAAACCCCGTCAGCCCCATCACATCTACCCCCACTCAACCTCCCCCCCTCCTCCACCCGGCTCCTCCAGCTCTCACACACTGTAATAAGCCCGGTGTCCTTGACGTGACCCACATGCAGATGTCAGGGGAGGGTTTCTAGAGTTCAGCATCACCTCCATTTGAGTGCCTTTTGGGGGGTTTTCAAGCACAAGGTCTGACTCACCGATTTGGTAATTAAATAAAGGAATAGCAGAGGGCGCTCCAAGACACCTGCGTTCTTTTAACGTCTCCCGTGAAAAGGCTGGTTTGCATATTTTGGCGAGCTGCACTGCTTTTGTTCTGCGGGGGGGGGGGAACTGGAGTCCGCGTGTTGGATTCTCGCGCTCATCACGGCGCGTCTGTGCGTGTTTGGGTTCAAGCCTTTAAAATAACACAACGCAATTAATACGTTAATTCGCGGGACGACCATTAAAGATTCTCCAGATCTCGCCATCCTGCAGCAGAACACACAGACACACTGTAACAACGAATACGGGGATTCTAATGCCTCCTTTACTACATGTCATAAAACCCAGTAAATCTCAGTCCAACATGTTAATGAAAGGGGAAGGGGAAGGGGGAGGAGGAGGGGGGGGGCGGTGTGAGCGTTGCCAAAATCAACCTACAGCTTCCTGGTTTGCAAAAGGGAGTTGAAGTGTGGAGGAATAGCTTTTGGCTCCCAAACCCTGTCAGATGCATAATGAACCATCACATTTTCCATGTGTGGCTTCGAGTGCAGACAGAGTGAATTCACAAGATTCATTTTCTGGCACCTAGCACCGTGCTTATCATGCATGCATATGGCCACTGAAGATATGAGCCATATAAGGAACCAGCCATTCCCACGTAAAGGCAGCTATGTATCATTAGACAATAACCTGATGATGCTCGGTAATGATTCAGACCATTTAAAGCCAATGGTGTTGGTGTTGGTTGGGGTTGATTAGCACTTTTCAGTAAGTGGTATTGCCTGCGTGTGATGCACTGCCCAGATGTCAGACAGCTCCTCCTGCCTCTGCTGCTTCGTCTCCCAGCCTGCAGGCAACCTCTTGTCTGGAGTTTGTCTGTCTCAACAGGAATTTGTCCTCCTCTTCCTGAGCGGGACGGTTTGTTGTCATTCAGACCGACATGCCACGCCTTCGCATCTGACCGCAGATGCGGTGGGCCACCCAGAAGGTGCTCTAACAGCCATACCGCTCCAAGCAGCAGAGGGCCTTCGGTCTCTTAACCTGCCGCTGCTGTTTGGATTTCACCTTATTGACTTTGGAGGTTTTTCAGTTTTTTGGTGGGAGAAATGTATAACGGAATATTTTGCATATGGATCGCTGTCACAAATAAATGTGAATTATTGTGCCGATTGATTATAGTTTTTTTCCATTGTGAAGTTTCCCACTTTCTGCGCAACAAATATTTTTCCTCCATGGTTCTGACATGGCAACAGTTTGACACTATAGATGAGATTATAATGCGATAATAGACCAATGAAAATCACATCCACGTTGGCTTATTAAATTTGCAAAATAAATTCAAGTTTGGCCTAAATGTTAATTTGCACAAAGTGCAACTAAGTTAATTTAAAGACTCCTTATGGCTGTTAAACCACTTGTCAACACATAGACCACATGTCCTATCATACTTGACAGCGCTGCGTGGTCTCCCAGAGCCGCCGTTAAATGATAGAGCTTCTTATTACAAGCAACCCTGAAATCACACAGAGGCTATTTCCACGACGACCATAATGTTAGACCAACGTTACCCGCCAGCGACACCAGCAGTGTCGAGCATGAAACCAGCGGCTCGGAATACAAACGTCAGTCCACATGTTTCTTCGCTGGTTTTTCTAAAGTACACAAATGTGAAGAGCAGCCCTGTGTCCATATGGCAGCGTCAGTGGTGCATGTGGCCAACATGGTGATGAGTTTGGCTGATGTGGGCAGGGTCTTTAAAGGAACTGTCCCATAGAGGATTTCCCCCGACCAACTTCCTGTTAAATATCCCAATAACCTGCGCTGTTCTTTTACTGCTTCAGGGCTTTTTTCTGGCAGCGCCGCAGCAGAACAGGAACTTGGGCTAAGCACAATTTGCATTTCAGACACTGTTTCTTAGCAGGACGTGAAGTGCGGAAATAGACCCACCTTCAAATTCAATCCAACATTTCAACAGCTGAAAAATAAATGAAGACTGACCTTTTCTTTTAGTAGAGACTTTTTTATTATTATCATTATTTTATTTTTATTTTTTTTTTGAAAACAGACTCACACGTTCCTGTTGTCCCCTGCCTGGGGAATCGTAATGAATAAATGCATATATGTATGACTGTACTGATCTTCTGGGATCCATGTGGTCTTTGTGAGGTTCAGTCTGTGCAGGCGTATGGAGGTGTTTGATGAAATGAATGAATGAATGAGTCTGAGGTGTCGTGACACTGGGAAGACCACCCAGCTGAGTGTGATGACACCTGCTCGTGGCCAACATCTTACTTTGTACACAGATGATTCTGCGTTTCCTCACACATCCAGCTGTTGTGCTTGCAGCTGGATTTGAAAATGGTCCTGCAACTTTTCAAATACATATATTTTTTGATGTCTCTCAACAAAAGAAAATGTGTGCAACGCAGCAGGTTCTTGTTTCCCATCAAAAAAAAAAAAAAAAAAAGAAAAATTCCAAAAGCACCAACAAAATGGGAATTGCCAGAGCTGGGAAAGGGCACGCAAAAATACCATTCTGTGGTTTATTATCCCAGCTGCTCATCAGAGGGAAAATGTCACGTTATTTATTTTATCGCTGACTTTGTCCAATTGGTGACATACAAGTTGTTTGTTTTTCTTACAAGTACATGCCAGCGCTCATTCTCCGGGGGTCTTTGTAGTGGTTTTCACGTTTTGATTGGCACCTGAAGTGACCAGCGGGGGATCCGACCCGGGAGAGTAGGCATTAATCAGATGAGGTTTTGGAGACAGAGACTCCGAGCCAGGTCTTTGCAGCTGAGCCTCGGCTCTGTGGGAAGGCTCCCGCGTCGTCTTTCAAGTTTCCCTTGTCGTGTATTTGTGGTCGGGGAAAGCTGTCGACTCCAAATCTGTATCGACACATAGTTTAATCCGCCTCGTTGCTCTCATCTGTTATAGCTGAGTAAAAGTTTTCCTTATTTTTCTCTTTGCTGATGGTGCTGGCGAGTGTGGGCTGGATGCTAATGAGATGGTCATACGCCAGTGGGCCACACACACAGACACACACACACACACACAGACAAAAACAAAACACATGCACTTACTATAACGAGAGCCCAAAGTTTGGGGTGATCGGGCTCTGATGTTTTGCTTTGTAACTAAAACCCGAGTCATTCCATGAGGCCCCAGATCCCTGCGCTGAGTAAGTCCTTTCCCGCTCGCCGCTCCGGTGTTGATGTACTGTAGTTTTCTGGAAAGACGACCTGTTTGTGTAAGTACAGCGAGCGCTGAGACTGAGCAGAGTCGAGCAGGGGCCTCCGGGGCTCGCGGGAGGGTACTGCAGGGTGGGAGAGGCCGCGGATGCTGCCACAGCTCATCTGAAAAGCATTTTGGAAATGTTTATTTCTTTACCTTTTACGATCAGTTGATGAGACGTCGTTATACTAAGAGGAGGAGGAGGCGGCAGTGCGGCCTGCTGTCTGTGTCTTATCCGTGTTATTTGGTTGTATGGTTTCTTTACCAATAAACCATAAACAAAATGTTGCCATGCAGCTGCGGAAATTGATATATTTATTTTATATTTAGTGGACATTGTAAAATATTTCATTTATGGTGTCAAACCCACAGATTATTATTATTGTTGCTCCTTTAAGTTCTACAACACTTTTGTTTTTAAAGTATCTTTTAGCTTATTGTTTTGGCTTTACAACCTATAACTCCATTCTCATCAGTCCCAACACCCAAACTGCAAAGTCAGCAAATAGCTGGTCGACATGGTACTAATTTGTAAGTAACAGATTTTGTATTAAAAAAAACAAAAAAACTGGTGGAGACCAAAAACAGAGCTAAAAACAGATGAACTCGAAATCAATGCTCGTGTTGCTCTCTGTCAACATATTGTTCAAATTATTAAACATCCAACATAAAAACTTTTAAAGGTAATAAATTTCTACAATATATCCTGTACCTTTTTTCCCCCCAGGGGTTTAAAATCAGGGGTTTGCTTCTTTTTACAAGCACAGACATCTCGACACGTCCAACATCTCATTTTCTGACACCAAGATCCACATTTGGTTTTGGCAGAATTATTTCTCATAATTGGGTCAAACTCTGCAAGACAAAATGCGAGCGCATGTTAACCAGTAACCCACTGCCTTTTGCCTCTATCCTTTTTAAGATGTGTCCACTGTAACCAGATAAACATATTTAGATGAAAGGGGATCTGACAGATGCATTAGATCTTTATAGTCCTGCCTCTCTCCCCCACAGTGAAGTGGTAGACAGTTGGGGCCCTGGCGAGCTGCTGGATACTGTAATCTCGGTTGCCTCACAGTTTCACAAAGCTTTTTGTTGGATGTGATACAAAGCACAGTCAAGGAGATGCTGTCAAAGAGGCACCACTTCTCTTTCTCTTCTCTTTGACTGTCTTTACTCCTCTCACGCCTCCTCCAGTCTCATAACCATGAGCATCAGGTCTGCCTGTCTCATGTGATGAGGCGCATGGTTTCCATCACAGGTAATAAAAGAAATGGAGCCTAAATCGGGCCACACATGAAGCCAGGAGGGTGTCGGTTTCCTGCAGGGGCCCAGGAGTCATCCCATGAACCCAGAACCCTTTGGCCCTAATTCTGCACTTCCTCTAATTGCATCATTGGCAGGTACAGCCTCTACGTGGCGGCAGCGGGCATCGCCGCTATATACGAGAGCCATTTAAACTGTGAACTCAAAGTACTGTTAGTGGTGTAACTTTGATTTCTCTGACTCCTTTATTTTGGTTTGTGGTTTCAGAAGACATCAAATAATAACCTCTTTCCCTGCCGCAAGTCACAAAAGTTTAATGCATCGAGTCTGATACACTCCAGGAATTAGTTTTTACTAGTGGTGGAATCACCAGCTGAAAGAGAGGTCTGTAAAGCACTTCATTAACACGACTCCTCTAAAGCTCAGGACAAATTAGCGTTTAACGCAGTGCAAGGTTATTTGACTTAGGAAAGTTGAAGTTAGTGAGAGTCACTGATTTATGTGCACAAACAGTGAAAGTCATGGCCCAGTGCTGCAGCAGATGAAACAGTGCAGGCCACCTCACTGCGCCACTGACGAAAGCTGAGCTGTGTGTGAGTCATCCGCTGGGCCATCATCTCCCTCCTGACTGTAAAACAGCTTGGCTCAGACGACGCTGCATCAGAGATCCTGTAAGATCCTGACTTTTGGTTTGAGTAATGAAGGACAGATGGCATCGGAGGTGCCTGCCATTGAAAGAGTTGGTTTCAGCTTGGTCAGCCTCGCTGGGGCTGTATGATCAGAGAAACACCATTCATTTCTATACGCCTTGGGCAAACTGCCCCCCCCCCACCACCCATGCGTCTGCATGGCTTTTCTCCTCTTTTCTCCTCTTAATTGGAGACTCTAAATTGACCGTAGATTGAAACATGAGTGTAAATGTTTAATTGCCTGACGACCTGTCTGGGTTGTATCCTGCCTTTCTCCCATCAGTCATCAGGAATGAGCTCCAGCCCTCGGAGGATAATCGGTAGATAATGGATGGATATTAACGTCGGGGAAAAAAAGATGTGAGAGTGACAAACTATAGCTTCTCCGTCTTTATTTACTTTCTTCTGTCCTTCTTTAATCCCCATCTTTCTTTGCCCATAACATTCATTTTTTTGTCTTCATTCAACTAAGCACAATTTTTAAAAAACGTAAAACAAAAAGAACCAGCTAAGCTAATTTTAAGTGCAGATCATAAAGCCGTAACGGCGGATATTCCCTTTGTGACGTCATTGCTCTCACTTGACTCGCTCTCTTATCCGCTGCTGTGGTTTGTCTTGAACCGGTCTCTTTGTCCTTGATGCCAGTCCCTCTTAGAGCCGATCTGCTCTCTGGTTCCTGGAAAGGGGCTGAGTGTGTGTTTCAGTAAGAGGGGGGGATCCAAGTCACAGCATGTGTGACCTCAGCTCACAGCTTTGTGTTCTCATCCGTTACTATAGAGTCTCGTCTGCTATTTACAGTAAATAAACATTATCTTCTAACGAGCGAGGCCCACAAAGCTGCTGTGGTTCACCGTGGCCTCCTGGACATTATTTTGGCGTCTCAGGGTCAATTGAGTATCAAATCAGTGGCGATGATTCAAGATGAAATAGATGTTTGGTTTTCTTTTGTTTCAGGTAACGAGGCTGAGGAAATACACAGACCTGGAGACACTTTATTATCCCCAAGATGGACACTGTCTGGCTATGATTTAAATATTATAGATCTTGGAGGAACAAGAGTTGTGTTTGTTGAGCCAAAATACACAATGACAAAGTGAATCCATTCAGATGCAGAAAACCCACTGGTGTGTTGTTCGTGTTTTGGAAAGGCCCTTTGTGTTCGGAGCATCGTTTTTTGTTTCGCCGTGAGTAAAAGTGTTGTTGTCAGTCTGCGGTCAGAGCATCCTGGACGATGGTTGTTTTTGTGGTCGTTGTCGATGAGATCCAATTGCGTCTGACTGTGTAGGCGAAGTGGAAAGAAGATGAATGGGTGTCCGATTTATTGATAAGCAGCCAAGCTAAAGGAAACTGAGTCTCTCTGATGTTAAACTGCGAACAAGGAGGTTGGTGTTCACGTATGTTTTTCCAAAATCTGTCTTAAGGTCTCATCTTCCTGAAATTTTTATATTTATTGAGAAATTTGCCACATGTTTTTCTTCACTGTATCTTTGGGTCTGAACATAATACTCCACATATGCCCAAACTATAAGTGCCACAAACCTCATGATATTTTATCCCTGCGTTAGGATTTGTGCGTCTTTGAGAACGTGTGAAAGATGACATTTGTCCTGACTGTCTGGCCATTTGTCATGTCAACAGTGAGTGGCTGTATAATTTGGAGCCATGTCAAGTCCCTAATGCCTGTGTTACGATGTTTGGTTTTCCAAATGTAACTGGGGACCAAAACCAGTATGCCATTTGTCTACATTATACTATGTGTAACAGTGATTTTGTGCTGTTTTGGCTTCGGTTCATCAGCTTTTTTATGAGTAAGAGGACAGCCAAATCTGAATCATCTGTCAGAATTGCAAAACATGTAAATCCTCTCTACGTATTATCTACTTCTACGCTGATGACATGCTTATATATCTTCAAGCACAACTATGTATCAGAGGAAACAGACTCTTTGCACAATTTAAAAAACAAAACACCAACGTTATCTTAAAGCCTCCCCTCTGCCGTTCAATGCAGCATTCATCTTTTCACCTTATTTGTCCTGTTTATCCAGGAAGTGACCCACTGGGAAATGAACCGCAAGCAGGTCATGACCCCTGATAGAGCCTTAGCCAGCCGATTGGTGTGTCGACACTCGGGGCCTGAAAGGATTACAGCTGCTCCATCTGATGTCTGCTCACTCTGTGCTCATGGAGGAGCAGCGGAATCCAAATCCCTCCTTTTGTTGTTGTGTTGTCATCCATGTGCGTTGTGTTATGCCAGGTGTCTGTCCACCATATCTGACACCCAAGCCGAAACTCTCCCCTTATCCACCGAGCATCTGATGATCATCACTCAAGTGTGAATTGAAATGGAAAAGCCTTTTTCCAGAGCAATAGTTTATCCCCTTACAAAGTGTTTTGGCATCGTGTCAGCGGCGGCAGATTTGTAAACACTGTCGGGGTGTTTGGATTGAGACAGTAAATTTGAGCAGCAGCGCCGTGATTACTGCGAACTGATGAACTGATATGCTCGCTTCGCTGCGGAAGCTTGCATGAGCTGACATAGCAAACATGTCAGCAGCTATGAATGATTCAGTGCAATCGTTTATCGTGGCCGTATTCCCATGGTGCACTTCGCTGCTTACAGTTGAAGCCGAGGCGAGGGAGGAATTATGGTAACTCGTGATATCTCAAACACAGCTATGGTAACCGGTGCTCAGCAACTGGTTCCACACAAAGAACTGGAGCATTTAGAGACAAATGTCTTCCAGGCTTGAAAACCATGTTTTTGGACCCTAACAACTGAGGTCACAATCAGGTGTGTGGTACAAATATTTAGGCAGCCACAGCAACACTGCAATATTTCCACTATTTTTCACACATTTCTTCGACTCATTCCTTCCCACTGTCTGTCTCCACTTCAATTCTAAAACTTTTTTTTTCAAGACGCAATGATGTGGGCAAGAAATCAACAGAAATCACACAGCTGATCTGGTTTATGTAACGATGTCATGCTTTCAAACAGGTTGATGAGATTTATGGACTTTTATGTGTTGCTGTTTGTGTTGGCAACGAGTTGGAACCGCACAGCACTTTTTAAAGCTGCTGTGATTAATATTTTTATATCCAGTACGGGTCAAATTACCAAATGTAACGTGGTATCATAAACACAAAACTGTTATGTATGGTTTATTTTCATGAATTATTTTATAATTTTTTCTCGTCCATGGAAAATATGCTACCTGCCCAGCAGTAAACAACAAACTGATAAAAAAAAAAACTATAAAGCATTTAATTTGTAAAGAGACATTCCTCCAGAGCATATTCAAATCACCAACTCTTTTCAAACAATAAAAAGTATCATACATCAGTGTTGAGGCTGTGCCCAAAATGGCCAAAATACAAATCAATAAAGGTTTAACGATGCAAAAGTCATGGAATGAAACTGGCACTGTCAGAAATTCAGTTTTCAAATTGTCTCAAATCTAGTTTGTGTGCTTCATTTCTTACATATAATATTTGTAATAAGCTTTCATAAGCTATCATTCATTGTACTGGCCTGACTGACTGGTTGTGCTGCGACACTCTGAGGTTAATTAGTTCAATGGTGTAATTTTTGGGAACCCAGTGGGTGCAGCTTGTCTGGAATTTGGCCTGAGAGGCAGTGGTGTCATTTGAGGTTGTTGTTTTTTTTTGCTCTTTACGGTAAATCTGGTGTTCTGTCAGGCTGGCAGGGTGCTGACCTGACCTCCCTTCCAGCTGGAGTTAACGTTTCACTGAGGTCTAACGTGTACTAATTACTAACGATCCCCTCACGTCCATAACAACAAGTCGAGTTGTTCACTTTGGCTTTTAAACTCACGCTGAAACCTTCCAATCAGCCAATCACCGTTGCATTTTTTAATTTATTCATCAATTACCTCATCATTTGAAATGCACTCTGACTGGATGTGTGGTGAAATCCCTGGCACTGAACAGGTTGATGTATGACGGGAACGCACTGGTTCCCGGGCGGTGTTCCCGTCAGTCTCTGTACGTGTTCCTCACACTCTGAACTCTTTGCCTTCATGGTGAATGAGAGCTATTCCTTTATATTTAAGGTATGAGAAGTGAATTTCCTTCCAGCCACCTCAAAACCACACGCGCCAACACGCACTCGCTGCACCCTCCAACCTTTCCACGCACGCATGCTTCCTGAACCCAGAATCAAACACAGCTGTAGCGCTGCAGATCTGGCCGCTCATCTGTCATGTAAGATATCATCAGGAAGAAATCTTCCACGAGTGTCTCTCACAGGCCTCCATCGTCCTGACACTGCAAAGACTGAAACCAAAGCTGATGGCTGAGTTCAGGAAAACAAGCATGTCGCTGAGAGTAAACAAGTCAATGCGGAGGGGGGTTGTTTTTGTGTCCCCTGCCCCATCACCAGCTGGGCCCCAGGGGAACTGCTGGTCTCTTTAATCTAGACTCCAGAGTTGTTTGTCCAGATGTGGGACTCCTGGACATCGGAGAGTCCCGAATGCCAAATTCTGCCCACATGTCCTTTTTAGACCTTTCTGCCTGAGAAAAACAATGGAGTCAAATCATGTCCTGTTCTTCATTGTGTTTACACAGGAATCCAGGAGGGCACCCAGTGCACTAAGTGTAAGAATGAATGGGCGCTGAAGACCTCCATAGCTCTGCTCTACGTGCTGTGCACTCTCCTCACCATCGCTGTTGCTGTGCTTGGATATAAAGGTAAGATTGGGAGGTTGCAACAAAGATAATTTTGCATCACCGTGACGATACGCCCCCCCCCCCTAAAAAAAAAGATTCACTGATATAAACATCAGTTGTATATAATTTGGTTTCAGCCAGGAAACGCGAGCGCTGTTGTTTGGTCGGTTTATGAGCCGACTGAGACCTGGTTTGTTTGTGCGAGTGACGCATAAGTTTTCTTTGGCGAAGTTGCTTTATTATTATTAAATGACAACACTTTGAATTAGTAATGGAAAGTAAGAGAAGAGAGCTATCCAGGCTAGTTGTAAAAAAAACTGCGTTTTCTCTCTCTCAGGACTCAGTGATACAAATAAAGGGTCAAAAATACACTTTTTTTTTTCTTACAGAGAAAACGTTTTCGCATTTTGGAAAGTCTGGTCATTAGATAAAAAACACAGATGCCAGAAAAGGTATCCAGGTCTTCTGTCAGGGATGTATCCTGTTATCCCAATATCGAGGTGAATGGAAAATTAACTTTACAGTGTGCAGAGCAGTGAAGATGTGACGTTTGAAGAGTCACTACACAGCATCTATTTTCTCATGACCTCAGTGTCAACAGTTTTTATAGGGACTATTTTTATAGTAGGTCCAACAAAGACATGTTCACAGCACCAGGGATGTAGAGTTTGTCTTTTTAAATCTACTTTTAACAAATAAAATTCCTTTTTCGTATGCGGGTGGAGACGGAGATTATTTATTTAAAACGAACTACATGGCGGACGCCTCTCCCTGTTCTTTACCCTTCTGTCTCCAACACCCAAACTTCTCAGTTTATTTTACCAACACCCTCAAAAAATTCACAGCAGCCAGCGAAGGTCTGCAGGCTTTGCGGCGCTGAACTTCCTGGTTGGCTTTTTTCCTGACGCTTTTTTCCAGGTCGTCTTTTGGGGAATTGAACTCTGAACGTTCCTGCCATAATTGTGCTAAACATTCCCATATGTGACTGCCTCTTGTCCCCGTCTTCCTCTCGGTTTGTGAAAATGGCACGAAGCGGCGCCTGTTCCAGGGGTTATCTGTGTGTCTCGGGCGCGTTAACAATGATGTCCCCGCGCTCAGTGTGCTCGAGTCAGTCCTCTGTGTTTCCGTGCCGCGTGTTTTTCATGCAGGCCTAATTGATCCCAGATGAGCAGAGACTGAACTCCGTACGGTTCCAGCAGAACCCGCTCAAATTGGGTTTTTACTGGCACCGGAGCACTGCTGTGTCAAGGGAACCACAGCTCTCAGCCTGAACACGCTCCCAGCTCCAGATGGTTATGTAGTGAGACCCTGGGTGCTCTATGTCCCGAACACGTGTGCGTCTCTCTCTGTCCTCCATCACTGACACGCTGAAACGTCCTGCGAGGCTCTTTTATTTGGAAGGATTTGGATTCGGTGACGTCTTTCCTCTCAGCCTGCTGACTGACATGATCAAAGACGATATATAAAGTCAGTCTCTGATCTGTTGCTGATTTAAATTCCGATATTTTCCTCAAAGAGTGGGAGGAAGGTGAATGGAAAAGGGCACGACCTGTGCGTCTAGCCTCTCACTCTGAGGCCTTTATATTAAACAGGCAGAAACACTGATGCATCTGCATCATGCAGTGTGATACTGAAGACACTGACTCGCCTATTTATTGTCTCACATTGTCCTTACGTCAACCCCAGGTTAGCTGCTGGAACTGAATTCAACTTCCCGAGGCTAAATTTTTTTTTATCACTTTGTATTTGCTTTGAGTTAAAATGTCTGAAAATGAAGTTTGCAGATGTTTGTCCAGTTCTGGCGTGTCTGCAGGTACAGTCAACAGCAATTACAGGCATTCAATGTTTATTCTCATTTCTATTAACCTCAGCACACGTACAGTGGTGGTTGTGCGCGGCGGTTGGAGATGCCTCAAGCGTGGAGTTAACAATTCACAAGTCGTTTTTACTATTTCTGACTTTATGCATATGGGGAAGTTGGATTTTTACAAGACATCCTGGACCCAGTTTCAGAAACCGCCCACACAAGAACTGGAGAGAGAGTTCATACCGGGTACTGAACAGCTCGTTATTACAGCATTTAAGACTGTTTTTTTTTTGTTTGTTTTTTTGCAATTTCAGCTTCTTTGCATTGCATGTGTGTTTTGTTGTTAGTATTGTTACAGGGCGGTGAAGGGAGTTTCTCTGAGGGACAGAACAAGAACAACAAATGTGGAAAAGGCACAAAGATTTCTGTATGACGTACATCTGCTTGTGTTAGTTTCAGGATCCCGGACAGTGTTTCTATGTTGGCGAAAGAAACAATGTGCCTTAGGTGGACTTGAAGAAAAGTGTTTTGTTTGCTTTTTTTGTGTGGTTCTGCGATGCAGGACTGTGGGTCATCATTTTCTCTCCTAACTGAAACGTGAAGGTTTCTCGATCGCCAAAGAAGGTGAAGAAAGGAGACAGAAAAACAGCTTTGACCATATTGGTTAAACATCCATTTTCCAATTTGAAGTTTCCCTAAACATCTCACAGTCAATTACTCGGGAGACAGTTGTTCCACAAGAGCAAAAGATTTTCTCTGTTTGCAGAGTGATTTCTTTTTCGCTACTGAAGTCTTTGGCTTAAAGGGACAATTTCACAGTTTGGGAAATATTCTCGTTTACCTTCTTGCCAAGAGGCGAATAAGCAGATTTATACTGTCCATCTCCCATTGCGTCACGTGTATGGCAAACGTGACGCTATGGGAGATGGTCGTCTTAAATTGGATTAAAGGGTGAAACGGGAGTAAGAGTCAGTTTTACACAGAGGTATGTCTGGACTATTTCTTTGATGGAGGCAGCAACTACCGGCTCAAGCTTCACGCGATGAGAGTGGGAATGATCCTCTTGAGGACACGGCCAATAACTTAAAAACAGCTCATCACTCTTTTGGGTGATACGACCTTTTGGGAGTTGGGGGTCAGCCTTTTGGACGAACCGTTGTCTTATAGCTCACAGCTGGGATGCAGCGTTCCCAGCAGAGGAGCTCAAGCAGCTCCCAGTGGTAGCGGTGGCAAGGCTGGTGGTAGCAGTGGGCTGATTCCCTGGAATCCCAGACACATTCCAGAGGAAATGAACGCTGGTGTCGCCTGTGGGGGTGTGAAGAGCCTCCCTGCCACAGCGTCTGTCTCCTCTGGGTCGTCTTTGATCCGTCTGTTTACTGGACACCCCCTAGCTCACTTCCTGTCCCCCAGGGCACCTTCGGCTTTGGTCCCCGTCATTGATCGCCCCAATCCATCTTTGCTGAGTCATGGTTTTTTCCTCCCTCTCTCCTACTGCCTTTTCTGTCTCTAACCCTAAATTTAATTGCATCACATTCCAATTTTTCCCACATCTCTTTACCTCTGTCACACTGGAAGCAGCCTAACCCGAAAGATTATTTCAATCAATTCCACCATTATTACATGCCCACAAGATATGAAGACATAGTATATATAGTCTTATATTATATGTCAGTGAATTTCATCGGTTTCCTCTCTGATCCCTTTCATAAATTACGTCTGTGGTTGCAGGCAATTCTGTCTGTTAATAATAAAAGACGTGGCCTGAAATGAATCTGAGTAAACCTTTGTCCTGTGTTGTTACAGTGGTGCAAAGAGTCGACAGTGTGTCTGAAGGTATCGCAAACTATGGAGGAAAGATAGTGGCTGTGGAGACTGATTTGAAAAAGCTGGGTGAGATTCATGTGCAGTATTTGGATTTAAAATAATGAGGGTGACACTTTTTTTTTAATTTTGCTGTGAAATTCTGTTTTCAGACGATCAAACCGGAGAGAAGTCGGAGAATACCACCACAGAAATACAGACTTTCAAGAACAACATCTGGGCTCTTCAGAGGCAGCTGTCTGCGGTGCAGGAACACATCCACAGTGATCAAGTTAAGCTGAGTCAGCTGCAGAACATTGGCTCAGACATCCAGAGCAGCCAGGGATCCATCCAGGCACTGCTGGAAACCAACTCAGCCACGCTGCGTTCGGTTAATGGTACCCTGCAGTCTTATGGAAGCATCATCGAGGGTCTGCAGGAAGACACGGCCAGGCTGCAGAGAGAACTCCAGCAGCAGGTCCGACTCCAGAACCAGGCACTGCTCAGCATCAGCAGCCTCAACCTCACCCAGGCCCGGCAGAGAGGCCTCATTGGTGCTCTGCAATACTCAGTGGATGACACCAGCCAGGCCATCCAGAAATTGCGCAACGACTTTCAAAGTCTTGAGCAGACAACGCGACAGACACGCTCTGATACTGAGTGGCTTCGAGGTAAAGTGGAAAACTTGCAAATCCTGGCTAGTAATGCCTCGGTACTAGCAAAGGCCAACAACGATAGCCTTGAGGATGTGGGATCACAGCTCACTTTTATGGCCAACCAGATCCAGAACACCAGCAGCATGGCTGATGCTCATGACCAGAGCTTGAAGGAGGTTATGGATCAGCAGAGGGACTTCATCAATGTCACGTCTTCCAAGTTTGACCGCTTGGAGGTACGACTGGATGAGTCGGAGCAGAGCATGGACCGCGTGACCGGCAACATCAGCTTCACCACACAGCTCCTGGGCGTCATAAACCTTAACCTGAACGAGTTACGTACTTGTTCTGAGACAGTTGGACGTCACTCTGACTTCTTGTTAAACCTCAACAGCAGCGTGGCAGATGTGAGGACAGACACAGCAGATCTGAGATCCCAGCAGGAGGAGCTGGCAGCACGTGTGGACAAGGAGGTCACCAACCTCTCTATTGTCATGGAGGAGATGAAACTGGTGGACACCAAGCACTCACAGCTAATAACCAACTTCACTATTTTACAGGGTGAGGGTGTACAGCTTCAGTTTTAAGAAATACTATTGTTTTCATTTGGCACTTGCTTTAAGTATACTGATTGTTTTTTTGTTTTTTTTTATGTTTCAGGTCCCCCTGGACCCAGAGGGCCAAGAGGGGACAAAGGCCCTCAGGGACCATCTGGTCAGACCGGCCAAAAGGGTGAGACAGGGGAAAAGGGTGCTCCTGGAATACAAGGACCCAAAGGAGAGCAGGGTATTCCGGGGCCACCAGGCCTTCCAGGGTTAAGGGGTCTACCAGGTACACCAGGTAGACCTGGATCCAAGGGCTCCCGAGGGTCAGGAGGCAGGGCTGGACCTCCTGGAGCCAAAGGAGAGCCAGGCACTGCTGGTTTGCCTGGAAGAGACGGCCAGCCTGGCCCTCAAGGGGCACAAGGCCCACCAGGTATCAGAGGCTCAGTGGGACCAGCTGGGGAGCAGGGGCCAAGGGGTCTTGCAGGGCCATTGGGGCCTCCAGGGCCACCAGGGCCTCCAGGACAGCCAGGAATCCCAATCCGTGTTCCTGTTATGCCTATTGGCCCCGAGTCTCTGCAGGATGAGGCTGTGGCTCCTACACTATGGGCCCCTGGTAAGACTTTTCTTTTTCCAAAGATAATAAAATCCCCCAAATGTTACTGGCTGTTGATCAAGCTGCTGTGAACGTACAGACATGAGCGTGGCATTCACGTTCTCATGGATAATATTGTGGTGCTTTTCAGTTTATCAAATGAAATTGCTCATTATTTTGTAGGGTGCCCTATCGAGTGGGTGAACTACAGAGACAAGTGTTACTTTTTCTCCAAAGAACTGCACAGTTTTGATGACGCAAAAGCAACATGCGAATCTAAGTCGGCTGCGTTGCTGATCATCAACGATATGGACGAACAGGTGACAAACTCTGCCTGTGACTTAATAAATTCTTGACATTTGTTTTTACTTTAAGTGTATCATTACTCTCTGACGTGAGCGGTAACTTCTTTGTTGATGACTCTTTGCTTTTCCTGCCCTGGTGTGACCCCAGAAATGGCTGCAGAAGCAGATATTTGGAAAGGGTTACTTCTGGATGGGTCTGACCGACAGGCAGGAGGAGAATGTGTGGCGTTGGCTGGACGGGACTCAACCTGCTTTCACGTCAGTATTAAATCAAAAACTGCTTCCATTATCGGGATGGATTTTTTTAGAGATGGATTTTTTGTTTCGGAGAATAAATGCTGCTTTCCAATAATAACAACAATCACGGAGGGTAGAAATTTAAAGATTAAACTGCAGGTTTTCAGTTACTGTTAGAACTATTGCAGTTGAAGGAATAATCACTGACAGTTATTTTAATGGGATAGGCCAAGTTTTTTTTCTCACTGATATTTTGCACCAAAGTGATTTTCCAGCGACTTAAATCGGAATCTGAAATCTGATGTATGATCGCCCCCTGTTGTTTGCCTGCAGGAAGTGGAAGGCAGGTCAGCCTGACAACTGGGGCCATGGGCATGAAATAGGAGAAGACTGTGCTGGTCTCATCCATGAAGGGTTATGGAACGATTTCTTCTGTGAAGATCTCATAAGCTACATCTGTGAGAAGCAAATGGATTCCTGTACGTCCATCTCTGTCTTGCTGTGTTCCATATTTACTTCCCAAATACTACTAGAAATGTCATGGCGGGGGTCCTAATCAAAATATTGTATCTTCATCTGCAGTAAGCTCACCTGGATCGTAGCGACGTCTTGACAGCGAGCTTGCAGGGAGCAGCTAGACTTCACCCATGTGGTGCTGGTCCACTGACTCAGCACTTGGAGAGTCCACATGGAGAGGGGCAATGGGACAAATTAGAATTAATGCCCAGGGCTGCAGCAGCAAACGTCTCTCCGGTGCTGAAGAGATGCCTCTCTCCCCCAAACTGAAGCCAGTACAACTTTACCATCAAGTGCAATACAGCAAGGCAACCACAGGAGGAGGAGGATCTTTTTTTTATTTTTAAATTACCAAACCATCAATATATATTGATGATTTGTATTGATGATTTATATTTTTATGGTATTTTGAAATACATTCTATAAAACTGTATTCCACGTGCAACTGAGTATCTGAATGTATATATCATTATGCAACTTTTGTAGGAAAACAAATTCTATGACGCCAAATGGACTTACTGTAGAGCCTTTCATAATGACAATGAAACTGGTGCATAATGATGCACGTAAACATGTTGCTGATATGCTATCGCTGAGGAACTGTTATCTACCCTCCTGAATGTCTATATAGCATTTTATTTTTTATTATTACAAAAATTAAAGTATTTACACTTAAATACAAAACGAAATACCACAATCATACCGTGATTTTTACGGTTTAATACTGTATCATGTATTATTTTGGAACTGAGATTTATTTTTCCTTACAACTGCCATTTGTACGTTTATATAAACGAGACTCTTTGGATCCTACCAAAAAATAGAAAATGTAGTATTTTCTGCTCTCAGGTATTTCCTGTTGAAATAAAAACACTTGATTATAAACACAATGAAATGAAGGAAACACTCAGAAATAAAAATTGTACAAACCAACAGATATTTCTGTCTGTTTGCTTTTTTTTTTATATACATTTACAAAACCTATAAGACCCTTGAACGCATCATTCAATGTGAAGGTCATCACAAAACTCTCCACAGTATTGTAGAATTGTGTTTATTGAATTTGCACATAAAGGTATTTTCACATTTCTATTGTTTTTTTTTCTTGAAAAATAACTTTCCCAGTGATTTTTTTTTTGTTTGACATTGACTTTTATTATTATTCTCTCTAACCCAGAGTATAAGCAAAGCGGTTGGATGTCGTCGATTACAGTTGCCTATGCAGTTCATTAACTAACATGTCCTCTCTCTCATTCCACATCCCATTTTCCTGCTTTAGGTCATATCTCATTACAGTCACTCCTTCAGCTGCACAGAAGAGTTAAATGATCTTACAATAGCACCTTTAGTAGGAGGAAATCTACCTACCTCTATCAACACGGACATCAGAGTCTTTGTTAAAAACACAAAACAGTGACTGAAGACTGCCCCTGACTCACAGGAATTTGAACTGCAGCCTCGCCTACAGCGATTAATAGAAAATGCCACTACTCAACGCAGACTCAGTTTAAGATGCACTCCTGTGACGTGATTTCCACAACGTAAACATCAAAGCAACATAAAACAACGCAGGAGTTGAGCCACGCAAGACAAGACGTTAAGTTTGAGCTGGGTTTGCTCTCAGTGATACAGTGGGTGAATAAATTAACTTTAAGAAATATGCGCACTAGTGCCTGCTCATTTCACATTGCATCATTTACACATCAGGTAAAAACAGACGTACACAAAAGAAGCAGCATATTGTCTACATGTCGGTTTATTGTTGAGGTACGATGGAGCTATGAATATTCTCTCTTTTGAAACTGTCTCTTGTACAAACACTCTGTTTGTATCAAATCTGTGATGAAATACACCTAAAGAAATAATCGTTATGATCAAACTGCCAATTGTGTGTGTGTGTGGGGGGGACAACAACTCATTGGATAGAACTTACGATCTTCTTCCTCATTTCACATTTCCCTGGAAGCTTCTTGTTTGCCTCTTTTTCCTCCTTTAGTGTAATGGCTCATGCTTTTTTTTTTTTCCTAATCAGTGCTTTGGTTCATTAAAACAAGATGCGGTGAGGCTGGTGGGTAAATACAGGGCTCAGTGTCTCTCTGTGCCAGGCTTCTGTCTCGAGCTCCAGCGACAGCGGGATTGTAAACGCGTTTCCCATACTGTCATTCAAACAGGAGGAAACACTTCTTATTGCTCTGTGGTGATGAACTCCGGTGGTGCTGACGTTTCTTCCTCGTTATCCCCCCGGTTGTCGTCGCGCGTGTGGCCCTTCTCGTCCTGTGCGTTCAAAGAGTGCGATGGTGCTATGGATGAGATGAATGTGAAGCGGTGAGGGTGGTGTGTGGATGCAGGCTGGCTCAAACAGAAAAACACGAGGTGGCGCTTGGCTAATCGTCCTTCTCCACTATGACCTCCCCGTGAAGCACCTTTCTCCTCTGCCGCAGCATGTGGAAGTAGAGCTGAGGAAACACTGAGGAGAGGAACACAGGAAACGCAGAGTCAGTCATGTGTCTGTGAATGGGTCGGAAAATTAATAATAAAATACAGGGGGTCCTCGAGTTACGACGGAGATCCGTTCCTGAGAATGTGTCGTAACCAAATTTCGACGTAAGTCGGAACATACATTCATATGTAAGGTAGATACTAAGTTGTGCCACCAGATGTCGCTATAACACCACCCTACAATAAGAGTTTACTGTGGTGAATTGCCTTTTGTCCCTCTTGACCCTCTTGACACACTGTAGGGGTTGAGATCACGAGTGTAATGAGCATTTCCTTTAGATTTCTGTTATCAACCTTGTAGACCCTGTGTTGTGAATAAACCTACGGTATTGCCACGATCCCGAACGCATCTGTGTCCGTGTGCATCTCCTTACCGGCTGCCGCTGCACCCCCCCCCGCCAGCCGTCCATTTCACATAAGTAAACACAAGGCAGAGTAGCCTAGCTGTGCTGTGGAGGTGCTGGAGACAGAGAGAGCGCTCACCAACTAGTTCCCGTGCCAAGTCTGTACATATTTACGGTGCAAACGGCTTAAGCCGAAACAAGGAAGTTCATGGGAGATGTGTCGTAACCACGAAAACGTTGTATCTCGAGGACCCCCTGTATACAGTCTGCAGGAAAAAAAAAATCTATAGTATCAACTATTAAACAATAGAAGTCTATTTCCATTTGTGAAGTCAGTTTCTTACGTGGGATGTAGGACAGCATGGCGATGATGAGGCAGTAGTAGTAGTCAAACGACACGTTATATTTGTTGGGAAGCCTCATGGAGTACATTCCAGATCTGCGCACAAACGGCAGAGCAGCATAAATGGTCATCAGTTCTCCGACGACTCCCAGCGGGTACAAGACGATGAAGAGGTTGTATCTGGGAAGGGAAAAGAGACGCAAGTCGTGATACACACAGTCGCGTACAAGTGCAACCACACGCACACTTTCCTGCATATACAGTTAGCGGATGTTAAGCCACTCACGTGCACACTTAGCCAAAAACAGAAAACACACACAAAATGAAATGTTTTGCAAATAAATGAAAATACATACATGAATGAGGTTTTTGACGCGTCCGACTGAAACAAACGTCAAAAACAAACTTTTTGTCTCCCACACACTGTTGGAAAAAGCTGATCAGGGAACAACTTCTGCAACCGGTGATGAGCAGTGACTAAAACATGGATTGCAAACCGGGTTCTCAATCCAAGGCAGTTCATTTGGCACAAGGTTACACTGGGCACCACTCAGGCCTCTGGCAACTGTCATCGAATGAATCACTGCACTACCACAGTGGCAACGGATATCTTTGGACAACTTGGCATATAAACATAGAAATACATTTACAAATAGTCTCAAAAGTTGGATGAGAAGCAACTTTTCTTGACAAGGACTTTAATTTTATAGCTCGGTAAACTAATTTGGGAACGCCACATTAAACGGAATGCCATAGAATGAGGAAATAAACTATTCGTGTGTACAACTGTGAGGCGGTTCAAGTTATTCACAGACTGTCTCCTTCTTTTGCAAAGGTCTGGGAGTGAGACGCGGGGTCGCGCTGGTACAATATATGCCGTGACTCAGGGCTATAGGGATCCTGTATTTAGTCCGGAGCGCTGCGAAGGCTCGGGGGCAGCGTCTCAGCGGATGTGAGAGAAATGTTGGGCTGACATTCCATGACCAAAACAGACGGTCTTAAAAACGGGAGCAGCTGAACATGAGCCCCTCTCCTGGGGCCTGGAGTCTCCTCCGTGCTTAAAGAAAGACGTGGGGGGGGGGTGTGTAGGGAGGAGAGCGCCAGCCGATGCATGGGAATCAAAACAAAAACCCCACATCAAAATGAAGAAATGATAAAACCGTTAAACCCGGCTCCTGATTGCATGGCACACAGAAGCGGGGGGGAGGGGGAAATGGATACGTTGCATTATCAGTGTCTGCAACTGGTGAAACGAGAGAAGACGAAACAACGTCTCACTGAGTAAAGACATGTCAACTTCTCTTTTGTAAGATGCCAAGACAGTGTTGGACAGTTATCAGTTGTGTCCAGCTGACTGTCCTCCCGACTCCGATGACAGCTCAGCTACTGTACTGTACTATACTGACTGTCACAGGTCACAGGTCACAGGCATTATATCAGTGTACGCGGAGAAATGTCCGGATCAGCACCTTTTTTTTAAATTAGAGTTGTTAGCAATTACGCTATTTCATTGTTCCATGATCTTAATTTAGGATATTTTGGATTCTATTTAGAAATAAACACATTTTTTTTCATGGCTAAATGATAAAATTCAACCTCATGTTATTAATACATATATGTAAATAAGCCCTAACATGATCTGTTATACCAACACACACACACACACACACACACACACACACACACACACACACACACACACACACACAGAGCCGTACTACTTCCGGATGTAAAGCCAAACTAGGCCCAGGGAGCCAAAACATGCCAGAGGTGAGATCACCAGATCAGGCCGACATGCTCACACACAATGTCCGACTCAGTCATGACAATTCAAGCTCATCCCAGCCACGGCTAATGACATCTCCACCTGGCCCATTTGATGAAGAACGGCAGGTGGTGGAGCAGGTTGAATGTGTAGTAGGAATATCGGGTGATCTCCGTCACCGTCCACACAACCAGGAATAGGATTACACTTTCTTCATTCTGGATCTTCGATTGAACGTGGCAAAAAAAAAAAAAGGCAAATATGCAAAAGAAGGGAAAAGTTATGATGTTGACACGAGTCAAACCTGACAGCTGCCGCTCCCACACGGGTTGTTGGTGCGAGGTGGTGTTTGTTCAGATAGTCACCTGTCTGATGCTGTTGGTGATGAACCAAACCATGAAAATCCGTGAACACACTTGAACCCCGGTGACAATCACAGAAGTTCTCACAATCCCTGCAGCAAAGCAAAAAAAAAAAGATTTACATTTGCACAGGTGTTAACATGTATAAAAAAACACTTGCATTCACAAAAAGTCGTCACGTACCGATGGCACAATGTCCCACCTGTAAGACAGGATACGTATGTTATGTTATGTTAATTAATTACCAGCTACATCAGCAGCACAGTGACGTCACCTGACCAGGTCGCTCTGTGCTCTTACCTCAACCAATGCAAAGGTCTGGAAAAACTTCAGTGTCCTTGCTATACTTCTGTACAGACCCTTGTGTGTGCCTTTCTGGATGTAGAACCGCATCATTGCGATGGCCAAAACCAGCCACCTGCAGAAAAAACATATAAAACTGACTGATATGGACGTCAAAGCTCAATGTAAACAGAGTCTGCCATAACTCTGTTGGCTGAAATCTGAGGGTCGATAAGAGAATCCGGCACATAATGCAATAGTGATGTGTTTTATTATTGCTTCGGATCTACAAGCTGCAGAATGATGAAATCTCCTGTGGTAGAAATCTTTTGGCTTAGGGCACTAAAACACAGAGACAGACAGGTACACCCAGTTCCACGACAAACAACCAACCTCATTATATAGTACAATAAAAGGAAAAAAAATGTAAACGTGTGACCCAAAAAATCCCAAAATCTCCTTTTTCATCAACAGTGACACCTGAGAGAGGAAACGCTTAGCAATATGTTAAGATCTTCACTTTTGAACCAATTCCAGTCACTCATCAGTATAAGAGGTTAAACTAAAATACGCCTTTAATACTGACTTCAGCATTAAATGAGACAAGAGCAAGATTACCCCTATTTTAAATGTCCCACAATAATGACTGAATTATTGAAAACGTAAAGTGTTCATTCCCTTCTTGTTTATCAGCAGGTGCATAAATTAAACTCAAGCGGGGGGCGACTGTTTGTTGATCCATGGATCCTAAACATTAAGAGGCGATACGTCCATGCACAGCATCAATCAACGCCCCGATTCAGCAACATATAAAACACAGTTCAATCTAAGACAGCACCTGACAAGATGCCCTCATGACAGACTATAGCCTTAGGGTTAGGGTTAGGGTTAGATGATCATATATATATACATATCATATATAGGGTTAGGGTTAGGGTATATATATATATATATATATATATATATATATATATATATATCATCATGAGGCATTTGGAGACTCCACAAGAAAAAAAAACAATCATTTATCTTTAAACTGACAATACAGAAGCATCGTTGTCATGGTGATTATTGATCAGGTGAGGGTCACTTACTGACCTGCACCTATATGATATGTCAGTATATTAGTATTGACTCTCATCCTCCTTGTTCCTCAAACACCATATACAGTATAAGTACATATATGTACATGTACTATTTAAAAACCCAGTCTGTCAGTTTCTCACACATTAACGTGTAAAGTTGTTGTTGTTGAGACTTCAGTCCCAGTGCTGGGCTCCAGTGTCTATACTTATCACTGCAACTGTCTGCTGTGGCTGCGGCCTGCCACCACGCAGCACTCAGCCCTATTTGGACACGGCTGCAGAGAGCAGCCTGTCACTGCTACCCACCGCCATTCATTCATTTCCATTACACAACACAACACAACACAACACAACACACACCGATCCAATGATGGATCCTCTCTATCATTCAAAGTGTTGGTTCTGGTTCTGGGTTTTTTTGGTTCTCTCGCCCCTGTGGCCGGTGACACACACACACACACATACACACACACACACACACACACACACACAGAGGCAGCACTGTCCTATAAACAGCAACACAAGTTTTCTGGGAGCGGACAACTTGCAGCCTTTTTACCCCCCGATTACCGCGCGACCCGGCGCGTGATGACGCACGTACCCGGCGGTCATGGCGATGTTGTAGAAGGTGAGCCATGCGGTCGCGAGGGCGCTCTTCGTTCTCTTCTTGTTGTTGTTTTCCTTCTCCTCAACCGTGCCGTCCTCCTCGCTGGACGCCATGGCACCGGGGGCAGGGTGGGCGAGTCAGGAAGGGGGCTGACAGCTGGGGCTGGCTGGGAGGGTCCTCCATCCATCTATCCGCCCACGAGGCCCCTCTCTCGCGGGACTGGTGCTGCAGCCGGTGCGTGGTCTGCCGGTGGCCCGCGGGCTGATAAAATAAAGGTCCCTCTGTCATATAATAATTTAAAGCTTCACCCTTATTGTTATTCTTACAGGGGCGTTGTTAGAAATTGTGGGGGCCCTGATTATTATTCTGCCAGGGGCCCCACAATTTCAAACAACGCCCCTGTAAGAATAACACTCATACAGGAAGTGGGTCTCATGTTAGGTGTCACATTATTTTCTCTTTGGTGTCAATTGACTTTGAATTATATACACAATTATATACACACACACACAAAAAAAATATATATATAGTTATTTATCGACCACTTGTTGCAAGTTGCAATGTCATGTGTGCAGTTACTGTGCAGTATCCATTGTGTACTGCTGCCTCACTGTGTTACTGTAGAAATACTCAATGTGCAGTAATTGCCGTCTGACGGTTCCAATTTCCCGACCTGGTACACTGTAAAATATATTCATTAGGAGTACTGGGTAGTAAATCCTTGCCCTTATTTTCCTCTATTTTATTTTTCCTCCAGTTTACTTTTCTTCTAATTTATATTTCATATTGTATATATTTAAAAAAAAAAAGATACAGTATATATGTATCTGCAGAGTCTGCTTTAAGAGATCTTGAATCTTGAATCGTGAAGTAAGGTGTCTTGGTCTTGGTTATGACTACAGTGGCAGTGGAGAGGCTCTCGTCCCAGCACCGTGGACCAGACATGAGGGACAGTGTTTATACACAGGTGTTAATCTGTACTGGTCTGAGATCTGCTGTCATGAAGCACTGCCTGAGAAACTGCATCAATGCAGTATCTATAATTAGCTCTCCTAATGGCACCATGTAGAAATGTGTGTAAACTAAAGACAGCACCAAATATAGGTCCGGGCCACCTAATCCTGATCCCGTTACTCGATCAAGAGTTCAGGTATCTGGACTCAGCCGCGACACAAAGTCCCGCTGTTTCAAGAAACTGCAGCTCAATGTTTTTTTTGTAGTTGTTTTGGGTTTTTTTTGTAGCATTTGCTGACAATGTCAATTATTTTTCATTTTACACTTTTGCCACTAGATGGTGATGTTTTAATTCAAGTGAGCCACAAGTGCCTATAGGGTTTTTTTTCAGGGTATGTGTTTCCAGGTCACCAGGTCACAGCCACAAGCATTTGGATGTTGCTGTTATCAAGACTGTTACTGTTAGGACGAGCGATGATGTTGATTAATGCTACTGCTGTTTAGATGAACGTTTAGATGAACGTCTTTGATACGCGTGACCTTTAGGGTGCAGAGTTAAACTGCCTTTGTTTGGATCCATGAATATAAATAGAGTAAAGGCTCAGTCGCGTCACAGTGACACTGAGGTACACAATGCCGAGTGCCGTGTAAGCAGATGGTTGTGCAGAGAGCTGGGACTGTGGTGTGTGGAAAATGCTAGTGGGGGCAGACAATGCAGCGGTCCGAGGGCTGACCAGCGCTCAGAGGGACAGGGGTCGTCTCCCTCCCATTTTTTTTTTTTGTAGCGGTCCAGTATGGGTTCGGGGAAAACACTAAAGTTCGCCCTATGCGAGGTGCTGCAGTTTGCAGGCCTGTGCGTGCCACTCTTCATCGTCATGCAGAGGTTTGCCGTCATCGTGGCAAAGGTCAAAACCTCGACCCAGCCACCGGGCGACGGCAGCACGGCCTACTGGTTGATCGTGGCCTCCTCCGTTGCCTATGTCACCTCCGCCGCCCTGCTGGTGTGGGTTCCCCTGAAGTACATGGTCTTCGTTAAAAAGAAATTTCTCACGGGGAGAAAGAAGTGGTGAGTTTCTGCAGCGCTGACTTGAACAGGCCTGTTGTTGGTTAAGATCGCACAAAGAAAATCATTATTTATCAAGTCTTCCAACTGCTTCCTGTCACTTTTGTCCTTCATTTCCTTTGTCTTCGTACCAGGAGGCCTGTGACCCTTGTGTATGTGGTGCTGTCCACGTTACCCTGCTTTGCCTTCCTCATCGCCAGCTCTGAGGTACACGCTGTAAATCGTTACTAATTTGTGCTATTACATGAATTTATCTGCATACTGATACTATTATCCGCAAAGATTATCGACAACACCCGTTAGCTTCTGGAGTCAGTTTATTGTCTGTCTTGATGTGATAGCCTGGAGTCACACAGCGAGGCCTGTGCGAGTGGAGCAAAGGTGATGATTTGTGAAGAATCTCCTGGTTCTCGAGGGAGAAATATCCAGCTATATGGATAAGGAGCCACTGATAAGCAGCTTGGTTCCTCTTCCTGTCCAAGTAGCACTTGTCAAATCATCTGTCCATGAGGCACATTTTCACTTCCTCGCTGGCTGCAGCCGAGGTCCTTTGCCATTTCATGTGGCCCTCTCTAAAGCTTGACTCTTTGGCCCCTGGCTTATCTGGTGTATTTTACATAAGAGCCATAAATTCTTCTCAGATAACCAGCTTGTCTGCTTTGTTCTGCGTCCTGTTGCTATGAAGTCCTGACTCAGGAGAAGAATCCCAGAGCTGCCAGTGATTTGGCCCCACGCACCCACAAGCAGAAGTCAGTGTTGTGGAGTTTGATGTGAATGTTCATGGTTTGTCATGCAGGTTCAGATAAATAACAACATGAAGCACGACATGTTCATGGAGCTCCCTGTGTCACTGGTCCTCTTCTCCCTCATCTGCATCGACGTTGTGGAGAGGATACGCCACTGCAGACTGACAGGCCAGGGTGAGCACAACATCACACACAACTCACTGCAACACGTCCGAAAGCTGCTTTAACGAAAGGGATGAGAAGTTTGTTTGAAAATGAAATTAAAAGATGACTAGATTATTGTCTTCCTGTGTCTCCAGCTGACACGGAGCAAGATGCTGACATTCCCTCCACTGTGCTAACACACGTGGAACAGTTGACACCAGGAACACCGATCAGTCCAGCTGTTCCAGGCCCAGTTGTTTCCACTCCAATGCCACCGGGGCCGAGACGGCTCGATGACCGGAACCAGAACAGAGCAGGCACTCGTCCAGAGACCAATGGGACGCTCCCCAGGATACCAGGTAATCCTGGGAGACCTTTTAGCATGGCCGGATTGAGTTCGAGACCAGTGGGCGCCACAGTGCACCACATGTCTCCGTACACCTACACGGGCCCGCTGAGATTCCTGTGCGCCAGTGACGCCCGAGCGGATGTGTTCGTGGAGAGTTTTATGTTCTGGATGGATACGGTGGAGATGGTGCGGGTGGCGGGACACCCCCTGGTTTACTATTCGGGCTGGGTGTTTCCCATCTACATCTTCAGCTACCTGTCCTGCCTGCGTGTGGTGGTCATGCCCGACAGCCCCATGCTTTCCTCAGTAGGTGTGGCTCTGCAGGACTTGCCCTTCTTCTTTGTGCGAGTTGGCCTCGTCGCCTTCTTCGGCTTTGTCACGCCGCTCCTCTACCTGATGAAGAACCTGCTGGTGTGCCTGGCATTCGTCTATTTCAACTTCATGACCAAGCTGAGGGTCTTCAACACAGAGCGGATGTATTTTTAGGAGTGTGTGATGGATCCCATCATGACTATGACTGTCGTGTTATGTATTATCTCCCTTTGCGATCTCCTCATTTGTGGCAATTTGTAAATGTAGCCTACCTGTAATATTTTCCTTTTTCACATTATCTATTACCTGAGTGATTTATCCTGGATGTAGATGTTTGGTTTTTGACCCCCATTCAAACCATGTACACTGGAATTTATCCATTTCTTCCAAACAAGTCCCCGAGAGAAATAGTTTCCTGTCATCATTCTACAAAACATTAAAAGACCTTCCTTTCCTGTAATGTTGCAACAACATGCTCTGACGGACTGGATTTCCATTGTGTCCTGGTATATGTCCAGCATATGGTCGTCCCACCTACATTTAAACAGTGTGATTAGTGTTTGAACTGATCATTCAGTGTCACACCTTTATATTTAACCCCATCATGTGTACTTCACGTATGATAATATTAGGGATTTTTAACAATGTAACTTTTTTTTTTAAAATGTAATTTTTTTTTCCAGATTTCCCAGTAGGAAGCAGGATTTCCTCCTGTGCTCTGTTTCTCCTGTCCTGTATCATCGCTGCACTCCTCCTCTCCCGGAGCCTCGCAGACCTCCTGGGGGCTACTATCCCACAAAAAAAAAAAAAAGAGTCGGCTCAGCAAAGCTGCTGCGAAAAGTCTTTTCATTCCCGTTAACTCCCAATGCGTTCCCGATAAGGTGTAAATCACCTTAATCCTCTGACATCTGCAACTATTACTGTCAGTCTTCTGGTCTTTGGGTTCAATATCAAAGCACAGATATAATAATAATAATAATAATAATAATATTAATAATGATAATAATAATAACAATATTAATGATGATAAGAATACTACTACTACTACTAATAATAATAATATAATATAATAATAATAATAACAACAACAACAATAATAATAACAATAATGATAATAACAATAATGATAATAACAATAATGATAATAATAATGCTAATGCTAATAATAATAATAATAATAATAATAATAATAATAATAATAATAATCATAACAATAACAATAATAATAATTCATTCCCACTGTTGCTTGTGATTTACTAAAAATCTTGACTTTTATGTGAAGCTATCTATGATGCTATTTTCTTCAGCAGAGAGATGTTCTCTCTGTTTCTCTCTGCATTCCTCTCCTCTGCAAAAAAAAAAATCTCTGTGGAAGCTCGTGAAACTGCTGTGGTTTGACCAGCGTTAAACCAGCCATGTGACAGGATGTCCATCACTGTGGTTAAGGGGGGGGAGTGCCATGTCTCTGTGTCAGTGTTGCTCTATGTCACACACCTTGGCACTCAGCAGACCTCCTCTCTCATGACTGGAACGCTCTCGTTCCACCTCTGCCACCACTGAGTGCAAACGCCACAGCAGGGATCATGGCATCCTGCTCCAATTTAGCTGCGATCCTCTGTCTCCTGCAAGTCATCTGCATTACTGCTGACGTAGGTAGGTGCTCCAGACACACACACACAAACACACACACACACCTTTTGTCCATTCAACTTGATGATCATGGTGTAAATTCATTTGAAATAATCCTATGAGATGTGACGCTGAAGTTGTTCTTCTGTCCTCCAGACAGTGGCTCCTTCCTGATTTTCAACGAGAACCACAACAAGTGCATCAAGGTGGAGAGCGCCACCTCCGTGACTGTGGCCCCGTGTGATCCTCGTGCCAAACAGCAGCAGTTTCGCTGGGCCTCCGAGTCGCGCGTCCTCAGCCTGTCGCTCCAGCTCTGCCTGGCCGCCACCGAGATAAAAGACTGGGTGAAGGTCGTCCTCTTTGAATGTGACGAGAGCAGCGATCTCCAGCACTGGCAGTGTAAGAATGAGACTCTCTTTGGACTCAAAGGCCAGGACCTCCATTTAAACTGGGGCAACCGAAACGAGCGGAACTTAATGATCTACAAAGGCTCAGGCCTCTGGAGCCGCTGGAGGATATTCGGCACCAATGGCGACCTCTGTTCGAAAGGGTATCAAGGTAGGAAACCATTGGCAATTCATTCGTTTCCAAACAGTGATGTTTGGAATGTTCACGATACTGTGCATGATTTCTTCAGACCCATGAGACGGTTGTATTTCCAAATGCAGAAAAACACATTATATGGGAGTTATTCAATATATAGCAAGAGTCAAGTCATACGTAAGTTTCTTGCATGTTGACCGAGCAGCAGGGGATTCTGCTTTAGATTAGATATTATATTAAATTTTTAAAAAATCGTTTCAGTATTAAAGTATAAAGCTATGAATATGAGGCTTATGAGGAAAGCAATTCAGAATCGTGTATTAATAATGAAACGTTTACATTTCCACATACTGTGTCCTCAGAGGTTTTCACATTAGGGGGCAACGCTTTCGGAGAGCCCTGTCATTTCCCCTTCAAGTTTGGCGAGAACTGGTACGCTGAATGCACAAAGGCTGGTCGACCCGACGGACAGCTGTGGTGCGCCACCGAGAGGGACTACGACACAGCAAAGAAGTGGGGCTTCTGTCCCACGCAAGGTACGCGTGTGTAACCGATGTTTTCAAGGCTATGATCGACTTAACATCTGTAACGACTGGAGTTTTTACTCCCATGTCTGTATGGGCACAGATTTCTGCGTTTGCAGGTTTTTACAGGACTCAATCGAAACGCTGAGGTCAGAGGTCAGAGGTCAGCGCTCGCTGGTCTCTGACCCCCATCCTTCTTTTCCCAGCAGAACAACACTACCATACCACTTCCTCCTTTGAGTTGTCAACACAGCACTGTGCTCCTTTTCCTCCTCTCTTCAGCCTGTCTGTCTCCCTGTCACTGAACCCGGGACAGGAAAGAAACTCATTCTTTTTTTCTTTTTTTTTTTTTGATGAGGCTTAACAACTGTCCTGGATAAGAATTTGTTTCCGTTTTTTTCTCAGTTTAGACCACTCACGTCATTTGCATTGCTGTAACTTTTATAGCTTTTATCATTTGGCCCATTTTTCTGTCTTTGCGTCGGTCCAGTGTCCTCAGGCTGGGACACAGACCCGGTCACGGGGGTCCAGTATCAGAGGAACGCACAGTCAGCGTTGACCTGGCATCAGGCCAGGAAGAGCTGCCTGCAGCAGGGAGCCGACCTCCTCAGCATCGTCGAGCTGCACGAGCAGTCATACATTTCCGGTAAAAAGTTCACCTTGTTTATAAAACTGCATGCAACATAACACTGCATATGAATCGCTATAAAATGTGTTGACACAGGGTTGACCAGTACGTTTGGAACGTCTCTGTGGATTGGACTCAACTCTTTGGATTTTGAAAGTGGGTGGAGATGGAGCAACGGAAATCCATTTCGATATTTAAACTGGGCTCCGGGTAGGTAAACAGATAAAAGATAATGAATGCGTTTGTTTTTCATGAGTAACACAGGATCTGTGTCGCCAATAGGTCATCCCTCGTCAGAGCCCGGACTCACCTGTGCAACCCTGAACGCAGCCAAAGCCTCGAAATGGGAGAGCGACGCCTGCGCCAAGAAACTCGGTTACATTTGCCGCAAGGGAAACTCCACCAGCCTGCCTCCACCGCCAAGTAAAACGATACTGTAATTCCAAATGATCCGAATCCAGCGTGCTATAAGAGTGAATCTCACTTCCTCATCCATCCGCAGGCATAAGTCAGCCCAGCTTCTGCCCCAGTCACTGGGTTCCATACGCAGGTAACTGTTACTACCTGGAGAGGAGTAAAAAGATGTGGAGGGAAGCTTTGGCCGCGTGCCGCAAAGAGGGAGGAGATCTGGCCAGCATACACAATATAGAAGAGCAGAGCTTCATCATATCTCAGTCTGGATACTGTGAGTGTCTGAAAAGTCTGTTTTTAAAGAAAGATGTGTATGCGACATGGAAATAGAGAATAGTAAATATGCTGACTATGCAACTATTGATGGAGTAACTGGTCATTTTTAGGGATGTGCACTGATATTTGCCATATTGACGTCTACATTCCTATTTAAAACCCTCAGTGGCGACAGATGTGCTCTGGATTGGCTTGAATGACAACAGGAACCACATGCTGTTTGAATGGTCCGATCACTCACACGTCACCTTCACTCAGTGGCAAACTGGCGAGCCGTCCCACAACAACAACTTCCAGGAAGACTGCGTTCTCATCAGAGGAAAGGTAGCGCCTGTCGCTCACCAGTTTACAATACTGATGTGTTATCATACGAGGGGCGCCGTTTTTTTTAACATTTGTGGTAAATGTCTCGTGCAGGACGGAAGGTGGGCAGATCACATGTGTGAAAAGACATACGGGTATATCTGTAAAAAGAAGGGCTCCACTAAACCATCGGAGGGCGCCCAAGAGGAGGCCAACCCCGGGTGCAAGGTAATGAGTGATGCTAATATTTTCTTTCTTGATTTTAAAGTGAATTCCCTCAGATCAAATACAGACTCGCTGTGGGTTTTCTTTCCCTTTTTTTTGTCTTTGTAACCTTTTGAAGGGCTCATTCAGGTTCGGGTCTTATTGTTACAACATTGGAGCCGAGACAAAAACTTTTGATGAGGCACAGCGGGCGTGCTCCCAGATTGGCGCTCACCTGGTGGACGTGGCCGACAGGTGAGTCAACACTAACCCATAAGGCAGGTGGGAGGAGTCAGACGCACGACTGCCATTGTGTTTTTGATTAAATTACTGCCATTTTTTGTTTGCGTGCAGATATGAAAATGCCTTCCTGATCAGTTTGGTGGGTTTAAGACCAGAGAAGTTTTTCTGGACGGGTTTGTCCAACACAGAAGATAGGAGCACTTTCCAGTGGACCACCAGTCGAAAGGTCTCGTTCACTAATTTCCAAGCAGGAATGCCAGGTACAGCACACTGCTGTTCACACTTGAACCTGTGATTCCATATATACACATTAGGGGTGTCCCACTACTAATACATGTTAACAATTCATTGATTAGAGTCATAAAGTAACATGTTTGGCAGATTAAACAACAACTATACAACAATTATTCATTGATTTTCTGTCCAGATAAAACTTTTAGGTTTGTTCGTCTGTCATTATTTTCTCCTTTGTGTTCAATAAAGGCAGAAATCAAGGATGCGTTGCCACGGAAACCGGGATTTTTGCCGGATTATGGAGCGTGCTCAGCTGCACCGACAAACAGAAGTATATCTGCAAGAAGCGAGCGGAGGGTGTACAGACGACGACGGTTCCACCCACCACTCCTGCCCTGAGCTGTGCCTCTGGGTGGACCCCTGCTGGCAAGAGGAATGTTTGTTACAAGGTAGGAGTACAAACTGAACCAATCTGCAGGATTTGTTTGATATCGAGTACACAGAACTACACTTATTTTTTTGCACTCAATGAAAGCTTTACAGAAAAGCAGAGCCTAAGAAGAAGACTTGGCACGAAGCACACAACTTTTGCAAGGCCATTGGTGGGGACCTGATGAGCATCCACAGTGTGGAGGACATAAGCAACGCCCCGTATGTTAACTGAGCACCTTTTCAACAGATGTTATATCGTGTTCAACCATTAATGGAGTCGTGAACAGGTTTCTTTTTTTCCTGCCGTCCAACAGGTTTCATGGCTCCGAGGCAGCTTGGATTGGCTTCAACTCTTTGGATACCGCTAAAGGTTTCGTGTGGACTGATGGTTCCCCCGTATGTCGCACTTCATTGTTATCACTAAAACCTTTACTCACCCTGTTCCTCAGTCGAGGCCCAATAACGTATATTTCAACGACTGTGATCTAGAACAACTACGAGAACTGGGGTTACGGAGAACCAAACAACTACAACGATAATGAACACTGTGCAGAAGTCCAGTATTACTACGGGCGGCACTGGAACGATCGGCACTGTGAGGCCTACAATGACTGGATGTGCCAGATACACAAAGGTAACGTGCATCTCCGTTTTACAACCAGCTATTTATCTTAACTCGTAATGTGCCATCACATGAGAACTTTGCTGTGTCTTCGCTCATGGTTCTCATGGTTTCAGGTGTGATTCCCAAACCTGAGCCTGCCGTCGTTGAAACTGGTACGTTTCACCAGCAGTCTGTCACATGTTCAGCCTCCACCGTTTTCCACCTTTCTACTTGATCTACTTTGTTTGATTGTTTTAACAGTGTACAACACCACGGAAGATGGCTGGCTCATATACAATGACACGCAGTATTTCATTAACACTGAAAACCTGCCTATGGAAGCCGCTAGAGCCTACTGCAAAAAAAACTTTGGAGAGCTTGCTGTCATCACAGGCGAAAGTGAGAGGAAGTTCCTTTGGAAACAGGCAAGAAATCCATCAAATTGAATGCTTCAAACAGCAGCATGTTGTGTGTTTTCCCAAAAATCATACTGCAATTTAATATAATAATAATCTTTCTGCTGTGACCTTGTTGTAATGTCTCAGATTGCGAAAGCCAAAGAAGGACAGTACTTCATTGGCTTGGTAGTGAACTTGGATAAGTCATTCAGGTAAATTAAACGAAGGGACAATACTATAAATATACCATTGATTATACAAATAAGAAATAGAGTTTATTTATTGTTATATTTTGCTAATCTGATTTCAGCTGGGTGGATGGAACCCCTGTAACTTACACTGCATGGGAAAACAATGAGCCCAACTTCGCCAACAATGATGAAAACTGTGTGACTATTTACAAAAGCATGGGTGAGTCTAAAGCAAAAGAAAGTCCATACTGTCTTAATTTGATATATATTGTTTTTAAATGAGAATAAATCATTGTAAACTCATGTGCACATATAGGCTACTGGAATGACATTAACTGTGGTATGGAGTTTCCCTCTATTTGCAAAAGAAGCAGCGGTTTTATCAACGCAACAATGGCCCCCACCACTATTCCTAAGGGAGGATGTGCACCGGGGTGGATTTCTTTCCGAGGAAAGGTAATTCTATCACACTCTGTGCAGCATGGATTTGTTCACTTTATTGCTGACGTTACTTTCAGGACGCGATTGAACCCTTTTCCGAAGTGTTGATGTGTTTCCGTATTTCCTCCGAGCCCGTGAAGACACTGGTTATCTGCTGCCCATGTGTTTGTTCATCTGACGCTCACTTCATCTTGTTTATACAGTGCTACAGATTTGTTGTGGGGGACAATAAGTCGTGGCAGGAGGCCAGGACTTACTGCATAAACCAGGGAGGAAATCTGGTTTCTGTCGTCAATGACAGAGAGCAAGGTGAGCAGTGTGAGCTGCAGGTCACAAAGCACGTTCCTTCATGGATGTCTGTAATGACATTTATTTTTTACATATATTACCATATGGGGTGGGAAAAAAGTAGGTGAAATATAAATTATTAATGCTTTCTTTTTTTTTTTTAGCTTTCCTGACGACACAGTTGTTGGGACGCAATGAAGACTTTTGGATCGGCATGAATGACGTGAACTGGGAGATGCACTTTGTGTGGACAGACGGAAAAGGCATATCATATACTAACTGGGCAAAGGGACACCCAGCAGCGGTGCCTGATGGACGCTATTCATTTATGGATGAGGTTATTACAACTCTCAATCTTCCACTCCCAGTAAAAATGATTCTCTTGCTGCTGTTTGCTGGCAAACCAGTTGTGTACGATATCTATCTATCTTTCTATATAATACTGTCACCGCTTTGTCGGAACATTTTCCTTTTTGGTGATAGGTGTATGACTGTGTGATCATGGTGGGCAGCGTCGCCAAACAAGCAGGATCCTGGAAAGTGGAGGACTGCAACACAAATAAAGGTTTCATCTGTAAAAGAAACATCGGTGAGTGAGACGCCATGTGAAATGCCCCAGGCGGCTTTTGCATGATTTGTGACTAACGACTGATCATCTACAAAGATTCGCAGATTGTCGTCCCACCCACCACCGTGCTACCAAAGTCGTTCTACAAGCTCGGCAACGATTCCTACAAAGTGGTGGCTCAGAAGATGAGATGGGATGAGGCGAGGAGGCAGTGCCAGGCCGACGATGCAGATCTGGCCAGTATCCTGAACCCTGTGGCCGAAGCATACGTTGCCTTACAGATTTCCAAGATGAATGAGCCTGTGTGGATTGGCCTCAACAGCAATGTGGTAAATGACCCGCACAACAACGTTGGCTCAAGACAGGATCTGTGAGCTCTTTATTCATGCAAGTGGTGATATCTTGTTCGCAGACTGGTGGTCGATACAAATGGGTCGATAACTGGCTTCTGTCTTACACCAAATGGGGCCAGGATGAGCCTAAAAACAATTACGGCTGTGTGTATATGGATGTGGATAAGAAATGGAAGACTGCACAGTGCACGAATACCTACTACTCCCTTTGCAAGAGGTCACCAGGTCAGACGAGCCCTCTTTTGGTTCTCTTACACGTACCATACATAAAGGGTGATTGCGCAGCAGTTCCTGACACACAGATGCCGTCTCCTGTCTCTATTCCAGATGTAGCTCCCACTGAGCCCCCACAGCTTCCTGGTAACTGTCCAGAACCCAAGAAGCGTAAAAGCTGGATACCTTTCAGAGGCCACTGTTACGCCTTCATCAGCTCAGGGGTGGATAACTGGGCCCATGCCTCAGTTGAATGTCTAAAAATGGGTATGCTACATTGACTTTCTACCAATGAATGATTATGGATACAGGTATCAAATGTGAATGTAACGTTACTGCGCCTGTGTTTGTCAGGTGCATCCCTGGTGAGTATTGAGGACCCTCAGGAGGCTCAGTTCATCCAACAGAACCTGGAGCTGCTGCAGGACGGTGCCAGGAGCTTCTGGATTGGCCTGTACAAGAACCACGAAAGTTTGTTCAATTTGAAATATTCATTTCTCATATTAAAAGCCTCAGCACCTATATTCTTAAATCATTTGTTGATGAGGTTTTTTTTTTCATTCCAGGTGAGTGGATGTGGATTGATAACAGCGTTGTGGACTATACCAACTGGAAAGCAGGGATGCCAAAGTCAGACACGTGTGTGGACGTCAATTCTGAGAGTGGCCAGTGGAGCACAAACAGCTGCAGCAGATACAGGTCGTACATCTGTAAAACACCAAAAAGTGAGTTAATCATCTGTCATGGACAATTATATCCTCCCTTAAGTCACTTACACTGATTAATTCATTAATTAATTCCTTTTTTTTTTTTAGTTATTACACCGACAGAAAAACCTCCATCTGTTGGTAAGTTACTCTATCAGTCGCCTGTGACGTTTCTGATTTTAGAGTTGAATTCAGTCATTGTTAAAACTTTTCTATGTTTTGCCTCCGTAGCACACGTCGTAAAAGAGCCGTCACATGGGTCTGCTGGCATCACTGTGGCTATAGTGCTTGTTGTAATTGCCGTAGTCGGACTCGGTGCCTTCCTCTTCCGCAAACGGATACCCACCCCCATCTTGGGAGAATGCACCTTTGACAACAAGTTATATTTCAACAACCCGATCCGAGCGCCTGTTGACACCAAGGGTCTGGTGGTGAACATCGAGCAAAACGAACAGGCGTAGAAAGTTCAGCGAGTCGGTCAAGAGGCAGTCAGAACAACAATCAGTGATCCGAGATTTTTTTTAGTCTGTGTTTCAGATCACTCCACCTGACAAAGAAAAGCAAAAAAAAAAGTGTTTTCCTACCTTAACGTGGATTTAAGATAATGATTATTGGAATTATTATGGAATAATTCTTGCCAAAACTGGCACTGCACTAAGTGAATTACAGACAAGATAATATAAGTGACCAATATATTAAGAAAAACATGATTCGTGAAATATGTACAGATTTTTTTTATGTTACCAATCAACATAAACAAAAAACTCACATGTAGACACATTTAATATGCAATGTAAATAGATGCTCAATAAATAAAATAAAAAATAAACACACAACACTGAATTGTCTTCTTCTTGCTTGCATTTTCTTCAAAGACCAACAACTACGATGAAACACACAGTGACACTCTTTTCTGTGATTATTAAACAGTTTTTAATAATCACAGAAAAGAAACAATTTGTGTTTTTAATGACGAAAACAAGTTCCTGGTCAGATTAAATGCTCCTGAATCCCAAGACACCAAAAAACATCTGTGCTACCAAAATGTATCAGCATAACAAAACTTTTAATAATTTATTATTATAAACATTGGTGACTACTATTAACGCAGCTGTAATTAGCCAAGAAAACATGTACGTGACTTAATAACAACTGAAAATTGTTATTCTGTTATTTACCGGGTTAACAGTCTCACTCAGGCCTGATAGAAAACTATATAAAGAATATTGTTTCCTTGAGATCAATCTGATGCTTAGATTCAATCAGCACTTCCGGCGACTGGCCTCCCTCCTTGCCTCACCCTAAAAAAATTAGGGAGTGGTCTCCATGGCAACCACAGCCGTCTGAGGCTGTGGCAGCTAATCCTCAGGAGCTTACCATCTTGCGTCTCGTAAGAGGGTTTTAACCAACAGCACCAATGCCCAGGAATTCTCTCCAAACAAGTGGATCGCAGCTGAGGGGAGCAGGGTGCTGACTGGTGAGAGCGGTTCCTCCAGTAACCTGTATCATCTCGTCTTCTCAGGTATCACTGTAGCTTATGATCTGTGAGAAACTGAGACAGTGTCCTTCTGTTTGCTGGGTCGGGTCGTCCACTCCGGGGACACGCAGTGTTGAAGGGTTGTTTGGAAAGTGTTATTGGCGTATTCTGTTCTGTTGATCTTTGATGACTCAGAGATCAGACTTAAAATTTAGGGTTCGGTGTTTCTTGGTGTTTGCTGTCTTCAACAGAATATTTGAAACTTTTATTTGAATACAATGGAAACTAAAATGAGAAAGAAGAAAAACTACTTTGCTTGAGACTGGAACATTTTCTCCGCTTTATCTTCTCGACAGTCTCTGCAGTCATGCCCCTGCTCTCTCTGCCCCTGTTCTCTCTCTCTCCCTTTGCTCGCACTAATCTTTTTGTTGTGGACCGAGGGGCCCAGGTTCAGCTGAAGGGCTCCGAGTCTTCCCGTCCGCCGCCAGATCTCGCCGGCCTATTATTAACGCCTCCCTCGGCGAGAATACATCCGCTGCTCTTCTCTTCTACAGCTTTTCTCTTCCATCCTCTCATTCACCCTGGTTCACATTTATTTTGCTATCTGCTTGTCTGTTGATCGTCTCCTTGTTTTCTCCAACTATTAGCCGATCGTGGGGGCTCGAGGGAGTCGGACTTCCCCCCGTATGAATATGCACTTCAGGAGCACGCCACCTCTTCTGCTGCTGGTGCTGCCTCTTTGTCTACTGGGGAGGGCGTTGGAGGTAAAGGGACAGAAGGAGGGGTTCCTACAAGAGGCCCTCAAGGCCTTGGATCTTCCACCAGGACTGGACAGTGAACCTCAGCTCCAGAAGAACAAAACCAAGGTTCTGATCACGACCCTTCTTCAAGCGGTACACTGTGCAGAGCGAAATGGAAGCTCTCAAGACATATGTGACAAGGTGAACGCTCTAGTATCGCTACCTATACCTCAAGTACGCTAAGACCTTTAAAAGTTCCTGTTAGTCCATGAGATGTGATTGTTGTGTTGTTATGGGTGGAATGTGGAGGCTTAAGTCCTTGACCTTCATGGGGCCTTCATGCTGAGTGGATTTAGACGTCAGTTTGACATAATAAACTGCACAGTGGTGGAGTTAGAGGTACTTCACACGTACACTCGAGCCTTGAACGTGGGATTTAGAAATTAGGAGAGGATCTTTCTACTTCACAGGATAGTTTGCTCCGTCGAACAGAACAGTGCTTCACCCACCCCCTGAATATGTATTTTTGTGGGGGTTTAATTGGTCGTACTTTCAGATATGTAGCACTTTTATCAAAATGACACCCTGTTTTTTCACTTTTTCTCTGAATGTAAATCTTTTATGAGGCTCTTGACTTGACATCCGGCATCTTTATGTCTTTGGAATATTTCCAAACCGCTTCTTTTCTATTCTTGATACAGTGCTTGACACCAGATACAGTCCTCTCTGTGCTGGAAGACGATGGGAAGGGTTACCTCAATGAGGAGGACTACCAGCGGATCTCCACTCTTCTCCTCTATTACGTAATTAACTTGCAGGATCTGTGTATGTCCAACTCTTCCCCCCCGTCGGCCATCTCCTCCTCCTCCTCCTCCTCATCCGCTTGGAGCTATCAGTTTTACCTTTTGGCCCTTAGCAATCTTCACCCAGCTGAGGACAGCCACTTCTTATCACTTAGCGAAACAGAGAGTATTCTGCAACTCATCAACCAGCGCTATGACCCGTCCCACCGAGGCGCCTCATCTGATTTGCAAGTAAGGCGTTTTTATTTCTGAAATCTATCCTGTATCATCAGCTGCACGCACAGATGCAATCATTTCATGCTTGATCCCACAGTGCATTGATGCCGCTCGTTTGCTCAGAGACGTTGACGTAAAGGAAAGTCCAGGTGCCGACGAGTCCTCTGTGCCCAGAGTGGCTGCAGCCATTATCAGCCATATCCTGCAGGGCCACTGCTTCAGACGGAGGACCCTCCCATCACCTGCCTTCTTTACCGACTACATCTTTCAATACCTGAATCGCTCGAGTAACCTGCAGATTACAGGTGAGTCGATCATCTTATTAAAACACATTGGCATTATATATATGTGTGTGTGTGTATATATGTATATATACATACAGTGTAATCAGGTGGTGCCGCTTCTTCTCTTAGACTTAGAGGAGCTGCTGCATCACTTGGGAGTGGGTCGTGAAGGTGAATTCCGCCATGACAGGAAAAGGCGGAGCATCACGCCAGGCTCACAGGGAAGTGTGGGGCGTGATATGGATGGCTGTAACCATAAAACTGAAGGGCTAAGCAGAGACTGGGCACAGGTCAGGCCTGAGACAAATAATCTGGTATACAGGTACAGCTTTATTTCAACCTCCCACTCAGGCCTGTGAATGTGTGTTGTTTTTGAACATGAACAGGTGTGTTTTTCAGCCAATCAGCTGGTCGATATTTTTGCTCTGGATCCTCATTCGCCAATTTCCAAGGAGCACTTCAGACAGATTTGCCCAGCCATCATTCAGCAGTTGCTCGGCAACGCCTGTGAGTCTGCAAAGTCCAAAACAAGAGGATCACTGCCCACTGCTCTGCAGAGTAAGACATTTGACTCATGACTTAATTTTTTTTCTCGACAAACCACAATCTCAAATATAGTAACTGCAAAAAAAATCAACTCGCCCTTTGTATATAAACAAATCACTATATTATTAACGATCATCAAATAATCGATTTAATGAAATATCAATGTGAAAAACATCTAAGCTCAGATGAGAGAAAAATTATTTTCTAATTGGTTCATAATTATCTTTTGTAAAGAAAAATGGATTTTTATCCATTCACTTATGTATATATATGTATGTTTTGTTTAATGCACTGTGTTTACTGTGTTGTCATCAGAAGACTGGACTTTTTATTGTTGTTATTGATATTAAACTTCAGATTGGGTTTCGGGTCATGATGTGTCACAGTTTAACATATGATCTGTTTTGAATCGTTTTATCCGGACATTAAGATAAGGTGTTTCCTCCCCTCACCTGCTTGCAGAGTACGGCTACAGCACGGCTGCGGTCCTGCTCATCACGGTGGGCTCCATGTTTGGCACCTGCCTGATCTTCTTCAACTCCTGTCAGGAGACGTACACACTCATCCTGCAGCTGTTTGTGGGCCTGGCAGTGGGAACCCTCTCAGGAGACGCTCTCCTGCACCTCATCCCACAGGTATAATCACACTATAACTATTGACCGCAAACATCTCTAAGACCAAATCTTTCCTCTAATTACTTCCTTATTTGTCTGCTTTGGAGATCCTGGGCCTCCATTACGACGACCACCGTTACAGTGATGATGATGATGAGCACTACACTGACGGAAAGGAGTACCTGTGGAAGATTCTGGGCATGATCGCTGGGATTTATGGCTTTTTCCTTATGGAGCGGATCTTCTCCTTTTTTGTTCCTTCCCATAGTCATGTGAGTTCTGTCAGAGAACAACGTAGTATTTTACGAGAAAGAGGCTTGCAGTTGTATTTGTTTCTGGTCTCATGACTTTCTTTTGTCTGCAGGGTCACTCCGGCGACCTTCCCTTAGAGCTGAACTACAATGGTCAGTCACAGAGGGGCAAGTCCATCTCCACCATACAGCTGGTATGTGTTGTTATCAGTGCCCTTGGCAGAAAGTTCAGATTCCTGTCATCATCTTCATTATTTATTTAAGGTATTGTGCAAACGACAGGGGCCGTTAACAGGCAGCCCTCTGTGGTTACTGATAGTTGAGTCTCTGTCTTATTATTAAGTGCCTGGGACATACATAATTAATTATATGTTTTGTTTTCCGAAATTTTTTGATCTGATGCACATGATGTTTTCATGATGTTTTATAGTCCAGCTGGTGGGAGACGTTTGACCTTTGCAGCTGGTTTATAGCTCATAATTTACTGGCTATAATGAATATGATAAAGTTCATCATCACGCTGTGTCGATTTTCCTTCTACATACAAATATGAGGAGTATTTTCTTTTTAACCAAACCATATTATATTACTTTGTCGAAGACAAAAGTTTATTTCTTACTTGTGCAACAGGGATGATTATGTAACAGGTATTATTCAGTTCATTTTGCTGCTTCAGTGTGCCGTTATTAAAGATAATAACCTCGGTAATGCCCCACTCCCACACTACTCCTCCACCACTGTTGTGCTAAAGGGCACTGTTTACTGCTGGAGACCTCAGAGGTCACTTCAGCACATTGATCAGATTCTGATCATGAAAACCGTCATTATAAAAAAAAAAGAGCGTATCTCATGGATTCTATGAATTTATGTATGGAGTTCAAAAATCAGCAGATATTCAATTTCCCACCGTTGCTTTTACATAACAGGAAACAAAGAGTGGTGTAGGAGGGAGTTAAGGAACAAGGCGTGTGGGATGTTGGAGAACGAGAAATACTGAATCATTCAGACAACATTTCATATCGGTGTTGAATCCTGTCGCTAGCGGTTAAATACATCGTTCAGAACTGGAACATTTCAGAAACAGATGGAGGTCTTAAAACTCCACATTGATCAATTTCCCAACATCTCCCAACAACCACAAAACAGCTTGTTTTATTAAAAAAAAAACCCTAATCTTCTCAAATTAGAGCAGCAGGAGGCTGAGGAGGTTTAATTATTTATATCTTACAGGGACCGGTGGATGATGTTGAGTGTCCAGAAACATCTCCTGAACATGCAGAGAGGAGGAGCCCTTCACGTCAGAGTAAGCTCCTTCACTACGAGCCGCACTGTCACACGCAGATAAATACAATGCATGTTGTGCTGGGGTCAGACGGCCTGGCTTTGTGTTGTTCCCAGGACAAGGGGTTCCTCTGCTGGCTGTGATGGTGATTGTGGGAGACAGCCTCCATAACTTTGCCGATGGCCTGGTTGTCGGGGCGGCCTTCTCCTTTTCAGCCGAGACTGGCATGGCCACCACCGTGGCCATCCTGTGCCACGAGATCCCACACGAGATGGGTGAGAGGTCACCGTGCCCACACTTATTATTATGATGATGATGATGATGATGATGATGATGATGATGATGATGATGATGATGATGATGATGATTATTATTATTATTATTATTATTGTCGTCATCATCATCATTATTGTTGTTGTTGTTGTTGTTGTTGTTGTGGCCTGAGCCAGGAGACTCTGTTTGACCCACTCTTGTGTGTCTCAAAGGGGACTTTGCAGTGTTGCTCAGCTCTGGACTCCCAGTGAAGACGGCCGTCCTCATGAACTTCCTCAGCGCTCTGACAGCCTTTATGGGCCTGTACATTGGACTCTTTGTTTCCTCCGACGCCGAGGTGCAGCGGTGGATCTTTGCTGTCACTGCGGGGATTTTCCTCTACTTGTCGATGATGATGATGATGATGATGATGATTATTATTATTATTATTATTATTGTCGTCATCATCATCATTATCATTATTATTATTGTTGTTGTTGTTGTTGTTGTTGTTGTGGCCTGAGCCAGGAGACTCTGTTTGACCCACTCTTGTGTGTCTCAAAGGGGACTTTGCAGTGTTGCTCAGCTCTGGACTCCCAGTGAAGACGGCCGTCCTCATGAACTTCCTCAGCGCTCTGACAGCCTTTATGGGCCTGTACATTGGACTCTTTGTTTCCTCCGACGCCGAGGTGCAGCGGTGGATCTTTGCTGTCACTGCGGGGATTTTCCTCTACTTGTCATTGGTGGAAATGGTGAGGGAGCGCTGGTAACGTCTGTCGATGTTCCAAAAAAAAAAAAAAAAATCAGTGGATGTTAGTTTTTTTTTTGGTTTTTAATCTTATGGTTGTTTGTTTTATCAGCTTCCAGAGATGAGCCGAGTGAAGACCAACCGACCGTGTCTCTTGTTCTTCCTGCAGAACCTGGGTCTACTGCTGGGTTGGGCCTGTCTCTTGCTCCTCGCACTCTTTGAACATGAACTCAAGTTTTAAATGTACACACACCTTTATATCATATACTCATATGATAACGGGAGCTTACTTACAGGAGTTTCTGCGTGATTGATTGGTTGATTGTGATCTGCTGATGTGCAGATGTTTTAACAAGCAGTGATTGGTCAACGAGTGCGTATTTCATGATGCTGTCGTCTCAGCAGTGAATGTTGTGTATAGTTGTATGAGTTTTGTATGTTCGGTGTCATGTTCCCCTACGTTAGATGACAAGCTTGAACTCTAATGACCTTTGACAGATGCAATTACGCAAATCTGTCATGGTGATGTGGAAATTTGTGAATTGTATACAATGTTTAATTTTGCATACTGATTCGGAGAACTCTATTTTTTCGGCATCCGTTTAAGCACGGTGAAATGTTAGTGCAAGTTGTGAGGAGAATGGAGGCAGTGTTCTCATGGTAGAGGCATCACTCTCTGCTTTGTGAGGGCTCCCTGTGAGCCAGCGTGAGGCTACTTCCACCCACCTGTGCCACTTGTTCTCTTCATCCACCAACCTGGATGACTAACGCTTGCTGCAGGAGAGAGAAAAGCTGTGGAGCGATGCGTCCCACACAGCGCACACCGTCTCCACCGGCCAGAGTGGGCCTGCAGGAGGAGGAGGTGAAAGAAGAGAAAGCGGTGAAAACATTGGTGCAATTAAACAAAACGAAAAATCTGATTTGTGATGTTGAACAAATGAATGGGTTTAATAGGATGTTTTCATCCATTCAATCGGCTTGTTGTCGAGCACTTGCCTCAGTGGTGCTGTGGACGAGCCGATTATTTGACAGTCACACCAGAAAGAGCTGACGGCGTTTACTGTGACTTCCCGAGTAATGGTCAAACAATAGCAGGAAGCCCACCACCATTTTCTCTTATTCTAGCAACTCTGCTGTTATTTTGGAAATGCCAGCCCCGTAAGCATTTCCAGGAATGTTTTTCTTTTCCGTGCAAATCTGCTCTTTTGCACCAAAGAGGCATTTTTTGGCATGTGTGCATCTTTTCAAGGCAGCTGCTGCCAGGATGGAGGAAGGAAGGGATTTTATCTGGAGGCACGTTGGTGTGAACACTGAGTATCCTCACTTAGCTCAGCAGAGAGCTGTCAGGAGAAGAGGTCAGCTCCAGGGGTCATCAGGGCAGCAGAACACACAGAAGTAAGAGGAAGAACTACAAGAGGGAGGCACAAAACAGGAAATATAAGCGTTTCCCTTTGATTTGGCAGCATCTTTGACTGAATAGAAACCTTTGCACCTGCTACTGTTGTCGTCACGCGAAACCACATGGGATCATCTTTTGTACAGACAGATAGATGGACATTGTTATAAGATCGGGCCATTTTTACATCTCAACTAAAACAGCTGCTTGGCCTCATCCTGAGACAAATATCTGGTCTCTTCTTAAAAAGGGCTAGTTCATCTATTTATTAGTACACTGCTGTAAAGTTCTGGGAAGTCTGAACTGCACATGTTGCCCTGTAGGTTGCTTCCTACTTTTCCCACAATTCAACTCAAAGATTTTTTTTATTTGTGTTAAACCACCTAAAGCCAAAAGGCCAAAAGGTAAAATTTGTAGTTCTGATTAGAAGTTACAGTACATAAGCACATAAAACCACTAGAGGGCGATAACAGACAATAAAACTTCACAGACACACTGGTTACAAGTTCACCGCAGCAGCATCATATGGACTGGTTTGGACTACATGAAGTGTGTTAGGGCATATGATGATGTAGACTCGTTGTCAAGGCAACAATAACACCGCAACCTCTTGTCTCACCTGATTTAAGTTCATTTAGGATGAATGTTGCCCTTTAAACTCAAATGGCCTTTTCAGAACCTTTAATTCTTCATCCACCAACACCAGTCATCAGTATAGCGATGCCCTCGTGCTGATGTGTCATAGGAACAACATCAGTGTGGCCGAGAGTGGTCACGTGTGCTATCTCGCACCCGCACCGACCAACTTCCGGTACCGACGTCATCCGGTCGCAGGTAAGTTGAGAACAACAATAAATATGATTTTTTTTAAAAAAAAAAACATCAACAATCTTGAATTTCATGATTGATCCATTTGTGGGTGAAATCTTTAATGAGTTTATTTATTATTTATTATTTCCCATCATTCCTCTGTCCGGGTGCTGTGAGGAGGAGGTGTCGGAGCTGGATGCAGATCCAGTGTGAGTGGGAGGACACTCATGATGTTGACTGTTCCAGTCCTCCTCCTCCTCATCTTCACCACCGACCTCTCTCCACACTCCTCTTCCGCTCAGGCTCCTCCTCAGCCCCGCTGCGGCTGCTGCTGCCGCCGCCTCCAGCTCCGGAACTCCACGACCACTGCCGGCGGTCACATGTGTCTACACGAGCCGGTGACAGCGTGACAATGTCCCGCAGCGTTTGTCCCAAACGCAGCGTCTGTCCGGGTCCACTGGTTCGGTCGAGTTTCTCGGTGTCATGGTGGTAAACACTCCGAACCCGGCAGCAGCCAAACCGCTCAACAACAAGCGCATGGAGCCGCTGGAGAACCAGAACCAGAACCAGAACCAGGTGAGTCCGTCTGTTTACGGAACTTTTCATTGGACACGAGTCAGCGGAAGTTAGTTTACACAGTGAACAGGTTCGTTTCTCATCACGTGCTCACGTTTCCTTTCGGGTTATTTGGCTGCGACCCTTTTCTTTAAAAAAAAAAAATGAAGTTTGCATGACGTAATTAGTCGCGTGCCTGTCAGATCCAAATTAAAAATTTGAATTTTTAACGGTTGATACTTTTTTTTAAAAGTCGTCGCACCTGTTAAATCAGGAAATTTAAGTAAATGAGTGATTATCTTATTGATAAAGAGTCATTATCAGTCCTACAATATTTATCAGGTTGTTGATAAACAACCTTTTTAAACCTACATTTTCATATTAAACTATTTTTTTTTTATAACTCGTTCAGTGATGTTTTTTTTTAATGTAAACTCACAAACTTATTTACTTGGCCCAAATAAAAAGTACAGCCTTTACATTTAATATATGCTAATGGAGTTGAGGTAAACACAGTAACGTACTCAGATACTGTGTTTGAGTACATGTACTTTCCAGTAGGCTACTGTTTTGGTTTGAGGAAAATATCTGGTCACATGACATGTTTGGAGAAATATTATAGAATTAGATTTGACGTGGTGTCTCTCATGCAGTGAAGTACATCTGTTGTTTTATACTGTTGCTGTTGGGTGAAGTGAGGTTAATGGATTCTCCAGGTTCCCTCTCCACGTACACTACATGATGGACGTATCCAGCGGGAACGGGACGGAATAAACCCCTCATCCGAAATGAAGCTCTGTTTTTAGGTTTTTCGGTTGCCACTAGCAACACATGATGTGTGAGCACTGGAGCCGAGTGTATTACTTTTCCAGTCCCCGGTTGAATCAGTCTGAATATTAAACACCACACACATAATCACCATCATTTTATGACACCTGACATATTATAGCGCTTCAGTTAAAACACTAAAAGCTCTACTTAACAAACGGAACCATGTCAGGCTGTGTGTTTCTACATGTAAATTATAAATTGTAAATTATAAGTTAACCCTTTGTCAACCTTAAAGCAGTGTCCCCACATACAGGCTGTTATTGTCACACATCTGATGACTAAGACTCTTCAGTGACTCTTGAGGGATGTTTTTACTGTTTTTTAAATATTTTGTTGGCCAGAAGATTAGAATTAGTTTAAAGGCTTCAACAAAAAGCCGTAACAATGAAGCTTTCTCTATCTACTCAGACTGACGCCTGGTTCTATTCTACTTTATTGTTTTTATTCTATTTTATTCTATTATATTTCATGCTGATGTTATTCTATTCTATTTCACTTATTTTGTTGTTGTTGTTGTTGTTCTTATTGTTGCTAATCTTTTTGTGAAGCGCTGTTGTTTTTGAATGTGCTATATAAATAAATGACTTGACTTGATGAATGCTCGAAAAAGACGTGAACCTTTTCTTTAAAAGTAAAAATGTCTCTCTTTTCTTTATTTTTATTTTTTTGCTCTCTGAAGTCTCAAAGCAAAGGAGTTGGCAGAAAAGGTCGATTGAAAGGGTCGGACGGCAGCACCTCCTCTGACACCACAACCAACAGCCTGGTTCGCCAGGTAAGGCGGCCGGCTCAGTGTTTATCCAGCTCCCACAGGTCTCTCCTCTGTCTGCCAAATTAAAAACAAAGCATTTTGCATAGGTAAATGGTAGCATATGTAATAAATATTGATACTGGTATAGTGATAAATCTCTGATTGACGTATCAGATCATATTGTGAAATGTGCAAAAACATCATTACGTTTCCCAGCTGCAGTTCCTTCATGTCGGACTGCTTGTGTGTGTGTGTGTGTGTGTGTGTGCATGCAGACTGGCATAAGAGCCCACCTCCAGTAATCATCATCCATCAGGGATGAGATGTGCATTGCATTGAAAGCTCTGTTTAAACACTGCCGGGTACAGTATGTTAAGTGGAGGCTTCTGCCTCTGAGCGGCCTGGTATAAAGCAGACCCTGCGGTGTACACGCCTGACGCGTCTGGTTTGTGTTGAGCGAACCCGTAGGAGACAGGACGGGCAGGGTTAAGGATGCGCGCCCCTGCCTAAATGTTTCTGCCTTTTTTGGAGGAGGCGCACACATCTCCTGGTCTTTGGCAGGGCGGCGGCGGAGAGACGCGAAGCTGCAGGGGATCAGAGCGACCTGCTGCCTGCTTCTTCTCAGGGTCACTGACAACTTCCGAATGAGCTGCTGTCTTCGGCGTTCCAGCTCAGAACGAGCGTCTTAGTCAGAAACCGGCTGGTAAAAATATATATATTTATATATCTTTAACTGCCACCCTTGGGAGTTCATGCCCATTCCCACAGTCCTGGCCCCACATGAGGAGTTCCTCTGTAGTCTGAGTCACCAGATGAAGCAAACATGCATCTTCAGTATGACACTAAAAAAACATTGTGTAAGAGGCGGTGATGGGATGTGGCGGACGGTGGATGTGGAGGAGTGATGTGTCTCTGGGTCAGTGAGGCCCCTACATGCCGAGCAGAAGTATCCTCTTTCAGATATCTGCCACAAGAGGGCCCCCCAAAAATAGCAGGCCTTCCAGTAACTTCTCGTCTGTTTGGAGGATAATGTAAATACAGTTTTTCAGTTGTGTTATTGTACCAGCACTTTTAATCCAACTTTGTATCCATCTTTCCTTGTCCTCAATCATGCTGACTCATGATTATTTTCACTTTTCACAGAGGAATGGAGAGTGTGGGGTTTGTGTCGCTAAACCAACACAACTTCTGTGTGGTTATCTCGCTGCCGATTCGTCAACCTGTCATTTGGCTTTGACTTTTAATCTCTGATTTATAGTTTTCTCCCAACACAACGTTCAGAGCTGCTGCTGAGAAAGACAACGTGGCTAATCTGTGTGTCGTCTTTTTGCTCTGCAAAATGTGTGTGTGTTGTTTTGTTTTGTTTTTGTGCCTCGCAGTTATTTCATTCCTGTAGGCGTCTGAAAAACATCTCCCGCTGAAGGGCTGTGCGAGATCGATCCATTGCAGCTATGCGGGTCAGAAACATGGCTTTCCGGTAACTGCATGTAAACAGCTCCTGAAAGGCAGAATTACTCATGCTCTGACAGATAGAGAGGTCAGAGGGCAGACAGTGAGTAGGATGAGAGATGCTCCATGTGGCTGTGGCCTCATGCCCAGTGGGGCTATGGAGGAGGCTGGGAAGGGTGCAGGTCCAGGCCAGACCAGACCGATCAGTCGTGGGAGTAGTGAGGTCAGTGTGTAAACTGGAATTCAGAATTCAGAAGAACTTGTCAGATACTTGTTTTTCCCACATCCGGTGAATGGTTTGTTTTTATTTATCTGGCGTTGACCGTATCATTGTGCGACATTGTATCCAGCTGGTTCCGAAGTTGTCGATACTATTAGTTTGTATTTATCCACCTCATTTAGGAAAAGGAATAGTTCCACATATTAGGAGATGCTTAATTATAAAAACAGTTAAAGGTGGGTTAAACAACAGTAAACAACAGCTTATTAGCATGTTGTTAAATGATACACTTTATGACCTTTACCGTGGAAATCATTGTTTTGGGTTCAGAGATGTTACAGGTGTAAATGTCAATACGAGGACTGGCACTGTGTTTGGAGCGTCTGCTTCTGCCTAATGCATCCTGGGAAACCATCCAGTTCCCCCGGGACCCTGAATAATAACAAACGCTCTTTATATAGTGCGTCTCTCAAAACAACGGTTAACAAAGTGCTTTTCAGGGAGTGACAGGCAAAGCTCGGAAACAAAAAACAACATCTCAGCAGCTGCAGACCAGTTCAAACTGATGATGTATGTAACTCCTAATTAACCTCCTGCTGGTTAATTATCATGCCCATCACCTGCCTCCTCCTGTCTTTCTCACCTCCATCTCTGTGTAGCAGTATCTCTTGATGTATGTCGTACTGCAGAGACGTCTGTATGGCACGTCGTTGCACTCACACCCTGTCTGTCTGCACATTCAGGCTGGAGAAAAGGCTCCGGTGATGAAAGGCTGTCTGACGGGGTGTGGTGTGGGCAGGAACGACCCTCACTGCCTCCCCACTCCAGCCATTTTTTACTTTTCACCATCCATGTTTTTTTTTTTTACTTAATGGAGAAAAGTGGGTAAAGACCTCGTGAACTATTGCTGTAATGGTCAGATCTAGATGAAGTTTTCATGTAGCATCTACCAGTGACACAATATGCTGTAGCAGTGTTGGTATGAAGCGGTGAAGGACCCTTTAAATGACGCGTGTCATGCTTTTTAAATAGAGAGTATTGTATTTTTCATTTTTTTAGAGAAAGTTGCGATAATGAAACATGAGTTTAATATTGCACTTATATGAAAATGTGCAGCTGTAAACCATCGCTGCAGCCTCCTCTGTGGCACCAGACTGCCATCTAGTGGCACAATGAATTCATGGCGGTCGTCAAAAATATTCCTGGAAATTCCTTTTAAAAAGAGATTCTTCTTTTCAGCTCGTTACCACATGTGCTTCTGTCGGTGAAACATGGATCTTCATGTACTGTATGTACACAGTGTGAGAGTGGTGGGACAGGAAGGAACAGAAACAACAATGGCATGACCGAACTGTGTGCGTGTGTGTGTGTGTGTGTGTGTGTGTGTGTGTGTGTGTGTGTGCGTGTGTGTG